>RWGY01000177.1:70476-162299 GCA_007726485.1 Eragrostis curvula
ATCTTCAGTGATGAATGCCTCGAAGAAGCAGAATGCACGGGAGAAGTTGCAAAGCTACATACGAAGCCCGGAAGCATTCAAATAAACTGTGGGATATGGACTGATAAAGAAGCCATCTATGATTTGACAGCCAATATCAACATCTTGCCGAAAGAGGTGGCGGAATTAATGGAGCTACCACTAACCAGCCTGATCCCATCACAGAAAAGGGTATTATACCAGAACACACTCTACCAAGCAGAACTAGGGGAAGTTAAGATGGAAGTAAATAGACAACCCATGTTCTTAAACTTCCACATCTTTGACATCCCCAAATAAAGCTTCATCCTGATGGGGACACCCATCTCGAACTTCACCAGAATGAGAAACACTCGAGAAGAGGTGGATATCCCTGTTGGGCGAGAATGCTTCTCTGTCGACTTCAGGCGTACACTCAACACTAAGGCAGAAGGAACAACTGAAGGGATGGATGAATTCACGGCAATTGAAGAGGCCGCAACCATTGAATTCTTAGAAGCATCACAACTTGGCAGAAATGAGGAGACAGAGTTCTTCACTAAAGAAGAATACCACTCTCCCTATGTTCAACTCGAGGAACAAGAAGAATCAGCTCCAAAACCTGTAGAGCTCAAGTACAGCTTCTTATTCCAAGACCGAAAGACTCCTGTCATCATCAGTGACAAGATATCAGCAAAGGAAGAGAAGAAGCTAGTAGCCGTGCTAGAAAAGTATTGATCAGTGATTGGCTACTCACTAGCAAACCTCAAGGGAATCAGCCCGCAATTATGCACACATCGGATCCCCATGGAACCCGACCACAAACCTGTCCATGAGCACCAACGACGCTTGAACAATGCCATGAGAGAATTAGTGAAGAAAGAAATTTTGAAGCTACTCAAGGCAGGGATCATTTACCCCGTTCAAGATAGTCAGTGAATCAGCCCAGTACAAGTTGTACCAAACAAGGGAGGGATGATTGTGGTCAAGAATGACAAGAATGAGCTGATCTCTCAGCGTATGGTCATAGGATGGCACATGTGCATCGATTACAGGAAGCTTAACAAGGCTACTATGAAAGATCACTATCCGCTGCCATTCATTGACGAGATGCTCAAAAGGCAGGCGAAGCATTCATTCTTCTGCTTCCTCGACGGTTATTCAGGATATCACCAAATACCTATCCATCCTGTTGACCAAGACAAGACCACCTTCACATGTCCATATGGTACTTTCGCCTACCGACGGATGTCTTTCGGCCTCTACAATGCACCTGCCTCTTTCCAAAGATGCATGATGGCAATCTTCTACGATCTAGTCGAGAGGATCATTGAAGTCTTCATGGATGATTTCTCGGTTTATGAAGAAACATTTGACATATGTCTCCAGAACCTTGAGAAAGTACTCCAGAAATGCAAAGAGGCAGATTTGGTTTTGAATTGGGAGAAATGCCATTTCATGGTGACAGAAGGGATTGTCCTGGGACACAAGGTTTTCGCCAAAGGGATAGAAGTCGATAAAGCTAAAATCGAAGTAATTGAGTCACTTCCACCCCCGAGGAACATCAAAGGAATCCGAAGTTTTCTCGGGCATGCGGGATTCTATCGGAGATTCATTAAAGACTTCTCCAAGAAAGCGCGCCCTCTCACTAGTCTATTGTCTAAGGATGCACCTTTTGTCTTTGACAGCAAGTGCATGGAGGCATTCATTGAACTTAAGCAAGCCTTGACAACAGCCCCCATTATCCAACCACCAAACTGTCACTCCCGTTTGAAATCATGTGCGACGCAAGCGACTATGCCGTAGGGGCAGTGTTGGGGCAAACCAAGGACAAGAAGCATCATGCTATAGCCTATGCTAGCAAAACTCTCACGAGGCCGCAACTAAACTATGCCACCACTGAAAAGGAGCTGCTAGCTGTGGTATACGCCATCGACATGTTCAGATCATACTTGGTAGGGGCTAGAGTCATAATCTATACAGATCATGCTGCCCTCAAGTACCTCCTGACAAAGAAGGATGCAAAGCCACGTCTTATCCGTTGGATCCTGCTCCTCCAAGAATTTGATCTGGAAATCAGGGACAGAAAAGGGGTAGAAAACACTGTGGCAGATCATATCTCATGAATACGAACAGAAGATCCTGAGGAATTACCCATCAATGATTATCTGACAGATGACATGTTACTAAACAACCACCGACCCTTGGTACGCGAATATTGTCAACTACATAGTAGCTGGATATATACCACCAGGGGAGGACAAGAAGAACATCATCAGAGATAGCAAATTCCACCTTTGGGATGAACCATATTTATATAGAGTTTGCTCCGATGGTCTCCTGAGAAGATGCGTCCCTGTTCAGGAAGCTATGAAAATCATCGACAGATGTCATTCTTCAGCTTTCGGAGGACACTATGGAGCATTTCGTACAAGCGCGAAAGTTTGGCAAAGTGGCTTCTACTAGCCAAACATGTATGATGATACAAAAGAGTACGTGAGGAGATGTCCTCGCTGTCAGAAGGTTGGAGGAATCAACACTCATGATGCTATGCCCCTGACAAACAATCTTCAAATTGATATCTTTGATGTCTGGGGGATAGACTTCATGGGACCCTTTCCAAGCTCTGAAGGATATGAATACATCCTCGTGGCAGTTGATTATGTTTCCAAGTGGGTTGAAGCAATCCCTTGTCGAAACCCCGACTCCATCCACTCCAAGAAAATGCTCCAAGAAGTCATCTTCCCAAGATTTGGCACACCAAGAGTGCTAATAAGTGACGGGGGTTCGCACTTTATAAACAAATCATTCAAGGGTATGCTACATTCTCTAGGCATCGAGCATCGACTAGCAACCCCCTTCTACCCACAGACCAGCGGTCAAGTGGAGACATCAAACAAGCAAATAAAAAATATACTCCAAAAGACCGTCAATCAAATGGGCAAGAATTGGAAGTCAAAACTATATGAAGCACTATGGGCTTACAGGACAGCATATAAGACACCAATAGGCATGACTCTGTACCAATTGGTTTATGGGAAGTTCAAGGCATATTGGGCTATCAATAAGTGGAACATGGATCTCGATCAAGCCCAAATCAAAAGACGAAAACAAATTGCCTAACTCGAAGAATGGAGGGAGAAAGCGTATCATAGTTCAAAACTCTACAAGGAGAGAATGAAGAGATGGCATGACAAGTGCATCCGGGAGAAGAACTTCGAACCAGGAGATAAGGTACTTATGTTTAACTCCCGCATTAAATTATTTGGTCATGGTAAGCTTAAGAGTAAATGGACTGGCCCTTACACGGTAGTAGAAGCATCTAAGCACGGGGCTATCACTCTCCAGAGTGATGATGGGGAGTACTTTAAAGTTAATGGCCAGCGCTTAAAAATCTTTCTGGAACCTTCCATGCCCGAGCTCGAGGAGGTAGATCTCCTCGAGTTCATTCCCGGTTAACAAAATTTGCATCTACAGTCTAGCCCAGACCTTAACCGAGCCCTGTATCTTTTTCCTCGCTTTATTTCCCTTCTATTTTACTTAGAAAATAAAATTTTTGGTTTTCGGGGAAAAAGCAGGCCGCACCCCCCCCCCTAGGCCGGCCGGCCCAGTGTTGCTTCAAAACTTTTTGAAAATTTTTGTGGCAGTGCTCCTGATCAATCTAAACAGAATACCAAACCCTACCCTACCAATCGGAGCTTATCCCGCATGGAGTGAATTTTTCTCTTTATAAACACATCAGAAAATTCATTTTCACTCCATCCTATTCCTTCAAACTTCGACCATGGGTGAGAGAACACCAAAACAGAGCCACACCATCATGTCTCCTATCATGCCCAATGGTCCCAATCCAAGATCCACCAACAACAACGGCCGCGACCAAAAGCTAGCCTATCTCGATCAGCTTGTGCCATCAAGTGATGCGGAATCCAGCGTCGTGAGGCACCTGGACTTCATTTGCCCCTGGGGCGCCGCGCTAGAGGCGGAGCTGTTCGCCGCTGGGGCCAACCCAGGCCGGTCGGCCCCCCATCTAGGCCGGCCGGCCAGCCCGAGGCGCGGCAGGAGCCCGTCTCGCGGCAGCGGGAGCCCCTTCGCCGGTAGATCGCTGGCCCCCACTGGTGGCGTCGGGAAGAAGCAGTACCGCGGCGGAATTGTGCATCCAATCGTCAGCGAGCTGTCACCAATGAAAGGAAAATCGCCGGCGGTCCCAACTCCGACTCCAAAGGAGGAGCCGATGAGCCCTCCCATGGAGGTCTTCCGCGTCGCTGAAGAATACCACATGGTGGAGGGCAGCAAATCCTAGTCCAAGGATGAGGAATCTGATAGGTCTCTGAGCCAAAACAGCAAGGACGCCTATGAGAACGCCCCCACCTATAGGGTATTTGGAAGCCGGGGCAAGGAGGGCAGCGCCAAGGTGCTGTACAAGAAGGAGAAGAGGGGGCAGATTTGAGCCTCAGAGTGTTTTGACTCCTCCCCCTCTCAAGGGAGGCATCGCCGTGCACCACCACCGATCGTTGACCCCCCTACGGAGTCCAGCGAAGACGCTAACAAGGAAATTGCTGAGGCATTTTTCCGTTTTGAAAGGCGTCTCGCTAATGTGGAGGACTACCAGGCCGAGCAGCACTTGAATTTGGAGGAATTCAAGGACAAGATCAACCTTGCAAGGAAGGGATTAGTGGCCAAGACGAAGAGGCACTACAAGCTCATGGGGTTCATGGACTACTATGATGCACCCTTTAGGATTAGTTTGATCGGCGCTAGTTTTTATTTTCCTCATTCAAATTTGCTTTGAATTCGTTTAAGTTTTCTTTCCAATTATTTTATTTCTGATGTAAAAGCGCCCAATGCTCCTATGAATAAAATGAAATCATCTAGTGGTTAATGACTTGTGTGTTAAATTAATTGAGTGTTGGATTATGTGGTTATCCACATAAACCAACCTTTTTACGCTCACATTTTTCCCGAGTGTGCAGGATAAAATTGATGTACAGGTAATGGTGCACTGTCACGATGAAGCAGAGGCGAAATAGGGGATGGACCCCACCGGCCAGCCCCCCTAATAGACCGGCTGGCCTGGCCCAGATCCCGATCAGGTCCGTTTTCCTTTGGTACTTAATTCGCGGCCTCCTCGCTCTGTTTCACCTGTCCATTAACCAAAATAAAAACATTTCTGCAAATTCAACCAAATGCAAACCTTTTTCATCGTCAGTTTCATGACATTTTATTTCACAATTACTTCTTGCTTACAAAAATTACTTATTAAGGATGCTCCAGTCTATTTTGTTGTGAGGTTTGATATGTGCTTAAAACTTGACCCTTGTTGCTTCTCTTTATTTCTTCGGGAATCAGATTTTCACCTTCCACCTTTCATCACAAATCCTCCTTTAATCCCAGTAAAGCCAAGTGTAGAATAAACTCCTCGAAAAGCTAGTCTTGCCATAGTGAGTTCGATTAAGATTTAATTCTCCAAGGTTGCAAAGCACTCCTCAAAATTTCAGTCATACGACATTGATATGTGCAAGCACCCCTTCAGTTATTCTGCATGCATCTTTTCCATAGCAGAATGTCCATCAAAAAGAATTGCTGCTCTCTTGCTCATCGTCCTTTACACATCAAGAAAAGTGAAGGAGCCCAAAAATGCCTCATGTATCATGGGAATTACTCTCTGTTCGGAAAAAAAAGAGAGAGAGAAAATTCCCTGCTTCAAAAAGAAAAAGGCATAGAAGGATCCTCACCTATGTAAATGATGACATAGAGCGGAGTTCAAGAAGGTGCATCACACTGTTTCCACATACACCATACACATTCACTTGACTGAATTATTGGGATGTGCAATGCACCTTTTAGATTCATCTCTTAATCTTACAACATCTACGGTAAGAGGCCTTCCATACCTAGCCCCAGATAAAAGCCAAATTTCTAGAAATAAGGAAGACCACTTTTTGAGAGAGGACAGACTTTACACCAGAATGAGTGATTCATGACTTTGAGGATTTTTGTGACTTTTGGGCGAAAGGAAGAATTTTGAAACCCGAAGGATTTTTTAGTTTGCACAAGATCTTTGTTTTCGCCATTCAACCTTTCAACTTCTCAAGACAGTGAGTTTTAGCCACTTCCACAGAGTGAGCCTGAAGAAATTGTGGGAATAATTCTGCCATGTTACCTTGATGATGTCTTTTCTTTGGTTCAATTCCTTTGCTCGGGACGAGCAAAGATCTATTCCTGGGGGGATGTTGGCGGTGTTTATTGATCGATTTTCACCTCCAACACCATCAATAAAAGCCATCAATCAAGGATAAAATAAACATTCTTTTACAATAATGGCTTTCCATGAGTTTTGGTGAAATATTTGGATGCTGGAAGGAAATACGACGAAAATCACAAAGAAATGGGGAAAAGGTACACCGGCCGACCCAATCATAGGTCGGCCGGGCTACTCAGGCTCCACCTGCAGCCAGGCTTCTCCCAGCAAGGCCTCCACTGCTCTCCCACGTCCAAAACAAGGCCCAGTCTAGCAAGAACCAATCGACATACTAGAACATGGGCTGTTGGGCCTAAACTTGGAGGCCACGCTAACTCTGCCGCCCCCATGAAGTAACCGACCATCCAACTGCCATCAGGAAGCAATCTGGGACGTCCAGGACAAAGGCGGTGGTGAACCGCCACGATGGACGGCCGGTCGGCCCCCCTACTAGGCCGGCCGGCGTAGCTTGGCGCGCCCGCCACCCCATCTTCTGCTATAAGATGTCCCCTGTCCTAAGGACCCTATAAATACCCCTCACTCGCTCCCCAGAACAACTCGCACCTTGTTCATACTTCATTTATATCCTTTTAGTAGCGAAGTGCTGCTGTAGTAGTGAGTGAGTAGGAGGGAAGGAGAGTCGGAGTCCTCGGAGGATGTCGGGGCTCTGCTTCTACTTCGCCTCGGGTATGCTTCCTGCCTGGGAGTAGTCTACCAAGTCTTCCAGGCCGGGCAACATGTAAGGATATTATTGGTCGGATAATGAAGTAAGGTATTCTGCTCTATTCATTTGTGGGTTTCAGGTATATAGTAAGTATTTATTTATTTACATGCTTACTATGTTGACTAGCTTATTGGGCGTTCTCGCTAGTAGTAATGATAGATGTAAACGTGGTGTTTAGACCTAGAGTTATCCCTGATCTGCCCGTGACCCCACAGAGGACAGTAACCGCTATATGTGACAGATATAACCGGCCTTTGCAATACGCCACGTCCGGGTTATCGATAAATGGTAGGGTTTTCAATATTACATAGCGGCCTCAGTAGTTGAACCTAATTCTCGGGTTAGCTGCTAGGAGATACGTGTGCCCCGAAACGAATGATAGAGTAAGGACCTTACCAAGTTATCCAGCTACATAATTCCTTAGCATTAGATTGCCTAGCCAGAAGAACTTTTTTATTTATTGCTGCATTCACTAGTACTCTTGTGCCCCCTTTTCCGGATAATTTGCTAGGATTAGAGTATCTGTTACACTGTTCGTTCCCTGTGGATTCGATACCTTAGTAATACTCCTGAGTGAAAGCTACATCGGTATCCGTACGCTTACGGATTAATTTCTGTTAGGCCTTAGGACTGCCAACACATGTCATCACAGCATGCTGTGTGTGAGGCATCGACTACGAGTCCGAGAGTTATCTGAGTCCTTACTAATCAAAACTTGCCGCACTAAGAACATGGGAAACAACTTTCGAACCATGTCTTGTTAGGTCCCAGTGGCCGGAATATGCTGGTTTGGAGTACCTTCCGGACATGTTGTTATTGAAGGACGGCAAGGGTAGGAGAAAAAGGAAAAGGCTACGAAACGAGCTCCATGACATACAAAAAGGATACGGTACTGATATGCATGGATTTGGGGACTTTAATGAGGCCCCTATTAAAGTGCGCTGCATGTTATGTCATGAAGAAGGTCATAGAATTCAGCACCAAAAAATGGGTCCGAAGAACAAACCAAGACGTAGGTGTCAAACAACAAGTCATACTATTCATGCAACTAGTTCTAGAATGCACAGGTAACATGAATCGATTGCATAAAATTGTGTGTCTCTTCTTTTTAATTATTTCTATGTTGTATTAAAATTGTGTTATCTCTTTTCATGTTCTCAAATTACTAACACTATTTTTCAATGTTTTTCAGGGAGATGCCCCCCCCCCCCCCCACCCGCGCTACCGGCTCCTTGACACCGTGTACGATGACAAGCTGCGCCCACCTTCTTGTAGACCTTGGTCATGTTAGAGAGTTTGACCTAAACAGCGCCAGCCCCAGCTTGCACTGCCAGAATCAGTCGAGCACGGCCTGTTCTTCCCCAACTCCGGCCAACGGGCGCCGTCGTCGTCAACTCCGTCTCCCTCCTCCGGTGAGCCTCGCTCAAACCCCTGCTGTACAGGCTCCTTCAGAAGCTAGCGCACCCCTTGACCTCCCTGCATGCAGATCCTCTGTTGTTTCGACCCGCAGCTGTTGCTTTTAGCGCCAATGAGCATGCTCCAGTGGTGAAGCCATTCGTCCACGACCTGTCGCTGCAGACTGTGTCCAAGTCACGCAGCATTGTGGTGACCTCCCCATCACGTTCCAGTTCTGTAGATCCATGCTGTGGTTAGGTCGTTCTGTTTTTGGAGTCTCCGCAAGTTCAGTCGTTGGTCACCTTTGTTCCTGGCGCCCATAATCGTGCATGCCTCTGTAGCGTGACGATGGCAGCAGAAAGCTAGTAGCTAGTAGTCTGAACTTCTGAACATGCACAAACTAATTGCTTTCAAATCTTTGCAAAACCTTTAGAAAATAACCATGACTCCTAAAGTTTCAGTTCCAGTTTTGTTTGCTCTGTTATGCTCTGCTCTGCATGTTAAAAATGATAAACCCACCCTGAACTGATCCTGCATGTCATGTTTTATTTAAATATCTTACAACTTGTTTATACCATAATGCAATATCAGTGAATGATAAAAATATAAACCCACTTCTCAGTAGCTTGTTATGATGTTTACTGTCCATTGAAAATAATTTCCTGCCTGTATCAAGTTTGTAACATGCTTTTTCTTGTCAAGTACACACACGCTTTTTGACATTGTAAATTCTATACAGAAATTAACATAGACCCAATGGACATGAGACTACCACTAAAATTCATGTTTTAATGTACTCTTTTCACTAAAAATGACTGCCATGTTCCAGTACCCTCTGTCAATTTTTGACTTAATGAAATTTGATGATCTAGCTAGATTCTGTTATTTCTGGACAGAGCAGCAGTGTTTTGTTTATAACGGAAGCATATGAACTCCGTTTTCAGTGATTCTTGGTGCATTGTACTCATGACTTCATGCACTTCATATCTGGAAAGTTTCATCCCATTTGGATCCTTCCCCATATCATTGCATTCATATTTATTGCGACGTATGTTTCTTTCTCTAGAAAATGAAGCATCGGAGTGCGATTTTTGGGTGATCAAGGTTTATCCAGTGGTTGATATTTTGTTGTTGAAGCACCTGTGAAGTGAAGGCAAGCACCTATGCATCTTTCACCCTATTTTGGATGTGTCTTTAATTTTGACTGTTGCTTAATAGGTACTTATGTTGCATTAAGTCGGGCAATAGGTGTTTATGTCTGTTAGCTCCTACTTTGCTGCATTACCTATCCTTGTTACTTGATATATCCTGTTCCTTGTTAACTGGTCGAAGTTGGGTAGTTGTACAGTCTTGTGTCTCACGAATTGCTTAGCCATGCTATAGGTATGTCGGTAGAAGTCGATTTGATGGAAGGTCACCATCATTTCGCGAGCTACAGGGCTGTTCTTATTTTGGTACAGTATGGGAATGAATCTGAAGGTGATATGATGAACTTGCTGGACTGAGCGGGTAGTAGGCTTGTTGTAGCCCCGCTTGGTCGATTAAGGACCATGCGTTGTTGTCGTTGTCCTAAGCACTTCCCGTTCATACCACATGTCCGACATAATGGTAAGATAAGCCAATTATCTCATTGCGTACCGATGTTTGTGCTGGTGACCCTATGACGCGTTTGAAAAAGAATTGGAGGAGAGAAAAGGTGGCGGGAATCCGCAGGTTGTCGATGACACTTGGGCAGGAAACCCGGTGCCATAGGGACTGGTACAACCGTCGGGGACGGGCGAGAGAAAGGTTGATACTTGGGCCAAGAGGATGGACTTGTGTCATGTGGGTACAGTTGAACTCCCCTGCAGGGTGTATAATCAATTCGAATCGCCGCGATCTCGGTCATGATCACGCTTGGTGTACATCGGGTTTCATCGTAGTTAATTGAACTTGCACTTGGAGAGCATGATAAATGGCATATGTGAGAATTACACTTTATGTTACTTGGACTGTATGTTCAGTTTTAGGTCTATGTCTGCCCATGAGGTTTTCTCTTTATGCTTTATGTCTAGCATCACTTAATTAATTTCTCGCTTTATGTAAAATGTCATCCTATGGCTTTTTCCTTGCTACCTAACCATATGCATCATCCTTGGAGTCGGGACTAGTATGTGCCCACGGATAAGTCTTGCGAGTACCTTCGTACTCACGGTTGCTTCATTTGAGTTTTGCAGGTGATGGTGTGGTTGTTTTGATTGTTTCTTCCCCGCCGATGCCGGCGAAAGGGACGATGAGTAGTGGCTGTCCCGCTGTTGCTGAACCGGTGGTGCAAGGGCAAGGCACCATTGGCCTTTTTTTTATTTTAAAAATACTTTCCGCTGCGTTCACTTTGATAACAATGCTAGAATCTGAACCTTATTTGTAATATTAATCTTTTACTCCCTTTCTTGTTAAGTTTCAGAATTGGAGTAGTTGATCTATGAACTTGTAATCGATATAATTGTTGTATGAAATCTGAAATGTATCTGTATGTTCATTTGTGATGAATGCTTATGTTGTTACACCGACGTACTTATGGTCTTGGGCATTGCTTGAGAAGTATGTCGGGGGAATACCGGAGTTGTGTTTATTTTGGTTGAGCTCTTGGCATGGCGTCCCTTTTATGGACAGCTGGCTAGCTCGATTAAAATGGATGCAACTTGGGCGGCTCTCACAGCGTGGCTATCAGAGCAAGGTTCATATGAATACTTTAAAATTTTGCTAGCAACCCGGTTAAAGTTTTAACAACCTCACTAAAGCAACTAAAATTTTGAACTAAGTGGCTGCTATATTTATTTCTTACCTATCCTAGTTTTTGTTTGTTTGCTGATCTGAACATAAAGAATAAATTGCTTTCTCATTTGTTCTTTCTTCCATGGGTGTTGGGAACGGCTTATTAGGCAAACCGACTAGATGATTGGGCGTGTTTTGAAAATCTTGCCCCTAGTGTATTTATCCTCGATTGCTTTTAGCGTGCTTGAAAGTGTGATTATCTATTTATGTGCAAGTCTTACATTCTTTCTTTATTTATTATCTTTGCTATTTGATATTATGTGCTGCTGATTTGGGGAGAGTACTATGCGATTTTGTGAGAAACGAATCTGTAAGAGTATGCATTGTTCATATCACATATTATTGCATACATGATTGTATATGGAAATAAATTTTCCTATGATCATACATGTTGTCAAACTTCACCCCATCCTTGCTGTCCTATTTTCTGGTCGAGCTATGCATTCTTGTTCTCTGATATTCAGTTTGAAGTATTCCATTCCTTGCTGTCCAAAAATTTCCAGCAACCTGTTCCAGCAAGGCTATCTTTTCTTTTATTGCCTTCCGGTCGCTAACTTGAGTTTGGCGGCAGGATGAGGAAGCGTAGTGGTGTCAATCATGATCTGTCGGAGCCTCCTAACTCTGAATGTGGAAATCAACCATCTTTGGCAGAAGTATTGCTACGGATTGAACAAAACCGCCAAGAGCAAACTGAACTTCTTCGAGCTATTGCACAGAATTCAGTCCCTCGAGGAGAAGGTGCAACTGCACGTGACGGCAACTTCTTTAACTTCATTCGCACTCAGCCACCTATTTTCACTCAAGCGGAGGACCCTATCAATGCTGATCATTGGCTCCGCACCATTGAGCAAAAGCTTGATCTTATTCAGTGTGGGGAACATGAAAAAGTTATCCTTGCTGCACATCAACTACAGAATGAAGCTGGTATTTGGTGGCAAGGTTTTCTTGCCAAGCAACCAGCTGGCCACCGCTTCACTTGGGAAGAGTTTCGGGCTGCTTTTCGTGACTGCTATATTCCTGAGGGCGTAATGGAGATCAAGAGGCTTGAGTTCCTCAATCTTAAGCAAGGCAACAAGTCTATGATGGAATATGTGCAGATGTTCAACTATCTTGCGCAATATGCTCCCGAAGATGTCTCTATCGACAAGCGTAAACGAGGATATTTCTATTATGGTCTCTCAGAGGAAATGCAAGACAAACTCTCCACCAGGGAATATAAGGACTTCAATCATTTAGTGGACAGGGCAATCTTTGCAGAAGACAAAATGAAAAAGCTTGAGGCCAAAAAGCGCAAGCGAGTTGCCTTAGCTTCGGTGGGCGGTAGCTCAAAACGTCCGTGAGTGGTGTCTCCTCCTTCGACTTGTTTGCTGGGCTTTGTGCCTCCACAGCCCACATATTTGTTGAATCATCCTTCCAACAACCAGAGAAAGCCTCAAGTGCCCGTGAGAAATCAAGCATCAAAAGTTAGTGGTCGTCCATGTTATAATTGTGGTCACACCGGGCACACTTCGCATGAATGTTCCTTTCCCAAGCATGATGAGGGTGTTGCTGATCCGAGGCAGCCACCCAAACTTCAGGCTCATCCACAGCAGCAAGGAATAAAGAAGAATAATAAAGTTCCTAAGCGTGGCCGTGTCAACTACACTACAGCGGAAGAAGTGCAAGAGGGTGCCAATGTTCTTTTTGGGATGCTTTCCGTGAACTCTCGATCTGCAGTTGTGCTCTTTGATTCCGGGGCATCTCACTCATTCATAGGGAGAGGTTATGCTATGCAGCATGGGTTTACCATTCGTTCGACCAGCACATCATTTCTCATTGAATCCCCCGGTGCAAAAATTCTCACCAATCAACTTGTTCCAGATTTGTCACTTCTTGCGGAAAACACCAACATCACAACAAATTTGTTGCTGCTTGATACAAAAGGGATTGATATCATCCTAGGGATGAATTGGCTGATTAAGCATGATGCCATTATCCATTGTGCTCGAAGAATGGTTTCACTTTAAAATCCTTCCGGTGGTCGAATTTCTCTCAATCTTGACGAGGGTGGTTCTCATCTCTATCACTTGCAAGGTGCTGCAGCCATGGATTTGTCATTCATACCTATTGTGTGCGAGTACCCAGATGTCTTTCCGGATGAATTGCCGGGCATGCCACCTGACCGGGCAGTGGAGTTTGTCATTGAACTTGAACCCGGAACAGCCCCGATTTCAAGGAAAACTTATCCAATGTCTACTGAAGAGTTGGCTGAAATGAAGAAGCAACTGAAGGAACTTCTTGAGAAGGGTTTTATTCGTCCAAGCTCCTCTCCTTGGGGCTGTCCAGCACTCTTTGTGAAGAAGAAAGATGGCACTTTGCGGATGTGTGTTGATTACCGTCCATTGAATGCCGTCACTATCAAGAACAAGTATCCTCTCCCACGGATTGACATTCTCTTTGATCAGCTAGCCGGTGCTCGATTCTTTTCCAAGATTGACTTGAGGTTGGGATATCACCAAATTAAAATCCGAGAAGAAGACATTCCAAAGACAGCTTTCTCTACTCGCTATGGGCTTTATGAGTATACCGTTATGTCTTTTGGTCTTACCAATGCTCCAGCGTACTTTATGTACTTGATGAATAGCATTTTCATGGAAGAGCTTGATGTCTTTGTTGTGGTGTTCATTGATGACATTCTTGTGTTCTCCAAGACTGAGCAAGAGCATGCCGAGCATCTTCGTGTTGTACTAGAAGAGCTTTGGAAACACCAACTTTATGCCAAGTTTAGCAAGTGTGAGTTTTGGTTAAAAGAAGTGGCTTTTCTTGGTCATGTTCTTTCTGAAAATGGTGTTGCAGTTGACCCAACCAAAGTGCAAGATGTTCTCAATTGGGGACAGCCAACAAATATTACTGAGATTCGGAGTTTTCTTGGACTTGCTGGTTACTATCGTCGGTTTATTAAGGATTTCTCCAAAATTGCAAAGCCTATGACCAAGTTGCTGCAAAAAGGTGTTAAATTTGAGTGGTCTCCAGATTGTGAGCAAGCTTTCCAAACCTTAAAAACACTTCTCACAACAGCACCTATTCTTGCTCAACCCGATATTGATAAAAGCTTCGATGTTTATTGCGATGCTTCCCGTGTTGGAATTGGATGTGTGCTTATGCAAGAAGGGAGAGTTATTTCATATGCCCCTTGTCAGCTGAAGCGTCACGAAGCGAATTATCCCACTCATGATCTCGAGCTTGCAGCGGTCGTTCATGCCTTGAAAATTTGGCGGCACTATTTTCTTGGTAAGACTTGCAATATCTTTACCGATCACAAAAGTCTGAAATATATCTTCACCCAAGCTGATCTGAATATGAGACAAAGGAGGTGGCTTGAACTGATCAAAGACTACAAATTGGATATACATTACCATCCGGGAAAAGCCAATGTTGTTGCTGATGCATTGAGCCGTAAGGTTCAGTGCAATTGCTTAACAGTTAAATCGGGAATAAACACACTTTGTGATGATTTTCAGAAGCTCGGTATTGAGATGGTTGAGGAGGGTTTTCTTTCTGCACTAGAGGTGAAATCTACTCTTTTTGACCAGATCAGAGATGCTCAAAGAAATGACAAAGTTGTCACTCGCATTCGAGAAAAGATGAAGGAGGGCAAAGCTTCTTCTTTCTCTATGGATGAACATGGCGTGTTATGGTTCAGGAAACGCATCGTTGTTCCTAAGGTTCATGAACTGAGGAAGAAAATTCTTGATGAGGCTCACGATTCTTTACTCTCTATCCATCCTGGAAGCTCAAAAATGTATCAAGATCTGAAGCAAAGATTTTGGTGGACTCCTATGAAGCGGGATATTGCTCGATATGTTTCAAAGTGCGATGTTTGCCAACGGGTGAAGGCCAGCCATCTGAAACCTGCGGGTACTCTCCAACCATTGCCTATTCCATCATGGAAATGGGAAGACATAGGCATGGATTTTATTACCGGCCTGCCCAAGACATCAAGTGGATATGATTCTATTTGGGTAATTGTTGATTGTTTGACTAAGTCTGCACATTTCCTTCCCGTCAAGACTTCTTTCAGTGCCAAGGATTATGCAGCCTTGTATCTCACTCGGATTGTTTGCCTTCATGGGGTACCAAAAAGAATAGTCTCTGATCGTGGTTCTCAATTCGTTTCTCGTTTTTGGAAAAGCCTTCATGCAGCATTGGATACTAAGCTTTTTCATAGCTCTGCCTATCATCCTCAAACCGGAGGCCAAACTGAAAGGGTTAATCAAATCCTCGAGGACATGTTGAGAGCATGTGTTCTCACATACGGGAAGAAGTGGGAAATTTGCTTGCCATTCGCTGAATTCTCATACAACAATAGTTATCAATCAAGCATAAAAATGTCTCCTTCTGAAG
Source organism: Eragrostis curvula (assembly GCA_007726485.1). Classification (NCBI taxonomy): domain Eukaryota; kingdom Viridiplantae; phylum Streptophyta; class Magnoliopsida; order Poales; family Poaceae; genus Eragrostis; species Eragrostis curvula. The sequence continues at coordinate 86,031 of RWGY01000177.1, forward strand.
CCCTCTATGGAAAAAGGTGTAGGACTCCTCTAAATTGGTCCGAGTCTGGTGGGAGGCGTTTCTATGGTCCAGACTTCGTTGTGGAAGCTGAAGCAAAGGTTAGAATTATTCAAGAGCATTTGTGTGTGGCTCAATCACGTCAAAAGAGCTATGCTGACCGTCGTCGGAGAGAACTTCGTTTCAAGGTGGGAAACTATGTGTATCTGAAAGTTTCTCCTCTTCGTGGCACAAAAAGGTTTCAAGTGAGGGGGAAATTGGCTCCTCGCTATATTGGCCCTTTCAGGATCGTTGCAACACGTGGTGCTGTGGCATACCAATTGGAACTTCCTTCGTCCCTATCCAATGTCCACAACGTCTTTCATGTCTCTCAATTGAAGAAATGCCTTCGTGTGCCAACTGAAATCGTTGATGTGGGTTGTTGTGATCTGAAACTAGACCTGACCTATCATGAGCATCCCATTCGTATTCTTGACCAAACTGAACGGAAGTTGAGGAATCGTTCCATCAAATATGTCAAGGTCCAGTGGAGTAACCACACCGAAGATGAAGCAACATGGGAGCGTGAGGATCAACTTCATACTGATTTTCCTGATCATTTCCCTAATCTGCGAGTAACATGCTGGTGTTCCTTTTATCTTGTTTTCCTGGTTATTGTCCATGCATGAAAAATATTGTTGGCTCCTTAATCTTTTCGCCGCATTGTTGCTCTTCTCCTCTAAGCTTGTCCAAATCTCGGGACGAGATTCTTTAAAGGGGGGGAGGCTTGTCACACCCCCAAATTTATGCATTACATTGTTCGGAGCATACAAAAGGCATCATGTGTATCATGTTTAATTTTGAGCATTCTCTGCAATTGCTTTGTTTTAATTCAAATGAGTCCAATATTTGTGAAACATAGCTATGAGAAATAATCATCTTATCTTCTGTACATACCTGTCCATGTAACAGTTTTAAAATTTACTTCATACCAGATCATGATTTATGAACCTTTTTCTTGAATAGAATGAAGCCTTTTCAGCCCTTAAGATGTCAATAAACCTTCTCTGACTGATTGACTTTAAAAATTTACAGTTCAAAATCTATAGAACCTTTTTGAGTGAAACTAATTCAAATGGTTTCATGCTGACCCATAGCAACAACAGAAAAAGTTTCATTAATTTTGGAGCTCTGGAAGTGGTAGAACATGACTGCAACTTTGGAGAGAAATAAAATGACGAAAATTCAGAATACAACCTGACCCACCTGTCATCCCCTCTCTCTTCTCCTTCCTGTCGATTGGCCTGCAGGGGCGGCTCTCCTTCAGAGCAAAGCCAGAAGTGCTGGGCGCTGCTTGCTCTCTCCTCTTCACCTCCAACCTTATCCTCTCCCGAGCTGCTCTCTGCTCTCCACTCTGCCTCCTCATTTCAATCCAGCGAGAAGACCAGCAGTTGCAGGCGCAGGGCAACCAAGGAGCAGGGCCATGGTGGGTTTTCTAGCTGCTCTCTGCCATCAAGCTGCTAGGAGAAGGTCCTCCTGGACTGCCTGAGTCGCCACCAGCGCCAGCCCCAGCTTGCACTGCCAGAATCAGTCGAGCACGGCCTGTTCTTCCCCAACTCCGGCCAACGGGCGCCGTCGTCGTCAACTCCGTCTCCCTCCTCCGGTGAGCCTCGCTCAAACCCCTGCTGTACAGGCTCCTTCAGAAGCTAGCGCACCCCTTGACCTCCCTGCATGCAGATCCTCTGTTGTTTCGACCCGCAGCTGTTGCTTTTAGCGCCAATGAGCATGCTCCAGTGGTGAAGCCATTCGTCCACGACCTGTCGCTGCAGACTGTGTCCAAGTCACGCAGCATTGTGGTGACCTCCCCATCACGTTCCAGTTCTGTAGATCCATGCTGTGGTTAGGTCGTTCTGTTTTTGGAGTCTCCGCAAGTTCAGTCGTTGGTCACCTTTGTTCCTGGCGCCCATAATCGTGCATGCCTCTGTAGCGTGAAGATGGCAGCAAAAAGCTAGTAGCTAGTAGTCTGAACTTCTGAACATGCACAAACTAATTGCTTTCAAATCTTTGCAAAACCTTTAGAAAATAACCATGACTCCTAAAGTTTCAGTTCCAGTTTTGTTTGCTCTGTTATGCTCTGCTCTGCATGTTAAAAATGATAAACCCACCCTGAACTGATCCTGCATGTCATGTTTTATTTAAATATCTTACAACTTGTTTATACCATAATGCAATATCAGTGAATGATAAAAATATAAACCCACTTCTCAGTAGCTTGTTATGATGTTTACTGTCCATTGAAAATAATTTCCTGCCTGTATCAAGTTTGTAACATGCTTTTTCTTGTCAAGTACACACACGCTTTTTGACATTGTAAATTCTATACAGAAATTAACATAGACCCAATGGACATGAGACTACCACTAAAATTCATGTTTTAATGTACTCTTTTCACTAAAAATGACTGCCATGTTCCAGTACCCTCTGTCAATTTTCGACTTAATGAAATTTGATGATCTAGCTAGATTCTGTTATTTCTGGACAGAGCAGCAGTGTTTTGTTTATAACGGAAGCATATGAACTCCGTTTTCAGTGATTCTTGGTGCATTGTACTCATGACTTCATGCACTTCATATCTGGAAAGTTTCATCCCATTTGGATCCTTCCTCATATCATTGCATTCATATTCATTGCGACGTATGTTTCTTTCTCTAGAAAATGAAGCATCGGAGTGCGATTTTTGGGTGATCAAGGTTTATCCAGTGGTTCATATTTTGTTGTTGAAGAACCTGTGAAGTGAAGGCAAGCACCTATGCATCTTTCACCCTATTTTGGATGTGTCTTTAATTTTGACTGTTGCTTAATAGGTACTTATGTTGCATTAAGTCGGGCAATAGGTGTTTATGTCTGTTAGCTCCTACTTTGCTGCATTACCTATCCTTGTTACTTGATATATCCTGTTCCTTGTTAACTGGTCGAAGTTGGGTAGTTGTACAGTCTTGTGTCTCACGAATTGCTTAGCCATGCTATAGGTATGTCGGTAGAAGTCGATTTGATGGAAGGTCACCATCATTTCGCGAGCTACAGGGCTGTTCTTATTTTGGCACAGTATGGGAATGAATCTGTAGGTGATATGATGAACTTGCTGGACTGAGCAGGTGGTAGGCTTGTTGTAGCCCCGCTTGGTCGATTAAGGACCATGCGTTGTTGTCGTTGTCCTAAGCACTTCCGGTTCATACCACATGTCCGACATAATGGTAAGATAAGCCAATTATCTCATTGCGTACTGATGTTTGTGCTGGTGACCCTATGACGCGTTTGAAAAAGAATTGGAGGAGAGAAAAGGTGGCGGGAATCCGCAGGTTGTCGATGACACTTGGGCAGGAAACCCGGTGCCATAGGGACTGGTACAACCGTCGGGGACGGGCGAGAGAAAGGTTGATACTTGGGCCAAGAGGATGGACTTGTGTCGTGTTGAACTCCCCTGCAGGGTGTATAATCAATTCGAATCGCCGCGATCTCGGTCATGATCATGCTTGGTGTACATCGGGTTTCATCGTAGTTAATTGAACTTGCACTTGGAGAGCATGATAAATGGCATATGTGAGAATTACACTTTATGTTACTTGGGCTGTATGTTCAGTTTTAGGTTTATGTCTGCCCATGAGGTTTTATCTTTATGCTTTATGTCTAGCATCACTTAATTAATTTCTCGCTTTATGCAAAATGTCATCCTATGGCTTTTTCCTTGCTACCTAACCATATGCATCATCCTTGGAGTCGGGACTAGTATGTGCCCACGGATAAGTCTTGCGAGTACCTTCGTACTCACGGTTGCTTCATTTGAGTTTTGCAGGTGATGGTGTGGTTGTTTTGATTGTTTCTTCCCCGCCGATGCCGGCGAAAGGGACGATGAGTAGTGGCTGTCCCGCTGTTGCTGAACCGGTGGTGCAAGGGCAAGGCACCATTGGCCTTTTGTTTATTTTAAAAATACTTTCCGCTGGGTTCACTTTGATAACAATGCTAGAATCTGAACCTTATTTGTAATATTAATCTTTTACTCCCTTTCTTGTTACGTTTCAGAATTGGAGTAGTTGATCTATGAACTTGTAATCGATATAATTCTTGTATGAAATCTGAAATGTATCTGTATGTTCATTTATGATGAATGCTTATGTTGTTACACCGACGTACTTATGGTCTTGGGCATTGCTTGAGAAGTATGTCGGGGGAATACCGGAGTTGTGTTTATTTTGGTTGAGCTCTTGGCATGGCGTCCCTTTTATGGACAGCTGGCTAGCTCGATTAAAATGGATGCAACTTGGGCGGCTCTCACACTTGTGGTCACTGGTGCGGTGGCCGGCGCCCTGCTGGAGCGGCAGCGCAATGCCGGAGGCGGCTTTTCGGTGGGAACTCAGCAAACAGAGGGCATGGGAGGGGAGAGCGAGGAGCGGTGAGCTCACCTAGGTAACGGGTTCACGCGGGGGTGGCCGGAGATGGGTCGGCGACGAGCGGCGGTGAGTGGCGGACCTTTGGCGACGTGGTGTGGGTGGAGGAGTGGACATCGGCAAGCATGGTTTGCTCGAGGAGACAAAGCTCGAAGAAGGAGCTCTTGCGGTGGCTCGACGACGGCGATGGGGAAAAGTCAAAATCCGGCGGCTTGAACTGCGGGTATGTAGAAGGGTGGGGTTAAGAGTGCGAACACGAGAAGATTCTCCAGGTGCACTGAATCGAACATAGTCTCATCGAGGAAGGCGTATTCGACGGCAAGGTTGAAGGAGCTCACACGGCCGGGTCTGAGGAAGAAGAGCTCTATACGAACGGCTCACAATGGGGAAGGGGCAATGGCGGCCATGTTGGAGCTTGAGGACGTCTCAGTGCAGCATTTGGCACCTCATCTTGACGGCGACGGTGCTCGGAGTGATGGCAAGCTCGAGCACGGGCTTGGCAATGGTGGCACTAGGGTTGGAGAGCAAGGGGCGACGAACGGAAATGAGCGAGTGGAGGTGTTCGGATCGTCGACCACACGGCGGGCGGGCTCCGATGGAGGCAGAGAGAGAGGTGAGGCTCACATGTGGGTCCCGCGGCATCTTTTCCATTTTCTCCGATTTCCAGCCAGTGATTTTCCCCAAAGTTGTGCATGATATTTAAAATACCAAACAAAATCCAAAAATTCCGAAACTCTTCGAGAATGAAAGCTTGAAGCATGCACTACAATCTGATCCACATGCACAATTGGATTCCAAAAAAAAATTAAAATAGCAGTTGGTCAAAGTTGGATGCTTTTTAAGATATAGGCAATTTATGGTGCATTCAAACAAATTTCAAAAATTCTGAAAAATTATCCAAAATTATCATTTGAGATGAGTTATCCAGAGAAATTTTTATTGTCTCATGTTGCTATTGAAAATTTCGAGTTCCTTCACAAGATGAGGTTTTGACCAAAGTTTTGAAAATTCAAAATGAATTCAAACTTGATTTGCAATTGCGGTTTTGTTCAGTTTGGGAAGTTTGCAATTGCTGGGCTTCAGTGACATGGGGTGTCACACTAAAGAATAAATCTTGAGAGATATAGCACTTCCTCGTATTCGGTCAAATGAAGTATGTGTAATGGAGGGGGAGAGAATGGACTCATACCATGGAATTGAAAGGACTTTGGTCTTTATTTAGCTCACGATATTTTTGGTATGAACCATAAAGCATTTTTATTTTTATGAAATCATGGGGCTTTTCTTCAAATATTTTTCTTTCTTTTCTTTTTACTTTCTTTTTGCTCACTCCCATGATGAAACGAGGCAAATTTTTGATGGTCCAGAATATCTTGAAACTTGAGCTTTTTGAGCAAGACCAAAATGTGGATAGGTTCGAAATTTCACGAAGGATGGGGTTTGGCTATGGAAGTGTGTGAATGATTTTCAAACATTTTAATGGAAAGAAATCTCAAAGGCTTATGCTCAGTCTCAAAAATATTGACTTTAACTAAACTCAACACATAAAAAGATGGCTATGAGCGGGGCTGTTTCGAATATAGTCATGATATGGCTCTGGTAGGAATTTAAACTCTCACAAGGGAAATGCACCAAAGAAAAGGGTTTTCAAGTTTAGCAATTTTAAGAAAACAATCTCTGGACTCTAACCATGCAAAGAAATTGCAATGCAAGTTCAAATTATGCCATGTCCTAATTCACAATGCTTAGATTTGGTGAACAAATACAACCAACATGAATATAACAAGACTACTGATATGATCATGCCAATCCATAAAAATGATGAATGTAAGGAGTATAGATTGCATAATTATGACATTAATAGAGTAACTATTTATCATTTCCTTTAAATGTGGCAAACATCAAGCTTCTAGCATTTTATTCAAAACAAGGAAATCCTTTTTTTCTTTTTGAGTTTTACAAGTTTTTATATTTTTTTAGGCTTTTTTTTAAGTTAAGAATCTTACCTGGTAATCCTTCCTAAGCTTGAGCTTGAGATGAATTTAACCCAAATCCTTCAAGAACCTGCAACAAAGATGAAGGTGATACAAATTAGCCAGCAAAAATGGGCTTTGGCTAGAATTTTTTTAAATTTTTATATTTAAATCTTGAAGAAGGAAAATAAAAGCATTTGCCAGGCCTGGCGAAAAAGTATACCGATGGAACATCCTTCCTGTTGAAGGGCTCTCATTTTACGTCATGAGGGAGACATTCTCCTTCCTTCTAGTCTTTCTTCGGGACATCACCGCTTGGAGAATTTGGTGGGGTTGAGGTACTTTCTTTGTTCTGCCACACTTGAATCATCTGCTTAGGTTTTGTGACGGCAACCTTTTCTTCTTTGGGCATCATAGTTTCGCTCTTCTCTTTTTGTGGTGCCTTAGGCCTTTGGGATACCTTCTTTTGCTTGGGTTTCTAGTCTCTTCTTTTTCCATGTAATTCTTCATATATGTGATGAGCTTGTCGGGCTGGTACACTGGTGGAGTTATCTCTATTTTCTCCACTTACTTAGGATTCTTCCCATAGAAAATCCTCACTTGGTTGCATTGTTCAACATGCGGTTTAAATGAGAAGGTTTCTTCCTGTCCATTGAAGTCCAAGTGAATTTCTCCTGCCCCAACATCGATATTGGCATTAGTGGAGCTCAAAAACGGTCTCCCAAGAATGAGAGGCATCTTTGAGAACCTCCATGTCCATGACAATGAATTCAATGGGAAGAAAGAAGTTATGGATCTGAACGGGCACGTCTTCTGCTATTCCCGCGGGGTGGCACACTGATTGATCTGCAAGCTACAAGCATAATGCAGTTGGGGATAATATACAATTTAGCTTTTCATACACTACCTTTGGCGTACGCTCACACTCGCGTCTGGATCGCACAGCGTGTGTGCCGGATACCTATTTTTAGGTATCCTCCTGCAGTGGCTAGCCTTAAGGGCACGTCCCCTCCGTAATGATCGAACACCTCGTCACCCGGCCCCACGAGGGATAGGTGCGTCTAGCCCGACCCATGCGTGGGACCTCTGACCCCTTGGGAGCGGCCTCTGAGCCCTGGTGAAGAATTCTGCTTCGCAAGACCCCCTGGGCTGGTCCCATAGATGGTAAAGCATTACTCCTCGCCCCTCTCGACCCCGCGGTCGGCAGCCACATCACACCCAACCCCCGCGGTTGGGGTCGGATGTGCGGGACATCTCTCCGCATTGAATTACCCTTGGTGCCCACACACACTATCGAGGAGTGACGATTGCTCGATCATTAATTGCAGGCCGCGTGGGCTGATTCGCTTTAGCCCATGCCTGTAATGTGACCGGCCGTCCTGTGCATCTTACAGTGACAAATGCGGTTAATTGGGATGGCGCACGTCGCTACAATGGCCCCCCGTACAGGTGTGACGGGAGCGCTACGGAAGTCAAATAGGACCAAGACAAGCCATAGGGACATTCGGACAAGACATTCCTCAATGTCACCGACCATTGTACATACACATTTTTTCTTCACCTTTCCTCCATGTGAGCCGTCTCTACCCCTTGAAGGATAAAGGGGGAAGACAGACAATGGGAAAGGGGACCCATCTCGATTTGAATGCACAATGCTCATCCCACACACACAGAGAGACGAACTCATGCAAGAACCCAGACACTTGGGAGCTTGTTCCCTCTCTTGCTTGCCTGTAACCCCTACTACGAGCAAGTAAATACAACCCCGACCGAACTGGACATAGGGCGTTCATGCCCGAACTAGTATAAACCACCGTCTCAATCCACAAACCAACAGGAGCCACAAGCCTGTAGTTACAAATTTACTGGTCGGTCGGTTACTAAACGCCAACAGTTGGCGCACCAGGTCGACAATGCCCACTGCTCTGCTCGTTCTATGGGCCGTGGCGCCACTGGAAGGGGTCCGGGCTGATCCTTGCCCCCGCCACGCTTCGCTCCTTTAGAGGCCATCCGTTTTGGGAGCCTCGACTACGTCGCTGATCACCTCGGTCGCTTGCATCTGTGCGGCGTGATCCCCCCACCCCCACCGAGGATGACTGTCGCGGACGTGAGTCTCCCCCGCGGCCTCGACTGTGAAAACTTTCGCTCCAGATCGAGGCGTACCACGGGTTGAACCCTCGACCCGAGGAGTCGGCGTGCATTTTATGCGGTGGCCAGCATCACCGTGCAAATCCAGTGCAGGCGTCAGTTGCCTTCAGAACGTGACTTCTAAAGGAAAACCGCCATCCTACCTTTTGTGCTACAGTGTGCATTGGAAGTCTTCGAGCACGAGCTCGCACGTTGCTTCCCATTGGCATCCCGGCCAACGATGGGGTCCGCGGGGGTGGTGAGGCGTGCACCCGCCTCAACCCATAGACCCCCCCAGCACATCCATGGATGGTTCGAGTTCTTCAACTCGTCCTCCTCACCCCGGCAACAGGCGCCCTGCCGTCCTTGCAAACGCGAAGTTCGTTGCAAACTCGGCAGGAGGCTTCGGTGCATCAGCCACCTCACGGCGGAGGTCACCTGGCTTGACCCCCTGTCTGTGACCATATCGGTCCCGTCAAGGACGGGCAGGTAATCCTAGAAGCTCGACGGCGTGGGCAGGGTTGCGACCTGTAGCGTAGTGCTGCCAACTGCGACTACCATCCTGACATGGCGGGCGGTACCACCCCGACGAGGACCGAAGCTCGAGTCCCCCTCCGCCGGGGCCTCGCGCCTTTGGAAATCACATCTTGCGCGTGCCGTTCCCTCAACGATACCGCGTGCCGACCAATGTCACCAAATACTCGGAGGAGTCAAATCCCGCTATTTGGTTGGAGGACTACTGGCTTGCGTGCCAAGATGATGGTGCGAACAACAATGACTTCATCATCTGCAACCTTCCACTCTTCCTTGCCAACTCGGCGAGGGCGTGGCTCGAGCATGTCCCTTTCAGAACCATCAAAGACTGGGCAGACCTACATGAGGTGTTTGTGGGCAACTTTCAGGGCACATATACGCTCCTCGGGATCCCGTTGGACCTCAGGAGTTGCCGGCAGAAGGCTGGCGAGTCCTTCCAGGACTATATCCAACGCTTCTCCCGGGAGTGCAACGAGCTGCCCAACAATGCCGATGTCGTCGGCGCCTTCTTGTTTGGGACTTCAAACAAGTCCCGGGTCCACAAGTTGGGACGCAAATGTCCCCGAACCATCAAGGAGTTGCTGGACATTGTGACCGGCCACGCGTCCGCCGAGGATGTGGTGGGTGCGATCTTTGACCGCATGCTGGGCAAGTGTTGACGGTCGTTAAGTACTACTTTTGACCTTCTATATTCCTATGATAAAGGAGAATTAGCATTTTTTACACGCATATTTATTTAAACTAATAAAGTTCCATAAGTTTTGGTAGATTTCTTGATGCAGGTGTATTTCAAAGGAAAGCTGGACAAGGGCTGGATTAAACATCTCAATAAATTCAAAACTATAAAACAAGAGGCAATTGGACATGAAGAGAGACTTATTCAAATGAAAAATTTGATATTCCCATGTCGAAGCCCTCGTCGAGATACTCAAAATGGACTTTTGGTTACCCAATTTGGAGTTCCGGAGCAGAAGTTATGCAAAAACAGAAATGGTATGGCCGGCTGGCCTACTTTTGTTTGCAATTGTCCTGATCTTCCTCCAGTGGGCTACATACACTATAAAACATCTAGCCCAAGTGCCTATAGCGGTGGATGAACAACCAGCTCATGTGACATAGTTTGAGTAAAAATTCTATCTTTTGCTATGTCACTAGAACTATTCCTTGAGTAGTGCCATTTATTCAATTGTTGCTCATCATGTACATGACACTAGTTGATCATCAACCATAGTCGACAATGCCATTGATTCACATTGTATATTTTGCTAGCATTATGTCCTTCAACTCTGCGCTAGGACTTTACTTAGATTTATGCACCTACCTATGAATTCTTGCTTGTAGATTATAGTAGGTTATTCTATACTCATATACCCTGTCTTTTTCCTATTGTGCAATGGCAGTGGGGCAGCATGGGAAGCTCAGAGACAGTTGACAGCAGTGCAGTATTAGTGGGTGGATTTAGCCTGGTTTTCCTAAACGGAAATAGACGCCCGTCTAAACGCGTCTAGACGGTAAACGCCATCCTCCCGTGGAGTTTAGGTCCTGGGCGGACTGTTAAACGGTTTTCCCGTTTACAGAGTCAAAGACGCGGTTAAACATTGAAAACGGAGAAAACGGGACGGCGGCGGAACGGGTCTGCACGGCGAAACGCCCATTTCTCGTCGCGTTTACGTGATGGCCGTTGGAAATTGACGTGGCGGGGAAAGCGGGCGGGATGGGAAAGGAGGAGCGGGAGTTTTGGCGGCCGGTTGAGAGGGATTTGGGCAGCATTATAAGTTCCAGAGGCTAGGGTTGGCAGTCATTTTCTCCAGTTCCGCTCAGATGAGCACGCCGCCGCCGAGCTCTCGCGCACATGCCGTCGTCGACCTGCAGTACCCCGCCGACCAGGCTCAGCTCCACGTACGCGCGTGTCCAGGCGGGGTCCGGCGCGCGCGTCCCGGCGTCGCGGCCGTCCAGCCGCGCGCGCGTCAAGCTCCCGTGCGCCCTGCTCCCCTGCTTTCGTGCGCGCGTCCAGCTCCCCCGCTCCCGTGGCCTGCAGGTACTGCTCTGCTCCCTTCTTCTGAATCTTGCACTGATTAGCTGTCGTGAAGTCTCAATTAGTCTAATTTTGCTTCGATTAGCTGTATGCCTGTATTGCTTAGCTCTGTTCTGCTCTGTATGCATGCTTTTCAATTTAGCTGTCCACGTTTTCCTAAACTGAATAATGCTTGCTTTTCAATTTACCTGTGTATAACTCTGTTATTCAGTTTAACCCAACAGCAACCAAACTTCAATCTTGCTCTGTTATGTTCTGATTTTAAGGTGGATCACATGCCATTTTAGACATGCTCTGTTCTACTGATTAAAGAGGAATCATATACATGCTTTGTTCTGAATTACTTTACTTATTAGCTCTGTTCTGCTGTACATGTTGGGATAATCTGAAGTGAGTTCTTCAATTTAGCTCTGTTATGCTCTGATTTTAAGATTTATGACATGCCATTTGCAGGATGTCATCTGCTGGATCGATTCCTCCATCTGTGAACAAGCCAGCTCGTCTAAACTGTTGAAACCTTGCTACAGTACTGTAAAAATGCCATATATACATGTACAAAACTGTTGAAACCTTGCTACAGTACCAAAACCGTTTAATCCGTTTAGACACCGTCTAAACGGCGTCTAAACGGCCTAAACGCTAAACGGAGGGTCACCGCCCGTGTACCGTTTAGCGTCTACCAAAACGTGGGGATTTAGGGCCAAGCCCTTGCTCCTATCTTGTTGAAGAGTCAGCTGGATGGGTTGCTAAGCCAAGCTCACTCGCGCTATTTTGTCAACGCCAGAGGCCGCTTGTAGAGGTCTGAATGACAGCATCTATGGCAAGGGACAAGAAAGACGAGGCCAAGGGGAAGAGGAAGATGCCAGATCAGCCTCCAAAAAGAGGAAGCTGAGGATAAGAGACAAGGACTGGGACTTGGCTCTCAGAGTAGCGGAGGTTTGGACCCTTCTTTGTCAGGGAGGAGTGGAAATCTCCACATTGGAGGCTCCCAGTCAGAGGTTCAGGGGGAGCAGCTCCATAGGTCTAGCAGATACATGACACCGGTAGTTCCTCTTGGGTCAGAGACAGAGGGTTCGCAACGTACTCTAGCCTCTCGCAAGAGAGCATTGTCGAGGACTACGACATAGAAGACCCAGCCAGAGTAGCAACAGCAGAGCTTCTTGTCCACCTTAGATCATGGATTGCTACCTTGTACGATGGAGGCAATGGGGTAGAAGGTCAGTGACACCTTCGGAGCTTTGAGCAGACACTCCACTCTCTAGTCAATGTTGAGCACAGACATCTTGAAGGTGGATGGTCCCATCCTCAAGAAGTTCAATAAAGTGTCAGAGGAGACTTAGGCACCGACTAGGAGAGATCCTACTGTAGAAGGATGCTTTTGGACACAGCTACAGCAGCAAATCGCCGATGGTCAGAGACAGATCGAGCAGAGCAAGGGTATTGATAAGTTCTATGCCACTTACCAGCACAGTACCATTGAGACCCTGTGCAGAGCAGCCGGTGTTGATCTTAATGAGCACGTCTCCTGCATGCCCGGCCTGTACTACCTTCTAACTCAGCCCTTCAGGTTCAGAAATGACATAGTCCCGGAGTTCTACGCCTTTGTGGATCACCCCTGACGCTCTGCTATCTGATTCATGTATTAGGGGGGTCGAGTGATGAGCTTATGATTGTTGCCTTTCCACACCCTCACACAACAAACTACAGCCAAACCCCTACATATGCCTGACAGATGAGGCTTGGGTAGTTAGAGGAGTATTGAGAAGGACGCTTGTCTACAGAGGAGGCTACTAGGTCATGTTCTCTACTATCTCCGTCCCAAAATGTAAGCATTTGTTGACTTTTAAAGATCATGTTTGGCCATTCGTCCTATTCAAAAAAGTTATGAAAATATTATTTATTTTTATACAATTAGTTTTATCATTTCATTAGACATATTTTAAGCATGACTTATTTGTTTAATATTTTTATAAAGAAATTCGAATAAGATGAACGGTCAAACGTGATGCTGAAAAGCCAACAAATGCTTACATTTTGGGACAGAGGGAGTATTCTGTTCTGTGGATGGTCACATTGGTCCTCAGGCACACAATGTTTGATATTGTAGACCTGATCTTGTGTCAAATGGAAGACATCATAGCTGAGAGGATTGGTGCCCGACAGCTTGCCTACAGGCCCGTGATGTGTTTTCTGCTGATGAGACAAAGGTTTATCACTCCAAAGGAGTACCAACTGCCTAGGTCCACTGCAGATTACATCCCCTTCTCACACACTCACAGACTGGTTGTTGCTAGGGCTTTAACTTTACTGGGGACGAAGCAGCACCCCTCATAGAGCCACAGGTCTGACCCCAAGCAGACAGTCACATGGAGTCTGTTCCAGAGGAGGAGATACCTAGTCCTAGGACTGCTCCAGCCACTTCTGCTACAGCACCAGCATCCATGTTGGTATTTCTTAACGTCACAGATAAATCCGCAAGCGTACGGAGAATACCGTTGTAGCACTTCACCCGTGAGTATTCAAGGGTATCGTTATTTATATTATCCCAAGGGAACGGAGGGGAATTATCTACTAGTCTAGCTGATCCAAGGACACGAGGAAGGATGGTAGGTATGGGTAGAGAGGATTCCTATGGATGAAGTTCTATCTGGAACAAGGAAGAGCAAACACAGTAGGGCTGTCACCACCTACCGGCAAACTCCCCTACTAGGACACGTGATACTAGGGCTATTAAGTCCCTAGGCCAGTCCTAGGGTCATGTGACAACAAGGCAATTAAGTCCTCGCTGCCAGACCGATTCCAAGAAGTCAATTCCCTAGAACAGAGAGGATTAAGCAAGTAGGGCTGTCACCACCTACCGGCGGCCCTCTCCTAGGACACGTGACAATAGGGCTATTAAGTCCCTATGCCAGTCCCAAGGTCACGTGACAACAAGGCAATCAAGTCCTCACTGCCAGACCTATTCTAGTTCACAAGACTAAAGATAAATTCCGCCTCTAAATGCCTACTTGAATAGAACGATGATCATGCAAGCAAGTAGAGGAAGAACTTATACTACAATAGAAACATACGATCCAATAGAAGATCGAGAGTACTTACTTGTAATGAAGATGAACGACGAACGAACGATGAACGAACGACGAACGAACGATGAACGAAGAACGAACGACGAACGAACGATGAACGAACGAAGAACACTTCACTTTAAATAAGTATCCTCCAAGATACAAGATTTGGGTTAAGTCCTCACAAGGGGAGGACTACCCTTCTCTCCTACCCTACTCTCTCCCTACTCTGCTAGTGTACAAGGGGCTCTAGTCCCTTGGGTGTGGAATGAGGCTCTCCTTCTTGTGTGTCCTTGAGGGGAGGGGGTACCCCTCTATTTATAGTCTTGAGTAGGTCAGTTTGGGGGGCCTCCACCGCCTTAACCACCGCCTTAATGCATTGATTGCAGGTGGAACCGACTTCAGGATGTCGGTAGCTGCCAGCAGGCCAAAACTGGGCCCTGTTGGGCCCAGTAGCAGGTCGGGCGACCTGGGAAGGGCAGGTCGGCCGACCCCCTTTTGTTTCCTCAAGTCTTGGGCCTTTTTCTAGTGTTCCTTTGGTCCTTTATGATGTTTGACCTTGGTGCATTAGCCCAGGAAGAGTCCAGGTGGCTGAATTATGGCCTTTTCTCCCTCGTGTGTGATCCTGCGATGACTGTGGGTTTGCCAGAGGGATATCTTGCTTGGGCTTGGACCAAGGAGTCCCCCTTTGGGTCCTAGTGATGTGCCTTGGTGGTTTGGCCCAAGTTGAATGAGTTTCATATGACTTTTGATCCATATCTTGCTTGGCTGCCGATGCTGATTTCTCGGAGTGATGACTTGTCGGCTTTGAAATGTACTTTCCCTCATTTTCATATGGATTGCACCTGCACTCATAAATTCACCAAGACTAGTGGAAATGATTAGTAATAAGCCCTACATCTACTCTTGGTGTTGGATATTGGTTATAAAGTGCAAATAATTAACGGTCAAAAGTGGTACTTAAGGACCGTCAACAATCCACGGAGCCAGTTCTCCTTGCAGCATATGGCTCATAGACTCTCTGCCTTGCTTGCTGGTTTCACTTCTTTCTCACAAATGCTCTAGCACTTGGGTCAGGTAGTACCAGAACTTTCATCATTTCCCAGATTTCCTTTCCTATAGGACTACCTCCCCAGATAGTGTAGCCACAACAGTACCACCAGCAGCTTGCTCAGTTGCAACCAGTGTAGCCAGCGACCTCTGCTCCATACTATAGCATGTTGCTCAGGCTCCCTTGTCTCCTTCTCGACTACGTACCTTCCATGGGACCATTGAGTTCTACGTTCGTAGGCCTGGAAGGAAGCTGGACCTTCACACCAGTACCAGATCTCACCAGACTTCTCCATGACGCCCTCCGCGCTCCTTGCATCGACTGCACCGAGCTTCTCACCTTTACCCCTTAGCACTCCATTTGTGACTCCTTCACTTCCTTCACGAGTCCTTTCGTTTGAGGAGACGAGCACAACACCAGTGATGACCCAGTCTACTACAACTGCAGTCACTTCTACTTCTGCGACAGTCACTAAGAAAACTCTTGAGGAGGATGTTGCTGACCTGAGGGGTGCAGGATACTCTAAGCACGAGGCATAGGACATAGCTCGGGGTTTGCAGCAGGCTGGCCGGCTTCAGTCGCTTGATGCACACCTTCTCAACCTGACAGCTTTGAGGTGACCCCTAGTTGTTCTGTGCACAATGCTTTAGATCTAGAGGCAGACAGCTTTCCAGTACACCTCGAGCAGGCACTCACCCAAGCCAATGTTGACACTCCTGTCGACAGGCAGATAGTGTACGCTCGTCCTCTCGACAGCCACAGAGGATTGGGGTATGCCCCGTACATGGACTTTGACACCACCAGTACCTCCTACCCAGCAGCAGCAGCAATAGGGCAATTCTTTAGCAGTTGCACCAATTTCTTCCGCTCCTGATGCGTAGCTTGTCGATTGTGATCTTTCTGGTGCTTGATGCCAAAGGTGGAGAGTGTTTTGGTAGAGTCGAGTTGGGAGTGTGACTTCATCGATAGTGCTTGTATATAGGGGAAGCTCTTGGGATTCACGGCTAGTTAGGACTTGATCTTTTGGTTGTATATTCTTCTGGAGTTTTTGTGGTTCTTGATGAGCTTGGATTTCATTCGCTCGTGTTTAGCTCATTAAGAATGCACCTAGTTTCTTTACATTCACTTCGTCTATTATTATATCTATGTGATGTATATGTCTTGAGTTTGTGTGTTTTACCTGGATGCATTGCCTATCTATATTTTGCCATGTTTTCCTCTTAATTCTCGATGATATGCATATTAACTTGCTTTTGCAGGACTATCCTACATTCTTATCATCATAGCTTCATGTCATAGCTCACTTATTTTATTATTTAAATATCACCCTTGTGGTCTAACTCTATTTTGCAGGTGATAATTATTTTAAGCTATGACTTGTTTGCCTTCTTCACATCACATCTTGATACTCCCTCCGTTCAAAAATAGATGTCATTCTAGCTCTGGGCACGGAAATTAAGGAGAAGTGAAAAAGATGGGTGCACTGAAAATGAGGAAGAGAGAGATAGAAATAGAGGTGTAGTAGAAAGAGAGAATATTGTATTGGGAAGAGGGAAAGGTGTATTGGGAAGTGAGAATGACATGTAATTTAAAAAATGAGTAAAGCTAGAATGACATGTATTGTTGAATGGAGGGAGTAAGTTTTTGGAAGCAGGAAGGATGAAGACCACAGGCTAGACCGTAGGGTACGGGCATGAGACTATAGGGTGTAGTCTACTGGCAGAAGCAACAGAAAAGATAAAGTTTCTATGAGCAGGAAGAAGAAGAGACCGTCCCTGTCTGATGAAGTGAACAGAGAAGGCAACGTTCTTGGAAGTGCTCAAATGGAGACTTTAGGCTGAGGCTAAAACGAGACCGTAGGTAGAGGAATACGCACTCTACTAAAAACAGTATATGTTATCAAAATAGACCACGTTGCTATATTGGTTGGATCAAGAATAGATTAACTATCGTGTGCAGCTAGCTGCTACCATCAATCCGAGGATAAAGTATCCATTCATTTATTACACATCACAATCCAAATAGACTTGACCATCCATGTCTTGCCCATGATGACCCAGATAGTCTTGACCATCAATACGAGTATAAAGCACCCATCCATGTCTATGTGACAAAATTTGAACTCTAGAATGAAAATTATTATGTAATCTCATAAATCTATGACGATCCAGATAATCTAATAAATAAGTACATACACAACTACACAACAGGGCTATGGGGAGGTCAAACCCGCCCGGACTATGACCATAGTCCTGGCAGTCTATATATATATATATATATATATATATATATATATATATATATATATATATATATATATATATATATATATATATATATATATATATATATATATATATATATATATATATATATATATATATATATATATATATAAATTGTCTGGACAGATGTGTGCTCTCTGTCCATGCAGTTTATATGATAAACCGCCTATACTGATGTTTTGTACTATTTATCTTTTTTAACATGGTCTAGAAATTTTTTAAAAATTCTAAACATAATACTGGTATTTTTTGAAAATTTTAAATATTTTTGAAATTTTTGAAAACTCTGACTTTGTGCCAATGAAACTTGAAGTATATACAGTTACACTTGAAAGGATCATGATGAAGATGGAGAGTCAAATTAATGAACATCCAAATCGTGGACAGTGTGAACAAATCCATAAATTCAAAGACATCCAAGTGATATTAAAAATTCCATATGTCCAAATCATGGTAAAAATAGAGGTTTGGATACATAGTAACTATACTTGGCTTTGCAGATCAATATGA
The DNA here is from genome assembly GCA_007726485.1 of Eragrostis curvula. Taxonomy (NCBI): domain Eukaryota; kingdom Viridiplantae; phylum Streptophyta; class Magnoliopsida; order Poales; family Poaceae; genus Eragrostis; species Eragrostis curvula. The sequence continues at coordinate 104,032 of RWGY01000177.1, forward strand.
AAATAAACAATGAAGCAAGGCAGGTGATGCACGCGACCATCCCCTGGCCCATGTGGGACGACGATGTTAATGTCATAGCCACCGGGACGCTACAGCACTGAGCGCACATGGAAGCACCTGCCGCCCGTCATCGTTTCATTGCTCTTCCACAGTGACATGGCGGCCCTCCTCGATTGCTATCGCTACCACATGGAAGCATGTTTCGTCCCGTCATCGTTTCCCTGCTCCTCCATCAAATCCTCGACTGTGCTCACGGTACAGCAAATAATCACATGTTCACCTGCCAGTCACAAAAGAAATTTCAGGAACGATAAGAGACAGATAACCGGACACCGAACTTGATTCACAATGGTTGACTTTTTCTATACATCTTTGACATGATATTTAATCTTTTCCAGTCCGGATGGTCTGATATTCTAGTTCCACTAAGGCTGAGCCACTGGATGCGTGTCCAAATGCCAATAGTTCTGACCCATTTTATGCCACTGATTTATGTGGTGCCTGGCAGTAAAATCCTTTGCTTCATTACCATTTTCAATTATAAAGGTACCATGTAGTTGACTCGTGGAATTCACAAATAAGCATAACTGAAGAAGAAATAACAGTCGGTTAATGCATATTTGCCAGCCAATTTTAATCATGACCTTATGGTACATTTACTAATAGATTCTTGATTTGCGCAGATCATGCCTAACACATTTCTTGAACAATCTTTAGTGGGGTATGTAGTACTTTCTCTGTCCCAATATATCTGTCACTTTTAGCTCTGTGTATGGAGATCAAGAAGAGGTGAAAAAGGTGGGTACGTAAAATACCAAGAGCAGAGAGATAGCCATAGAGATGTCTTGTAAAGAGAGAGTTATATTAGGTAGTGAGAATGACAGTTATTTTAAGAAAACTGGAGATGGATAAAGTAACAGATATTATGAGACAAAGGGAGTACAAAGATAATTTCATTTTTTTTTGTCCAATTTGTTGTTTCTAATTGTTATTTTTTATTCTCCCTAGTATATAATCACTTGGCAGCTTAACTGAGCTGGGCATCCATCCACACAAGTAGTTACCAAACATTTAGCGTCCCACAAACATGAGATCATCAAGTTTGCCCACTGCTGCATATGGTGACTCCGCTCCATTGGAAACGGAGGCCATGGTCCCGCCTACCCCTGTTTGCATGAGTCCACTGTTGCAAGCATCAGCATTCTTTGGTTCTTGGCAGGCACTGAGATTTCTTATCAACAGGGAAGATGCACTGGGGCTGGCGTCAGATGCTGTCCTAACCCAAGCATTCCTTGATTTGCTCAAGGACGATGAAATTGGCAGTAGCTTAGCGACACAGAGAGCTTTTGAAGCCAAAGAAGGCGCCGATGAGGTCCCGTGGTCTGCACTGGCATCACTTCTGGAGGGTGTCACCATTGAGGGGGACACCGCATTACATTTGTTAGCGACCTATGGAGATGGCGAGAACTTCTTGAAGAGCGCCGGCTTAATATATCGCAGTGCCAAACACCTCCTTGTTGCCCAGAACAGGAAGGGTGATTCACCGTTGCATTGTGCTGCCAGGGCTGGTAGATCTGAAATGATCTCTCTTCTCATTGCTCTAGCCAGCGATGAATCTAGCAGTGGAGAAAGGTTCAAGGAAGTTGTAAGAATGGAGAATGGGCATAAGGAGACGGCCTTGCTCCAAGCTATCCGCTTTGGTAGCAATCATATAGCGGAGCTTCTAATGGCTGCTGATTCGGAATTGGCTAATTTTCCTAAAGAAGGCATGTCACCGTTGTATCTAGCTGTCTTCCTAGAACAGGTTGACACTGCAAAATCACTCTACCGTACGAGTTGACAGGAATCTTTCGTATTCTGGACCAAATGGACAAAATGCATTGCATGCTGCTGTTCTTCGAAGTCAAGGTACAAATCGATAAGATAGTGATAAATTTATTTAATATGTAACACTTGCAAAAATGGATTTTGCATAGATTCGGCATTTTCACCTGGCACTTACCCTTATATCTGTTGCATTGGTCAATTAGTGTTATTTCGAAGGAGGGAGAACATCGCTTCTTGGCTCCTCGATCATGTTGAACTTAAACTATCTGAAAAGTACATGCGTTGCTAGGAAGCAAATAAATCGCACTAAATTCAAGTTATATGCTTACGATGTGATTGTTTTTGGTACAAAGGCCGCTGCCTGTTGCCAGCCCGCCACTGCCCTCACATCTTATCACTTTATGCTTTTATGAAATTTATTATAGTTATGAATAATTGAATTATCTTCTCGGAATATGTCTTTGATGCTTAATATTGATCCTTAATATTTATTATTATATTACATATAGGTATATGTAGATCGCCCCTTTAGACCTTACTAGTGGAGTCCAGCGCGCCTCGTTAAAATGATAGTTAAAAATAACAAAGAGCAAGAGTGTTACTATGGATATCTTTTTTATCTTCTTATTCATAAAAGGGCATGTCAGCATATAAGGTTGCATTGGATATATGATGCAAACAGTACTGGTACTAAATATTCTAAATATATGTAAAATCACATGATACAAGATGCAACTTCATATACGAAAGTTCCAATGCATATATTACAGGGCTAGGAAACTGGATACATAAGATATCAAGCACCTAGACTATAGTTGGGCACATCAACTGAATCGTACGTCCGCGAGAAAATTTACTTACAATTCTGCTTGAATAGTCAAAGTAGAACTGTATTGTAGGGTAAATTTGAAAAGCCTCAGCATGAAGGCAAATATTGTGCTGCAACCCATATTTAGACACTCAGGACACATCAATAATGTAAACAGAATTTACAGAATAACTGGTTTTATAATATATGAACATTATGACAGAAAGAAACTTACGAGATCAGAAGAAGGTTGCAGCAGCAAAAACAAAATCTCAGGAAGTATGGTAATTTTTGGTCCTGAATCATTCACATGCTTGCTTCTTTGAATGCCACTCCACCACGCCCAGAGTTGCCATGAATAGTGCTCAATTTCCTCATGCAAAAACATGAAGGGCGCCATGCTTGCCCTCCGCACCATGTCACCTCCTCCCTTGGTGGCGAGTCCCTAATGTCCTTGCAATTCACACTGCATTGAGGACTCGGCCACCATCTTCTCCATGTGCAGGGTCTCCTCTTGCTCCTCTGCAACCCGCTCGAGCTCGCCTAACGAATTCGCAGGTGGGGTAATTCCCGCCTCTTGTGGGGTTTCGTCCCGCTGGGCAAAGTTCCAACCATGAAGCTCCTGTGTGGTTAGGACGTTGTCCATGTTGGTGTGCGGGGATATCGTCTCATCTGCCACTGTCTCCTACATCATAGCCTTGGGCCGGGCATCTACATCACCGATGTTGGTGCGTGATGCCACTCCGCCATCCACTTCCATGTTGCTTATCGCCCCAGGCGTCTTAGCTTGGGGCTCCTACTGTGCAAGCTTGGCGGTAACCCTGAATCCTAAGTTAGGGGGCACTGCGTCTGCACCTCCTCTAAGCGTGGTCCTCGAGGCACCTGCCATCGCCGTAGTCCCTTGGCCACATCTCCAGCCCCTGTGTTCTTGGACTCATCATCATCAAATGTGCAAAAAGACATAAGTAGATCGAAGCAACAAGAAGTGAGAAGAAGGAACTTACGGCTCCTCCTTGGCAGAGTTCTTTGAGGACAGCGGATCTTCTACGAACTCCAATGATGGGACTGTCCTTGGTGGCACCCACTCTTTGTGCTTCTTCCCCTTCTCCTTCTTCTCCCCGGACGTGTCACCTCGGGAAGGTCCTCGTCACCACGGTGGCCAGCATCATCCCTGCCGTCACAGGCACTTTGGGTGATCGACACTGTGATAGCCTTCTTCTTCTTCTTATTTGGGTTGTAGAATCCCCAATAGATGAACTGGGGGAACCCAACAACCTCTGATGCCATTCTACGTCATCATAAATCTTGAGTTCAGCCACGAGGAGCTCCCACTCCTTACGCTTCATGTTGCTCAGTAGTAATGTGAGTGCGGACTCGAGCACGCTCGTTGATATCTCGCCCCCTATCAAATGTGGAACCTTGTTGGGTCATCCACCCATTCATACCACCAGGTGCCATGCTTCTATATATAGAGTGGCACCAGACGACATCGGAGGAAGTCATAAATCACCTTCATTGATGTCAACCCAATGATGTGCTCAATGATACGGGTGAAGCTTGTCCTCTGGCAGGGGACTTCCTAGTCGGCGTTCCTCTCGGTCAGCTCATTAGGGATCACAAACAAGTGCTAGAACTCATCTGGCATCTCGGCCTCAAAAAACATGCAGGCAGGCTAATAGCCATCCCACTTGCTCTTTACCTTCATCTCAATGATCTCAGAATGGAGGTTCTCCTGGACGCAGAGGATATAGCTTCCCAAGACCGAGATGTGGTCAATTCTTTTGTCCTTCCTTCTTCCCTGCGCCATAAAGTAGTATTGGAAAATCTTCAGCAATAGCATCATGCCGATGAACGTCTCACAGAGATGCAAGAAAATCACCAACATCAGGGCGGCATTGGGGTTCAAGTGTAGAAGATGTACCTCGTATGTCACAATGGACGCCTGAAAGAAGGAGGAAAATGGCAGTAGCATCCCCACCATCACAAAACATGTGAATATGGGGACCAAATTCCACCGACCGGCGCCAGCACCTGATGCCTGAGGCTGCAGGGCGTCCCCAACAGCTAGAGCTTGTCAACCCTCTCATACTGGAGGGTTGATTCGAGGGAGCAGCTGCAGCACCCAAGATAAGCTCGATGCTGTCTTCTTCCATGATGATCCCTTGCTTGACATCACATTAGACTATGAGTAAGAAGCAACTACAAAGGAAGATGTGCATAGAGAGCAGATTACAAGAGCACAAGGAAGATGTGGAAAACAAATTTCGTGAGCATGCTTGAGGAGAGCCCACTGTCGGCCATGGCAGGGCCAACTCGTCCACTTCACCACCTAATACGGAGCAACCTCTCTGCTCCTCTAGACGTAGGCCCACCCACATCCTCTGCATGCAGAAGGCATATGGATGGTTTTGCATTCCTGTCATCAAACCACATCAATGCCTAGACATCAATGCGTCGAGCTGCAGTAATCGGAGCCGGCACCCATCAGGGTGCCCATCATGACACCAGACCATGCGGGTGTAGACCCCATCTCTCTTCGATCGCCCATTGCTTAGGATGGTATCCTGGTTGTAAGGATCCAGACAATGAGAGGGGTGGGGGGAGGGGCGAGTGAATCGCTGTACAACTCAATTTGCACAAGTACTACATTTTACCACTTTCTCAAAGAGGAAATTAAATCTACACAATTCTAGTAGCCAAGAAACCAATACATGCTAGTGATCGATAAGCAAGCAAGAGCGCAGATACTAAAAAGTCCAACAAGAACAAAAAAAGCAAACTAATGATTTTACTTGTGTGTATGAAAACATTTGAAGTAAAGGCAAGTAGTAAAGAGAGAGATAAAGGTTTCTCAAGATGTTTCTCGAGGTATCAGAAAGATGGAGCCTTCCTCTACTTATCGTTGGGCCACTCCTGCCAGAGTCTCTGTCTTGCCCGCCCGCATAAGGCGATTACCTCTTGGAGGATGTGTGAAGCCTAGGGTGCTCTCATAGTGATGCCCCTTTCAATGGCAGGCTCAAACTGTGAAAAAACTTGTGCCGGCCTTCACATCCAAGCATTGTAGGCTCAATACCGAAACCTAATATATGTAGGCCTCGCCATAGACCAAGAGTAACAGACCAAGAATCTCTCTATGCTCACACCAGCCTAGAGATCAATGGATTCACTAGTTATTCTCTCAATCACTAAAGATTTCTCTCCAAATGGCTATGATGCTCACAATGGTTTCCATGCTCCAGTGGTCATGAAGCTCACAATGGTCCAATGTTAGCGCCTTGAAAATGTGGGTCCAAATCACGCTTCTCACAGGCATGGTGTCAACTCCACTTCGGTCTAGTAGCGGACGACACCAAGAACCCTAGCCCACTAGCAAAGGCACCTCCACGGTGATGTCGCTCCATTAGGCACTAACGCCCATAGAAGACCTCAGAGGTGTAGGGCAATTTAGCAAGGAACTCCCACGGCCAAGTGTACAGCACACCTCGAGGTCCTCTAGACCAGATGTTGAAGGACAAAGCCTTAGAATAGTGCACAAAGACTCCTGGCTTTTTTAGAGGTCACATCGTGGAATGCTCCTATGGCTAAGTGTGGAGCAGACCTCAGGGTCCCATGACCCCTCTGGGGCACGGCAAGCTCGTGTTCCTAGGGCTACACCAGTGCTCCTGAAGTCAATCCAAAGAAAAGCTTCCATTGGCAAGCCCTGCTCTGAGCTCGTGTCTTCCCGAGCTCACGGCCCCAATCTCTACTCAACCTACATACTGACCATCACCTTACACGGCTAGGTTGTAGGAAGGTTACCTTGCAAAGTCGATAGCCATGGACCCAGGACTAACACCGGGGTCTCACCGCAAAGGTATCTACGTGAAGCCATGGGCGGCAGCTCCCAACCACCTCATTAAGAAGGATGGGTGGCATTATCATGCACTTGGATTGTACTTCACTTATGGAAGCTGAGGCGCACCTAGGGCTAGTTTGGATGGAGACCTTAGAAATCTGCCTGACTCAAGCACCGCTCTCAGGCGTCCGACGCGCTGCCTGGCTGGCGTGCTGCCTGTCAGGGCAGCAAACAAACAAGCCCCTATCGCGGCAGCTCTCTATAGCCCAGTCGCATCACCCTTATCTCTCCCCCCCCCCCCCCACCTATCATTCTCCCCCTCTGACTATCTGCAGGGTCAAGACTATGGCGGCGAGAGAGCACTCCTATCACACCCACCTACCAGCTGATTGACCTGCCTGCCAAGTCCAATGTAGGAACATGCTTTCACATGCTACAGCAACAATGTCTTTTGGGCCCATGATGACTCCAAGATCAAGCGCCAATGGTTCATCAGCACCTCAATGACAACGCCAGGGCCTCCATTGTTGTGACACATTCCCCCACGTAAATGGAGAAACCTTTGCATTTTACTGTGCCACTGTAGCTCTCTACACCTATATAAGGGGGAGCATGGTGCAGTTAAAAGGGATCAACTCTTTGAAATATGGACTCGGTCTCCTCTCATAACTTAGGGCTATATTGACTGACAGCATCATTCGAATGTTTGTTGTAACCAGTGATGGTGTCAGACAGCTGGAATGACTTTGAAGTAGGCGGACCTCCAACCTCGATGGCAACTGGTGAAGGTGTCGGATGCGGACCTGCGGCCTTCATTTTTGTTGGCTCATTCACTGGTTTATCCTTTTGTGGTCGGGGGCTTACTATGGCTCGACACGTGATGACCTTCGGCCACATCCCCTTTGTCCGCTTCCTGAGGACTCTGCACCTGAATATTTTTCAGTCGCTGCCCCTACGTCGGCTTCCCAAGGACTGGGCACTTTAGGACCTTCAACCGCGACCCCTGTGTACGCGTCCTGAGGACAAGCAGCTGCCTTGTTGCCTGAAGCTGCTACCAACATATTAGACGGTTGCCATTGCCTGTCGTCGTCCGCCGTAAATGTCATCTACCGTGGAATAAGCTGTGACCAGACAACAGAGAAGGGCACAGTGTCAAGGTGTTGAGGACAACATCTCGTCGATTCCACATGATGAAAGTGTCAAGAGAGTCCAGGAGAGTTTCTTTCCATGCCTCATGTCCTTGCACTATGTCTAACACAGATACTCTCACATAGTCGGCAGGAATGTCTCTGATTTGTATTATCCTTCTTGGAAGTGCCATGCCTGTTGCAAACTTCCTGAGAGTCCAATTATAGCCATATGGGATGTACAGGTCATAAGGAGTTTGATTAGTGATGTCTTCCACTGTATTCCCTTGCTTCTGTTGTGGCGGCATAGAGGTGGCGCTCATCCAAGTCATAGAATTCTAAAGATCAGGCAATAGGTGGGGTTTGTACCTTTTCTTCTTCTTAAGCTCTTTCATCTTCTCACTGAGCTTCTTGGCACTATCGCCGGTCTTCTAGTCAACAAAGAGATCCCAGTCAGCTTGGCTGATATTACCAAACTTAGGAAAAGGGGTCCAATTCTTCTTGACAAATTTGCAGTTGAGCATGGAATTGCAATCTCAGAAAATGCCATTGAGCTCTCTCAGAGTTGCCCTACTGGCTCCCTTGAAGCATTCAAAAGGGAAGCGGATCTGTGACTTCCACTGATTCCACATTTCCTCTTTACGTTCTTCGGCACTTTCCATCAATCCTCCCAGGTGATTTGCAATGATCTTGACCACAGAACCACAACAGTTGTGCCATTTCACGTTTATACCATCGGGTTCAAACCGCTCCCCATTATGGGTGTCATTGGCAAGTACATCATAGATGCCCTCTGCCTTGTTCCATGAGCGTTCACCGCGCTTGCATTTTTACAGGCTCGATAGACAGGCACCTCTTCTGTCTGCCACTTACGGGCTGCGTTGGCCGCTGCATCCGCTGCAAACAGCTGATGGGCATTTCGTCATGGAGTTGTATAGGTAGGAAATAGAGAGTTCATTTGATAGACATGAAGGAAACTTTCATAAATATGGGAAATATATCCTGGACCTCATATCTCCTCTTCAGGCATGTAATCAAGATCTAGGCTCCCTGGGGACCGATGTTGTCGGGGTTTTGGAGGGTGCGGATCCTCCGATTCCTACCATTCCCGGTTTTGTCACTATCGTCGCCTTCCTCGTTGGATCCAGAGTCCCCAGGTCCCGCCTGGACCATTTCTCTCACTTCCTAAGAAGCGTTCACCGGTGCTCCAGGTTATGTGGCTCCGGCACACCCCCATCTTTTGTGGTCGTCTTGTTCTCCATGGGGCTTAATCACCTAACTAGATCATTTTCAAAGCAATATTAGATAAGAAAATCAGACTACTTCTGATAGCAGAGAGAGAGAGAGAGAGAGAGAGAGAGAGAGAGATCAAAAAACACAATGAAGCAACATCAGAACAGGGACTGCATCACATAATTGAAACGTGGATCTTACCACGTCCACGTGAGATGTAAAATGTTGAAGAAAAGAATTTCACTTGGCAGCTACATCTCACGTGGACCATGGCAAGACCCACATGACTATCTAATATCACCATTTTCCCTGAAATTCTTTTGAAGAGGATATATTCTTTGTGAAAGAAGGAAAAGAGGAGAAGTTCGTTTTGTAGAGGAGAAATTCCTATTTGAAAGAAGGATACGAGGAGAAATTCTTTTCGAGGGTGACAAATTCTTTTTGAAATAAGGAAAAGAGGGAAAAAATAGTCACCCTCAGGGTGAGTTGCTGATTTAACGGCATTCTGACGCACTAAGGTCCTAGACTTGGGCTGCGTCACATATCCAATATCCAAGGATATGGTCCATAATCCGGTACTCGTCTCACTTAGCCCGCTTTCATCATCGAGACGGGCTAGATCATATTGTGTTTAGCATCTATTCTGCTCACATAGATAGAATGGACAAGATATGGCACCATATATGGCAGTATATTTTTACAGAATGACAAGATCAACACATGGCAGGAATACAGAGGCATGATAGTAGCAAGTTGACAGATTTATCAATACATGATAGTAGCAAGTTGACAATAAACAAGCAGCATAGTTGATAGCAGCTAGTGCTAAACACTAAAGCGTATGACAGTCAACTTTAAAATTAAATCCATATTGTAAACTGTTGATTTTAGTGACAAAATCCAAAAATACAGTAAACTGTTGGCTATATAGAAGAGTTGATAGTTGAAAATTGTTACATACCCTGTGTCCTCAAGCTTCAGTCCAAAACAAAGACTAATCAGCATGTAGTGGAAATAAGCATGCAATCAGCAATTTGACAGGGATAGAGGAAAAGTAAAGATCATGCTGCAACTACTCGTGAGAGCCAAACGCTTATCAGGCAAGGTAACAAAGATAAAACAATGTACATCTCGAAATGCACTTTTCAATAGAGAGAAACAGGTAAACAAGCAGCTAGTAAAGATAACTTTGCCATATGTATCAGATAAGATGAACTGAATATCATTGAACAAAAGCACAATCTATGTGGCAAGTGATTAACTAGAAAATGCATCTTAATTGGCAGTGAAAGGAATGAGACTTTTAGGATTAAGATTAAAACAGATCTAACAGGCATAGTTTCATATCTCCATGTTGTTTACATAACAGGGAGCATATATGCCTAAGTTCAAGATTTATGCACAAGTGCATTTGATCTGATCAAGCATCATCGCAAAAGCATCACGACAAAAGCAAAAATAGCCCAAGAATAGTAGCAGTCGCAGTTCAGCAGTCACTACAGTTCAGCACTATCATCACCAGAAAGTCAGGAACAGCTCTAAGAAAGAACTCCTGGCAGTGATTACATGCATGTAGAATATATATGCTGCATCTCCTGACTCAACATGTCCTTCTCTATAGCTTTAATAAAAAGTGGGGCCCCGCTAATGTATGTTGGTCTTTCTCTTGGCGCATCATACATCTAGGCTGTATCCATCTTTAACCTTTACAGGGCCAATGTGGCTATATTATCAAAAAAGAAAAACAGAAATGGACGTTAGGGGGTGTTTCAAAACAACCACGTACTAAGACTATAGTGGGACACCACTCTCCGAAAAATAGTTATAAGGGTGTACTTTATGTATACTTAATTTTGTAGTGTTCCATTTTTCCATTGCATTGTGCACCAAAGATGATTGTGGCAATTTAATAAGATATAAACAAAATTTATCTATTGACCGTAGGAAGTTTTATTCTTCTAATTTTGATACATATTTTCCGAAAAGAACGATCCTTTTAGATATAGGATTATGATTAAATAAAATTTAAATTGTTGATGAATAATCATCTAAAACTGTCTACAAATCTTAAATGTTCAGAGTTCAGAGCGCAAACACATTTTCCAGTTGTTAGAGAAAGAATTTGTATCTGAAATTTGGAATTACTATCATATTATGTAGTTAAATTGTCATTCAATATTAGTTTTCATGGTTGCATCCTTACAATATCAAAATGCTTGATTTTTTACGTATCTGATTATGACAATTAACATAAAATATCATTGCCAGATATGATAGATATGCTACTCGGATGGAATATTGATCTTACAATACAAGGAGATCAGAATGGAAGCACACCCCTTCACTTCTCTACATCCGCGCTACGCACAAGAGGTGTATGCTTCTGGATGTTCCGCCCTTGGTTCCTATGGAATCGTCAAGTTTGGCACTCAAGCATACTGCTGAAGCAAGTGCTGCATGCTAATCTTGCCCCACTGTATCAGCCGGATGACAAGGGTTTCTTCCCTATACACATTGCTGCCAACATCGGAGCGAATGAGGCCATCATCGAATTTCTAGAAATATGCCCAAATATTGCAGGCTTACGTGACATGAAGGGAATAACTTTCCTTCATCTTGCTGTAAAAAAAGAAGCAATGGAATGTTGTCGCTCATGCATGCCAAAGTCAGTCACTGTCATGGATTTTGAACATGTAAGACAGTGTACACCACTACATCTCTCCGTCAAGCATAGTTATCAAAATATATTTTCTCTACTCTTGGAGAATCTTGAAGTGCACTTAAATCTTTTGAATAACAATGGGGAAACTCCTCTAGACCTATCGGAGAGTATGATTGCTGCTGGGTCTTTTGGTGCATGGGTAATGTATCATTTGGTTTCAGACTTCCTATTATCAAAGGCAAACAACAGCGATCCTTATACTGAATGCATATGTCTCCTCTTTTGCAGAATCCTAGATTCTTCATAGATGCCGCATTAAAGTATTGCCATGCTAAGCATGGCAATCGTCGGTTGGATCATTTTGAAGAACAGTACATCAAAATAGTGGATGAACAGAAACATTTACAGAATCTGATAAACTCCACGCAGACGCTGGGCGTTGGCTCAGTACTAATGACAACTGCAGCGTTTGCTGCAAGTTTCACTCTACCAGGGGGCTATAAGGATGATGGGACACCAGTACTTTCTGGGAGGTACGTTTTTTATGCATTCATCGCAGCCAACTCATTAGCATTCGGTTCCGCTGGTTTATCTACTATCAATATCATGTACTCTGGAACAGCTGTTCTTGACGTGCCATTGCGAAGTCGCCACTTTCTTATAGCCTTATACCTCGCATTTAGTTCAGTCACAAGCTTGGCTACTGCCTTTGTGTTAGGCTTGTATTTGATGCTAGCTTCAGTTACTCCTATGACTGCAACAGCAATATGTGTGGTGGCATCTACTTTTTCTGTTTTAGCATACACGGACAGTTTAAGAGGTTTGGCTGTAGCACGAGCATTACGTGCTAGAATGGGGAATCGGGCATTGGTGATCATTGCACGTATTATCGTCATCCGAACCGCAATAGTGTTTTGGCCCTTGGTAGCAAGCTTCATTTGGGCAGAAATTTCGACCAAGTATCATGACAAATGACCTGAAGCTCAAGACTGTGCCGTATGAGTCTGAGAGATGCTACATGTATGAAATGGTTCATATTATCTGTCTTGTGTGCGTATTCTGCAATAAATAGGCAAAGACAAGAGCATTGTGAAATGGATATATGTGATTGTAAAGTACTTGTGCATATATAAGTAGTTGTGTGCAACGTTTATCCTTATGCCATAATACTAACCAATTCATGTGGTTATTTTTTCCATTCGTTGGATATTATGGCAGGTTTCTTTAATTTAAAACATGTGATGGAGACAATGATGTTATGGCATGTGTTCGAACATGTGATTGTGACACTGATGACTTTTTGATTAAAATAGGGCTATACCAAAGGTCAGCATTAAACCCTTACTTATTTGCTTTGGTGATGGATGATGTCACAAGGGATATGCATCCCTTGGTGTATGCTCTTTGCTGACGATGTGGTGTTAGATAATGAGAGTGCGCTAATAAGAAACTGGAGCCGTGGAGGCACACCATAGACTCGTATGATGTGTGACTTTAGTGCGACAAGGAACACAGTGTCGAGAAGCACTATGTAAAAAATGGTCTTCAGAGACGCTTCTCAAAGCTACACTACACCACGGTACAGAATTAGCGACAGTAGTGGGTTGGTAAAAATAGACTATTGGCAATAGACTATAAGTCGGTAAAAATTCTCCACTTACCATGAGTCGGTAATTCCATATTCACCAATGAACGGTGGGTCGGTAAAAGTTTTGATATATAGCGTTATCCCGTGGGTCGCTAAATATGTCAGTTTGCATCGAGCTGTAGGTCGGGAAAAATATGTTGGGCCGGGTGGGACAGAACCATCGAAGAATTGGCCCATGGCCCATCTAAATCTAACCCTAGACTCATGCTTGTGCCCGTTCGACACAGCAAACAACCTGGCCGCCCCTTCTCTCCATCGATCCCCGAAGCACAGCCACTTCTCTCCTGAGAGGAACCACATCCATTCGATTGGAGCTTCCCGGCGCTGGAGGTGAGCTGATTCGTTGCGAATGGAGGCGGGGAGCTGCTGTGCAGGTGAAGCACGGTGGCTGTCAGCGGGCAGAGCTTGGGCGGCACGACGAGGCGCGGCAGCGAGTGGAGCTGCTCCGGCGTGGGAGGGGCAAGGCGACAGGCGGATCTGCTCAGGCGAGGTCGACCTCGGCGCGGCCAGCCCTCGAGCTTAACAAGATGTGACCGGTTCTGATCTGCCGCAGCCCTCCGACCCCATTCCAGATCGAGGACCAACCCTCGACCATCAACCAGCTGTTGAGATCTTGCCACTCTCAACCAGATCCCGCTGTCCCCAAGCAAGTCCAGCCTGATGCCGCCACCCTAACTTCCATGGTACAACTATTTGGTCTCCAAATTTCTCAATTTGTTATGCAGTCAAGTATGCTTTGTTCTCTTCGTTTGGTAGGAGAAGACCTATGTCGCCCCCTACTCCAATGGCAAGAACTGCAGGTAATTCAAGTCCCCCTTTTCAATTTCAATTAGAGATGTGGCTAGTACTTTTTTAGCTTGTAGCCTGCCCTGCAATGAGAATTACCTAAATTATTCTAAAGCTTGTTAGCCTGTATTTACATGGACTGCACTGATTGCTTGATAAACTTAGACTGCACTTATTAACAGCTGAAAGTTGACATGTTACCCTGTTTGTGCCTGATATACAATCTGTATCCTGAAGTTGGATGATTTCCAATTAGTTATATGAGAATGATTCCTAGCAAAAAGAAACAAAATGTGTCTTTAGGATCCCTTTCTGTAAATGTGTGAAAAGTATAATAGGACTGGGAACCTTATATAAAGCTTCTTCTATTTCCCAAACTTTCATTACCTCACTATTTCAACCAATGCTGATACTGTTCTGTTCTAGATGGGGGTGAAGTATTTGGAACTCATACCTTACTGTTTTTCAATTTTAGAAATGTTTTCCAGGTAATGTTAGTAAAGGCCCGCAAAGATGTCTTTTAGATTGTACATTGTAACCGCCCAGACACTAGATAATATTGTTAGCTACATGTCCTGGTGTTAGTATGTCACATGTTCCTCTGTTCATGTTTCATAGCTTAAGGTTAACAGCAAGGCATCAATGGACGCCATCCACTTCAGGTATTTGGCCCTTTGGACTTTGCATTGTTTTTCCCCCCTTGCTGGAGTACTTGAATGCACAGACCACCACTTTGGACCTTTGCTGGTTATATACAACTGAATTTGCTCCATATCGTGTTATTATTGATGCATACTTTTGGCTGTCAGGTTGAAGTCTTTGTTCCCAGAATCTGTTGTGATGTATCTGCTAGAAGAATCGTGCAAACATAGCTTGGGGATATTGTAACTTTCTAGACACTAGATAGCATTGTTACAATATGTTTCCATGCATGTAATATGTAGATGGATTAGTTAGTGTAATTTTTCACTTGTACTTGAAAAGAATGTACTTCAAGGGTTGCTTCAATGATTCTATTTACTGAAATGTATTGTTGCGTCTTTATTTTCTTCTTTCAGAATCATCTTTTTTTTTTAATGCAAAAAAAAGTTCCGCGATGGACGGTTGGTCGGTAAATATATGAAGTAGCAACCCACTATGTGTCGGTATTTCTATAGAATCAGCGACTGACTATGGGTCTGTAAAAACTGGTCGGTCGGTAAAAGTTTTACCGACGCCAGTTACATCGACCAATCCTATAGGTCGGTAAAGGTCTTTACCGACTCACCGTAGGTTGGTAAAGCCGCTTTTAGCGACTGACGGTAAGTCGCTTATAGTGAACCGTGGTGTAGTGCTAATAGCAGACGAAATTTTTTTCCCCTCCAAAATTTAGTCTGCAATGTGAAGAAATGGGAGATGCGGATTTCTGCGTCTCCAAATACCCATACATTGGAGACGCGTTTTATCCAAAAACATGTCTCCCATTTCCCTTCAATTGGAGACGTGTTTTGGTAAAAAGCGTCTCCAAATACCCTTCATCAGTGACGCGTTTTGACAAAACGCGTCTCCAATGATAAATTTGAAAAACAAAAAAAATAAAATAAAAGATCTATTATGTACGATACAAATACATGCTGTATCCATTACATATATCCCAAATACACTTGGTTCCTGTCAAAGAAACTAACATGCTCACACCAACTTGTTTACATATACAGATTCAAAACAAGTCTAAAGCCACATTTTCCTAAGACAAGAAAGAGAGGCGCTGACAGTGATTACATACATGCTGCCTGGACACTTTACATCAGGACATCACTCAATTCTACTCTAACTTAGTTGATTCTCAGGCAAGACATACCACCTTCTACTGATAGTACAAATATCTAAGCTTACCTCCCATGTTCAGTTCCTGGATTCTAGAACATCAATACCTGCTACTTCACAGTTACCAAATCCTGTGACAATGAAAAGATAGTTATAGGTGGAAAAGGTTGTAAAGAGCACTGCTTCACAGTTCATACATCGAGATGAACATGACTTTTGATAATTAATTATGATGAAGGAATTCAACCAGCAGATCAGCTAGTGCTTGCATAATTTCACAACTACATGGAAGGAATGACTAGCTTAGACTAATTGAGTCAAGTCAATGAATCAAAAACATGCAGTTCAATCAAAACTGTCAGAAACAAAATGCTTTCAGATAACAATGCTCACCACAGCAGGTCACCTTGTTGCAGCAGGCAAACAAAGGAAGCAACATGATTTCAGAACATTTTGAGATGACTTTGTTCTATAGTAAGCAAGCTCCTCGCTAGATGCGGATGCACCCACGAGTTAGAAATTAGAAGGCCAGAGCACAAGCAAGATGAGCTACTTAATTGATGCAATCATTAAACATGGCAAAACTCAGCTGGTAGTTATATTTGGTAGAACCAAGAAGGCAAACAACTAGCTGAAATTTGCAATACAAATACACACTAACTGATAGAGATGAAACCGAAAGCTGCTGCTATAACAAACTGATAAAAGAACACAAATGTGAAGATCCTAAAGAAAAACTCCATAACCCTACTGAATTTGTTTGTAGAGCTCAGCAGATAAATTTTACCTACTATGGTCCAGCTCTTTCCATGTGCACAGAAAAACTATTCCCAGTGGCAAGATATAGCTGAAACAAAAGACCAAAGGATAAAATCAGTGAGAAAACAGAATGAAACAAAGGCCAAATTAACATACGTAAAATCAAATGACTTCATGAATGTATAGATAGATTTGTTTTGTCTGAAACTTCTAGCAGTGAGGATATCAAGGCAAACTTCTACATTAAATATCTGTGTCACTAAGCTACTTTAGTTTAACAATAACAAGAGAAACTTAAAACTAACAGGCAGGATATATGGCAGAGAGGATATCAGGCAAGCTGCTGAAATAAAACTAACAGAAGCATGCACTAGAAACAAGAGATGCTACAGACAGAGAGATATCCATTAACTGAGTAATACAAGCAGCAATCAATACTTAGTTATCCATATGTGCAAGAAAAAGAATAAAAACAATGGAGGTCCCTGTCCTAGCAAGCTTACAACCTGACACAAAAAGTTGCAGCTGAAACAATGATTCTTCACTTGCTGTCGAGTCGCTAAAATAAAGCAAAGCTTGGCTGCCGCTAGCTCAGAAAACAGAGTAAGAATCCTGATTTTGTTAACAAATGCTCCCTTATTTTGGAAAGTACATAACGTGACTACTACAAACTGCCATTACCAAGCATAAGAGTACAATCATAAAAGTGTCAAAGAGGCATCATAAAAGTGCAATCAGTAGAAATTCAGATTTTTTCAGGCTCACAAGGGTCAGTACATCTTCAGAGTCTCGGTTTCATAAGGATCAGAGTAAGCAGTTCACAAGAAATGTGAACATTCAGTCAGGAACAAATCAGTTAACATTTCAAGATATGTTTGATTAATGATGATATAAATACTACTTCTGAGGCAGCAATTTCCTATTATTTGGATAATAACAGTCTAGTCTAATTCAGAATAGAACTGCAGTTGCAGTGTAAAGTGTAGAGTTTCAGTGCAATCTACCGACATAGAGCATCACCTAAATCAATCAACTTGCACTCTGATCCCATTCCCTCTTCTTCCTTAATTAACCAACTTGCAGCCTGAAAATTACATCAAACATCTAGTATTGAATCGATTTATAGACACCAAAAATCAATTTGCATTCATCAATAAGGAACAACTATAGACCATTTCCTACCAACTTCTCTCAGTTCCCAAGGGCACAAAGGGGGGAAAATGCTATGAACCATTTATCTAATCGGTATATCATTTGAGCAATAGTTTGATCAATCCTGCTACACCATGAATTGTCAAACTGCAATAAGCAGATCCAGATCGAGAGGAGTTTGATTAGGGGTCACCATGGGCGGGGAGAGAGAGAGAGAGAGAGAGAGAGAGAGAGAGAGAGAGAGAGAGAGAGAGAGAGAGAGAGAGAGAGAGAGAGAGAGAGAGATTACATGCAGCGGGGACTTTGGGATGACGAGGAGGAGGTGGGGGACAGTGGTGCTGGAACTCGTCGCTGCCGGATCCGCTGAGGTGGCCACCGCTCTAGATGCAGCCACCGCTGAGGCCTCCTCGGCTACGTCCGCCGTCGCTGCTGCCAGCAGCATCCGCTACGTCTAGCCTGCGGCAACGACAACGGCAAGGGCGGTTACTTAGCTCGGGGCGGCGACCCACAGCCATGGCGTGCGTACCGGGACGGCGATGGCAGGACCCACAGCCATGGAGCGCGGATCAGGGACGGCGAGGGAGGCGACCCACAGCCATGGCGCGCGCCGTCGGATGCAATCCAGGCCGAGTGCTGCAGCCACGCGTGCGCCAAAAAAGCTGCAGCCCCGCCGCAAGATCTGGGAGAGAGAGAGAAAGGGAGGGAGGAAGGGAGGGAGAGGGAGAGGGAGAGGGAGGGAGGGAAGGAGGCGGGCGGTGGAGAGGAGAAACACGTGCGCCGCATCAGGGGCTAGAGGTCGTCGGCCATGGCGGAGGGGCGGCTAGGGTTTGGGCGGATGCGGAGGTAGCGGTGAGCGAATGGATAAGGTATTAGCTACTGGACACGGGAGAGTGGAGACTTGGGAGGGAGACCTGAGCCCGGTGCACTTCTGAGTCAAAATGAAGAAAAAATTCGGGTCCGGGGTTTCCTTCACCAGACGACGCGTGGGGGAGAAAACGCGTCTGTCATCCAGATGCCTGGTTGTTGAAGACGTGTTTGGTTAGGACGCGTCTGCTAGTTGGCTATGTTGGAGACGCGTTTTGTTGTGCCATGCTAGGTGCAAAAAGCTGGGAAACGTGTCTCAACGAAGGTGCGTCTGCAATACAAATTTGAAGACGCGTTTTAATTCCGAGTCTGCTATCATAGTGTCTTCTTTGTGCCTTTCTTACATAGGGAAGTTAGACTTGAAGGACACTTGATTGCCAAGAAGGATCTTTTGTTATTAAGATTGATGCTGCCAAAGGATGGCGACATAATGAAGATGTTAGGCATAGAATCATAGCCGGCTGGCTGAAATGGCATCATGGTTTTGGCGTCCTGTGCGATAGGAGGGCACCACAAAAGCTAAAAGGTAAACATTACAGGTTACGACGGGCTATTCGACCTGCGATGTTGTACAACACATAATGTTGGCATACTAAAAGGCAATATGGCCAAGAGTTAAATTTTATAGATATGCATATATTGCAATGATTCTGGGGTCATGCAAGAAAGGTTCAAGTCCACAATGAAGATTTTTGGGATAGGATTGGGTAGCTGCAATTGATGAGAAACTGATCCAATGTCGATTAAGATAGTTGGACATATCAGACGTCTGTTAAAATAATTAAACAATAATTTTATCATATTTTTACATCATTATCTTTATTTAATATTAGCAAATATATTAATTGTGAGTAATAAAAACATTTTTGTAATACAAAAGAATCTGTTTAGTTTCCATATGATCTAAAATGAATACCTGAATAATTTTTGAAGTTTATTCAATATTTTTTATTCTTGTTTGTATATTATAGGCTTCTCTGAATTTCATATAAATCCTTTTAAATTGAAATGAGTATTCAAAGGAATAGTCTCCGTGATCCTAGCTCCCCTTCTTTCAGTTAGAATAGCCACGGTTACTGGTTTAGACTAACGTCGGCTTTTTTTTTTATCAAACATACCTTTATTAAAGCTAAAGAACAAGTACAAAGGAACGTACGAGTATAGGTACATTGTAGAAGGATACAGAGGACAGCTGTCCCACCACAAAAGAAAAAAGGCCCCCCAGAAAAATAGAAATTACAAGAAGATCCCTGGACCTTTTGCTCGCTGCAGACACCCAAATCCATCGGCACCAGACGTCGCCGGAGTCGACAAATCCAGCCGCTACCATTCCCACGGCAGGGGGAACTCCATCGCACCATGGCTTTGTGAAGAGCCGAAGAAAACATTTGCCCACAGATGAGATGCGCCGTCGCCGATCGCACAATCGACCGGGGCCACGCCCCGAGCTCCCTCCACCATGAATCGAAGCTCGCCGTCGACAATGACCGCCGCTGCACTGATGCCGAGCATGATCCATCCTCCTAGCAGCCGCATAACCCCAGATTCCTGTCCTTCCTTGGACCAAAAGGCTGGTTGCCACCTCGCAAGACTCCTGTACAGGGACCCCTCAAAGAGAGCCCCACCTCCACGGGCTCGCCCCCGGCACTTGAGTGGAACACCAAGGGTGCGAGGAAGAACCCAAGAGGACTTGTTCAGCCACGACGCCGCCACCATCGCCTTGTCGACGTCGTCAGGAATCCTAACCCTAGAGACTCTAGGACCTAAACTACCAGCTGGTGAGACCCCAGCGGTCTCCACCATCTCGCGAGCCAACCCCACCCCCCCCCCCCCCCCCCCCCCGCGCAGGCCATTGGAGAACAGAGCAGGGACGGACCTAACTGGTTGCTTGGGTATTCCAAGGAATACCCAACAATTTTTACAAAAAATTGTACTAGGTATGTTGTGTAGTTGTGTAATAGGAAAAGTTGCAAAACAGATTTGAGAATACTGCTGGGCCTGAGTGCAAAGCAACCAAAGAAAGCCTGGAAGGCCTGTTTGCATGCGCGGCCCAACCTGGCTGGCTGCTTGCCTGCTTCGTTGTTTCTACTCGCGGCGACTGCTCGAAACAGAACGACGGCAGTCTTTTGTAAAACAGATGCTGTCTTTTTGTTTTGTTTGTTATTTGTTCAATCATAAAACAAATAGTTCCGGGGGAGATGCTTTTGAAAACTCTGGATTCAGAAATTGGCACATGAAAAGAGGGTAGATAAACATGTCGGTGGCATGACTCGTTTCCACAATTTTGCACAAGAGAGATATGATTCGTTTCTCAGGCCTAAAGAATCGTGGAGACTTTTTCTGACATATCAACACAAGAGAAGGCTTTGTATTTGTCCCGTTTGACCTTTTCACTACAATGTTTGAAGCTCCTTTTGCGTCAAGGTTTGAATGACTACTTGGTTCCATTTATTGAGCGTGATTTCTTTCAACAAGTAATGGACAAGGACATCATCATGCGGTTTCAAACAATGAAGAAGCGCAAAGTAGAATTGTATTTTACTCAATATTCTGTAATTTATCTTGTGAACAATTTCTCTTAAATTATCTATCGGATGTCTTGTGCTGACAATTTGTCTTTCAGTTCCCTATTGTGGGTGTCTTGGTTTCTATTTATTTGCTTGGTTGAATGGCTTGGGAATACCCAAGTTTCAATTGCTGCGTCCGTCACTGGAACAGGGGGATGAGGATGGGCGCTGCTGGCAATTCTACGGCAGCCTCTATCACGTGCATCTCTTGGTGCTTGCCTTGGTGCTGTTGCTAGACCACTTTCTGGAGGAGGGTGGCCCGGCCCAGCCTAACACCGTGTGCCCGGCACGATCCATGCCGGTCGACGCTGCCGAAATGTGAGTAACCGTCCAAAATACACTTTTTTATAATATGTATCTGTTTTACTAGGTAACGAAAATGTACAAGTACGCGTATGGGTACAGACACATGCGGCAAGGATATAGAGACAGCTGACTCAACCAAGCTACACAACGGACCCAAAAGAAAGCAACATGTTGGGGGTATGGCAACAAGTACTCCACAAGCGAAGTGCCGAAGGCAAGACAATATAGGCCAAGGGGGGAAAGACGTAGCGAAGGGTCTTTGCCATACAGATACGCAAAGCCGGCTGGAATAATCAAAACTTACAGCAGAAAGACATAGCGAATTTGTCTAAGGGCTTTATTGTAATAACGGTCTCACCTCCCCCCTATAAATATGGAGGGGAGAGGCCCTGTAATGACATCTGTTTTTCGGGCCGCGAACCAAGTGCACTTCATTTACTCTGTCCGCACCTGATTGTCATCTCGCACCCCTTCACCCGGCACCGCGGGCGACGGAGGGCTTCGGCGATATCAACAGCGAAAGACCCAAGGAACAGCCTGGGCAACACAACCTTCATCCCGCACCGCGAACGTAATTGGAGGGCTTCGCCAGGAGAGCACCGAGCGTCCGGGCATCAGGAGGGCTCCGCTAGAGGATCACGAGGCGTCAAGACCCTTCGAGAACCTCACAACCGCAAAATGACTGAATATAATCCGTTAGAGGGCTTCGCTGAGTCCAGCCGGGACCTTCGATACCTCAACACTATTGGAAGGCTTCACTGAGTCCAACTGGAACCTTCGATACCCCAACATTTGGCGCCGTCCGCAGGCGGCAACAGGAATGGAAACGCTCAACAATCCACTTCATTTCGAATGATATCAAGGTCATCGACTACCCACATGCAGATGCCTTCGTAATCAAGACAGACATCGAAGGGTACCTAGTACACAGAATCCTAGTCGACAGCGGAAGCTCAATGAACATCATTTTCAAAGGAACTCTAAAACGCATGAAGATCAATAGCTATTCAAATACCAGTGAATCAACATTGAATATCTTCGGCGAAGAAGAGGTAAGTCCAACTGGGATTATAAGAATGAAAGTAACCTTCGAAGATGGAGAGAAATCTGCAACCCAAGAAATAGATTTCCTAGTCATGGATTTAGAAAGTCAATACAACGCAGTCTTCGGAAGCCAAATTTTGTCAACCTTCAGAGCAGCAATTCATCACAACTACCTAACGATGAAGATCCCCTCAGAAGAAGGTGTCATGAGTGTATGTTGCAACCCAATCAGGCAGCAAACTGATAAAAACAGTGACAAAACAGCCAAGAAAAGTGAACAGGAACGCGAACAAGCGAAGAAAGAACAAGCAAAACTTGAACCATCTAGTGAGGTGGAAGAAGTAATTCTATGGCTCAAGAAACCAGAGAGAACGGTAAAAATAGGCGAAAACCTCTACGCAAATGAAAGAGAATAGTTAATCAAGTTCTTGAAAGACAATGCTGATGTCTTCGCATGGTCACCTCAATACATCACAGGAATAAAGTGGGAAACAATACATCATGAACTAAAAGTCAACCCAAGAGTAAGACCCTTCGCTGCCAAGATCAGAAAAGTGTCCGATGAAAAGAAGGCCGCTGCAACGATAGAAGTAAATAAGATGTTAAAGGCTGGGGTGATAAGACCGACAATCTTCTCGAGCTGGTTGTCAAACGTTGTTCTTGTGAAAAAGAAAACAGGAGAATGGAGAATGTGCATTGATTTCACAAGACTAAACAAGGCCGGCCCGAAGGACAACTTCCCTCTGGACCGCATCGACACAATAACAGATTCAGTGGCAGGATGTCAGTTACTGAGCTTTCTGGATGCTTACTCAGGCTATCACCAAATACACATGTCAAAAGAAGATGAGGAAAAAACGGCCTTCATCACACATGACGGAACATTCTGCTTCATCAGAATGCCCTTTGGTCTCTGAAACGCCGGGGCAACATTTGCCAGACTGGTAAAAAAGATTTTTGACAACCAACTGGGAAGAAATGCCGAAGCATACGTGGATGCCATAGTCATAAAAACTGTAGCAAGTGCTGATCATCTGGAAGACTTGCATGAAACTTCGAGAATCTAAGAAGCCATAACCTGAAGTTAAATCCAGCTAAGTGTGTCTTCGCAGTCGAAGCCGGAAAGCTATTAGAATTTATGGTACCTCAGCGGGGCATCGAAGCCAATAAGAAGAAAATCGAGGCCATACAGGGTTTGACTCCACCAAAATGCCTGAAGGACGTTCAGAGGTTAGCAGGAAGACTCAACTCCTTGAGCAGATTCATCCCGAAATTAGCAAAACGAAGCAGTCCTATATTCAAGGCCTTACGAGCGAAGGAAAAATTTCATTGGGGACCTGAACAACAGGAAGACTTCGAGAAAATCAAGACAGCTCTCATCGAGTTAACAACGCTATCAAGCCCTAAGCCAGGCGAGGACTTGTTCTTATACATTACAGCTTCACTGACAGCAGGGAGCGCAGCCCTGGTACATGAAAGCAACGAAGACAAAATTCAAAAACCAGTATATTTTGTCTCCGAAGCCTTATCAGGAGCAAAGTTATTGTACTCAAAAATAGAAAAAATGGCATATACAATAATTATGGCATCAAGGAAACTAAAACACTATTGGACCGACAGAAAAATCATAGTTCCAACGTCATTTCCCCTTCGAGATACCTTGCGAAGCAAAGAAGCAATAGGGCGAATCAGAAAATGGTCAGCAGAACTGGCACCCTTCGTTATTGAATTCAGAGCGAGAACAGCTATCAAAGCAGCTGCTCTAGCAGACTTCATAGCTGAGTGAACACCCGGAACGCCTGAAGCATCCATACCAATGACAGATTCACTCTGGACAATCTTCACTGATGGTGCATGGGGCGCAGCAGTCGCCGGAGCATCGGCATCAAGCTAAGATACGCCATCAAGCTGGAATTTCCATCAACTAACAACATAGCAGAATACGAAGCAGTGCTACTTGGTCTACGCAAAGCGAAGGCTTTAGGGGCAAGAAGAGTCCTCATCAGCACAGACTCCAAAGTTGTCGCCAACCAAGTAGAAAACAATTATCAGGCAAGAGACTCCGAGCTAATCAAATACCACAAGGCTGTGACAAAAATGCAAAAGTACTTCAAAAGCTTCACTGTGAAAAGCCTAAAAAGAAATTTAAACAAAGAAGCAGACGCTTTAGCAAAGGCTGCTGCCAATGGCGAAAGCCTCCCTTTGGATGTTTTCTTCGAAATCATCGGAGAGCCAACGGCCGAGGAGTCTAGAAGAAGAGTACACCACGTTTTTGAACTATGGGAAGATTGGAGGGCTCCGATAATAGCTCATCTGAACAATCAGTACGAAGCTCAAGACGAAGTCGAAGCGAAGAGAATAGCCCAGAAGGTAAGAAATTACATGCTGATAGAAGGACAGCTATACAAAGAGGGGTCTGCCAAGCTTGGCTGCAATGCATACTCCCTGAAGACGGCAAGCAAATCCTTCAGGACATTCACTCAGGCATGTGCGAGTCCCACATCGCATCAAGACCACTTGTGGCGAAGGTTTACAGGATGGGTTTCTATTGGCCAACTGCCGCCAAGGATGTCGAAGAAATAGTTAAAAAATGTACTGAATGTCAGTTGTTCGCAAGACATCAGCGAAGCTTAGCAGCGGAAGTACAACTGATGCAACCTATATGGCCATTCTATCAATGGGGAATCGACATAGTTGGAAAATTGCCAAGAGCACCTGGTAACCTTCAATACACCTTCGTGGCAATGGACTACTTTTCGAAGTGGATCGAGTTCAGAGCAGTAGATTCGATCACTTCAGAAAATATGAAAAAGTTTGTCTGGCAAGCCATAATCTGCAGGTTTGGAGTACCAAAAAGGATAGTGGTGGACAACGGAAAATAGTTCGACAGCCAACTATTCATCGACTTCTGTGAATCGTTAGGAATAAACCTACGCTTCGCATCTCTTTATCCCCCTCAGACAAACGGAGTTGTCGAAAATGCAAACAAGAGAAATTCTTGGCAGTGGAGAAAAGATTGCTCAACATCAAAAAAGGGAAGTGGCCTGAAGAGCTTCATTCTGTACTTTGGTCACTAAGAACAACAGCTTCGAGGACAACTGGATTCAGCTCATTCAAGCTACTCTTTGGAGAAGAAGCGATGACACCAGAGGAGATGCAAAACAAATCCTTACGAAGCCTGGCCGAAAGCTCCGATGAAGCCTTATTGGCATCAAAAGAGGGCTTAGAGGAAGTTCGAAACAAAGCAGTGCTTAACCTTCAATAATATGAAGAAGGGACTAAAAAAATGGAAAAACAATAATATAAGATCAAAGGAAATAAAAGATGGAGTCTTGGTACTTCGACGAAAACCAAATGAAGGAACTGTAGGAAAGCTACAAAGCAAATGGGAAGGACCTTTTATAGAGAGCTTTCAGGATGCTAAGTTCCGAAGGGGAAGAAGTTAGTCATACCTAGAATGTAGAAAAGTTGAAGAAGTACTATGTGTAAAAGACAGCTGGCCTGTACTCTTTTCCTTGCGTAGGGAATCCCTTCGCAGGGAGCAAGGTTTTTTACGAGGCAGGATCGAGGAATAAAGTTATTTCCCTAAAAATTTCAAGCCTTCGTTACTATGATAACAAAAAATGCTTGTCCAAAAGGACAGAAACTCGACATCGACACTTCCCCCAAAAAGCAGGAAAAAGATGATCTTGAAATAAAAAATCTAAGGGCAAGCAAAATCAAACTTGCAACCTTCGACAATCGTCCAAAAGGACAGAAAATGGATAATAGACATTAGAAAAGTCAGTTATTCATAATAATAGGAGCACTTAGAAAAGAGAAGCTTCGATCAGCTAAGGCCATCCCAAAAAAGGGAAGAAAGATGCGAAAATGAAATACCAAGAGAAAAGGTCATTTCAGTCATCGCATTAATCCAAGAAAAGGTTGAATAAACATATTAACGAAGGGAGCTCCAGTTAAGTAAAGTAGCAAAAGGACTACCTTCGATTAAAACAAGTTCAGTGGCAGGATGTTAAAGGCTGGATGTCAGTTACTGAGCTTTCTGGATGCTTACTCAGGCTATCACCAAATACACATGTCAAAAGAAGATGAGGAAAAAAGGGCCTTCATCACACATGACGGAACATTCTGCTTCATCAGAATGCCCTTCGGTCTCCGAAAGGCCGGGGCAACATTCGCCAGACTGGTAAAAAAGATTTTTGAAAACCAACTAGGAAGAAATGCCGAAGCATACGTGGATGACATAGTCATAAAAACTGTAGCAAGAGCAGATCATCTGGAAGACTTGCATGAAACCTTCGAGAATCTAAGGAGCCATAACCTGAAGTTAAATCCAACTAAGTGTATCTTCGCAGTCGAAGACGGAAAGCTATTAGAATTTATGGTATCTCAGCGGGGCATTGAATCCAATAAGAAGAAAATCGAGGCCATACAGGGCTTGACTCCACCAAAATGCCTGAAGGACGTTCAGCAGGAAGACTCAACTCCTTGAGCAGATTCATCCCAAAACTAGCAGAACGAAGCAGCCCTATATTCAAGGCCATACGAGCGATGGAAAAATTTCATTGGGGACCTGAACAACAAGAAGCCTTCGAGAAAATCAAGACAGCTCTCACTGAGT
The DNA here is from genome assembly GCA_007726485.1 of Eragrostis curvula. NCBI lineage: Eukaryota > Viridiplantae > Streptophyta > Magnoliopsida > Poales > Poaceae > Eragrostis > Eragrostis curvula. Next base: position 131,077 of record RWGY01000177.1, read on the forward strand.
TAACAACGCTATCAAGCCCTAAGCCAGGCGAAGACTTGTTCTTATACATTGCAGCTTCGCTGACAGCCCTGGTACATGAAAGCAGCTAAGACAAAATTCAAAAACCAGTATATTTTGTCTCCGAAGCCTTATCAGGAGCTAAGTTATTGTACTCAGAAATAGAAAGAATGGCATATACAGTAGTTATGGCATCAAGAAAACTGATACACTATTTCAGTGACAGAAAAATCATAGTTCCAACATCTTTTCCCCTTCGAGGTACCTTGCAAAGAAAAGAAGCAACAGGGAATCGGAAAATAGTCAGCAGAACCGGCACCCTTCTGTTGGAGATAATGCCGAAGGCTACCTGAATCATGCGAAGGGTAAATGCTACCAAGCGAAGGGTCCACAAGATGATGCGAAGGATACTGAACAAGAGCAACTCTGAAGCCTGACACTTGAGAGACGTAACTGAATTGTCCAATGGCACAACTGTAATAACGGACTTTCCTCCCCCTATAACGGACTTCCCATACATCTCAGTCAAAGAAAAAGTTTATACCTCAGGTTGAGGCTGCTGACCAATCGAAAGAACCCTCTTCCAGAAAGCCTCATCTATATGATCTCCAAACTTAACGAGGGCTTCGACCAGCGAAGGAGGAGTTGTGTCAGTAGAAACAAAAGAAAAGGAGTCACTGATAGCCTTCGCCAGGGAATCACTACCACCAGCCTCAAGAGAGCAAAGAAGGTCCCGAACAGCAAGATGTACAGCATTATTTGAAAAGGCCCGGCAAGCTTGGACGACATATGGAATGTTGGTACCAAGCCAAGCCTGATAATACTCGATTGAAGCATCAGCAGGAAAGTGTTCGGGAACTGATCCCATGGAGACAAGAGCATCTCGGACTTGTCCGCAAACACCAGACAAGCGAAGTTTCTCAGCCTGAGAAAATGCTGAAAGCTCTCGATCGGCGTCATCAACTTTACCGCGAAGGACTTCGTTATCAGTCCTGACCTTCGCAAGCGAGGCATCCAGCTCTTCAACCTGCTTATCCAAAGAGGCCACCTTCAACTCAAAGTCTTTAGTAGACTGTCTGAATGCCTCCTTTTCCAAGGAGAGGTCAGCCAAACGCTTCTCGCTAAGGGTAAGCGCCTCTTCTTTCTCTTTGACCTTCGTCTCAAGGACGCCAAGGTCTTTGCGAAGTGAGTCTCGATCAACCTTCACCCGCGATAACTCCCTATACTGGCGAAGGGAGGCATGGGTAATAGCAAGAGACTGCAAAAATGTAGGAAGAGTGAGATTAAATTGTTAAACAAAAAAATAATAATAATAATAAATAAAAAAATATATAAATAATAATAATGAAAAACTAACCTTTACTTGCGAAGATAACAAAGACTTGTACAAAGTATCACCACCTTGCAACATCAGCTCATCCTCTACTTGTGGGAGCCGAATCCTATTGCCAGCAGCAATAAAAGGCTAACAGCCTGAGCACTCATAACGAAGGTGTTAGCAGGCACCTTGTCACAAGCAAGTGAAGTCCCCTCAGCAGCCTCAACTGAATCAAAAGTCATGTCAAAAGGGAGAAACTCCTCCTGCATCGTCTTAAAGATAGAATGTAAAAAAAGTTCACCACCTGCCGAAAGGCTCAGGATATCACGAGGTTGGATATGAGGCTCCGGTGGAAGTTGAACCCCAGAGCGATTTGAAAGAGTTCCCAAGTTAGCAGCCATCTGGCGAAGCTCAGACATTTCAAGTAATAAAAGACGACTTGAAGTAGCACCATCGCCCATATCCTTGTCCTGGATCTGAGCCCCAGTCAAAATTTCAACAGTCCCAGCCCCGGCCTTGTCCTGGATCTTGGCCTTCGAGCCTGGAGCAGCAAGGGCAACAGCAGCAGCATCTGCACTCTTGTCCTGGATCTTAGCCTTCGACCTAGGAGCACCAGATGCAGCCGCAATAACTGTTGGGGGTTCGAAGCTCTCAGTGGGACAGATCGAAGCCCTCCAACGGGTGATTGAGGTGTTTTGGTTCTGGCGAAGCCTTCGGAGGTTGTCGATGCCTTCGAATCTCCTCGCGAAGCCCTCTTCGCTTGTCGTCGTTGTCTTCTGGTTGGAGCGAAGCCCTCTTTCGTGGTCCGCGGTGCCGGACGAAGGGGTTCTCGTTCAGGTTCCCTGCAGTTCAGTCGCGCGGAGCTCTCCTTCTCCCGCGATGCCGGGCGAAGGGTTCAGGTGATTAGAGAGTTCAGAACACGGTGCGAATGATTCTTCCTCTGGCTCGTGCCCCGAAAAACCGATGTCATTCCAGGATCATCTCCCTCTATATTTATAAGGGGGAGAATGATCATATTTACATGCATGCCATTGGCTGTATAAGCACGGCTGTTAGTTTGATTGTCTTCTCTGTTTTGTCTTCGCTATTGGCCGTTGGTCTTCGCGTGGGTCGGGTAGGGGCTTCGGTGTGTTCCCCAACATTGCATTCCCCTTCGCATGTGTCTTCATTTCTTCCAATTGGTTTGTCCCTTGACTTGGATCGCAGCTGTCTTCCCAACATTAGCCCTCAACTGTTGAAAGGAGGTTAGCGAAGCCGTTTCCTTGAAGCAGTTATCTCTTTAGCTGTGATTTTTTCTTTATTCTATTTCTTGTTGTTCATATTTTAGTATATTTCCCTTTTCTTACTTAAACCCTTGGTTGTACGGTTTTTCACCTCAATGTCCCCAACTTTCGGCAGGTCTTTAAATATGTGTCGCTTTCACCTTTTCCGATTCGTATCTTTTTACCGTCGTGGCTGCTTTGTTGGCATCTTCTCTTTCGAAGGTACTTCTTTTCTTCCTTCGATGGCTAGGCAGAAGTCGCCAGCGTTTCCTAGGGGTTTCCATTCCCTTCGAGCTGGTTATTTTTTCACAAAGTCTATCTCCGCCTCCCGTTATAAAGGTATCTTCTCGCAGTGCTACTCGGAGTCTGGTCTTGTTGATATAGATTCAATTCGTCTTCCTTTGCATGGTCCGAAGCAAATCCCGGAGATCCGCCTGAAACCTCGAAGCGATGAGTTTGTTGTCTTTTCGTCGTTTCTAGATGCCGGTCTATCCTTTCCTCCTTCGAGTTTTGTCCTCCGTGTTCTTTCTTTATACCACCTCCAACTTCATCATCTTACTCCTGTTGCTGTTGCAACAATGTCAGCCTTCGCTTGGGCTTGTATTAGCGAAGGTTTAAATCCTGAACCTCATGCTTTTTATCGAGTATACCAGGCCCGGCACACTCCTACTTATGATCATGAGCAACATCTCAGCCCTTGCTTCGGAGTTGTTGGTTTTGAGGCTAGGGAGGGGTTTTTGATGCCTCTTGGTAGCTTCGATCCTCCACCCTTCGATGAATGGGTGAAAGATTGGTTTTACTATAAATATCTTGCCGTCGATTTTTACACTGGGAAAGCTTCTGGCATATGGATTACCAATGACTTAGAGCCTTCGCTGAATGGCTTGATTTCTCAATGTGTTGATGCTTTCCGGAGGGTTAGTCAGAGAATGACCCTCCGTGACATCCTGGAGGAATGCTTTGCTGCTGGTGTTCTTCCCCTTGCTCGTCGCAGTTGGAGGCCCTCTTCTTTTTGTAGAAATAAGTTTGGCTTAAGAATGCCAGTTTTTCCTTCGATATCGGGACCCTGTATGACTCTTCCTTGTGCTTCGTTGCCTTTGATAGCTTACTCTTGTTTTCCTTCCTCTCTTTTTTTTTATTCCTTCAGCTTACACTTCGTTGCTTTTGCAGGCTTCAGTCTCTGGTCACCTCAAGACCGAGTTACTTCTTTTCTTGGGAAGTTCTCTCGGCAGGAGTGGATTGAAAGCGCTCGAAGGGGCATCAGTGTTCGAATTAATCAGTTTTTCAGGCCACGAGCCAGAGGAAGAATCATTCGCACCGTGTTCTGAACTCTCTAATCACCTGAACCCTTCGCCCGGCATCGCGGGAGAAGGAGAGCTCCGCGCGACTGAACTGCAGGGTACCTGAACGAGAACCCCTTCGTCCGGCACCGCGGACCACGAAAGAGGGCTTCGCTCCAACCAGAAGACAACGACGACAAGCGAAGAGGGCTTCGCGAGGAGATTCGAAGGCATCGACAACCTCCGAAGGCTTCGCCTGAACCAAAACACCTCAATCACCCGTTGGAGGGCTTCGATCTGTCTCCGTGGACGGCGCCAAATGTTGGGGGTTCGAAGGTCTCAGTGGGACAGATCGAAGCCCTCCAACGGGTGATTGAGGTGTTTTGGTTCTGGCGAAGCCTTCGGAGGTTGTCGATGCCTTCGAATCTCCTCGCGAAGCCCTCTTCGCTTGTCGTCGTTGTCTTCTGGTTGGAGCGAAGCCCTCTTTCGTGGTCCGCGGTGCCGGACGAAGGGGTTCTTGTTCAGGTTCCCTGCAGTTCAGTCGCGCGGAGCTCTCCTTCTCCCGCGATGCCGGGCGAAGGGTTCAGGTGATTAGAGAGTTCAGAACACGGTGCGAATGATTCTTCCTCTGGCTCGTGCCCCGAAAAACCGATGTCATTCCAGGATCATCTCCCTCTATATTTATAAGGGGGAGAATGATCATATTTACATGCATGCCATTGGCTGTATAAGCACGGCTGTTAGTTTGATTGTCTTCTCTGTTTTGTCTTCGCTATTGGCCGTTGGTCTTCGCGTGGGTCGGGTAGGGGCTTCGGTGTGTTCCCCAACGTTGCATTCCCCTTCGCATGTGTCTTCATTTCTTCCAATTGGTTTGTCCCTTGACTTGGATCGCAGCTGTCTTCCCAATAATAACCTCTACATCTTTGTCCTGGATCTTTGCCTTCTCAAGAACCATAGATTTCCCAGGGACAGCTGAAAAAGAAGCACCCTTCGGAGGACCAGCGGAACTCTTCGAGGGGGTCTCTGTCGGAGCCGTGATCATACTCATCAGATTAAAAACCTGAGGAGGCTTAACAGACATAGCCGGTTTGACAGAAGTCGACCGGACAGCCGGATCCTTCGAAGAAGGAGCCGCAGCCTTCGAGGAAGGAGCTGCAGCCTTCGAAGAAGACAACAAAGCAGCAGAGGCACCAGACGTTTGGGAACGAACTTCGTCACCAACTTTATTGGAGCCTTCTTTGGAAGACGATTTCTGGATCTTCGCCTTCTTCTTAACATTTTCTTCACCGGATCTCCGACCACTAGTCATCTCGAAAAAGACATGAAAGAGAGGAACCTCTGAAAGAGCGAAGGAGATGAGAAATGAAGACTAGGACGTTAGAGTAAATCAAAGGCAAAAATAGCATGGGGAGGGAAGATGACCGCAACGAGTATATATAGAACCAGGATGAGCATCGAGAATCGCGAAAAGCAGTACACATTGAAAACGACAAACAGGTGCATGAATTAGGAAAGCACACGACATAATCCTTGTTACAATAAAAATAAATTGTTTCTGGCTTTGGTCTTACCAAAGTACATCAACAATTGAGGGCTAATGTTGGAGATAATGCCAAAGGCTACCTGAACCATGCGAAGGGTAAGTGCTACCAAGCGAAGCGTCCACAGGATGATGCGAAGGATACTGAACAAGAGCCACTCTGAAGCCTAACACTTGAGAGACGTAACTGAATTGTCCAATGGCACAACTGTAATAACGGACTTTCCTCCCCCTATAAATATGGAGGGAGGAGATCCTGTAATGACATCTGTTTTTTTCGGGCCGCGAGCCAAAGTCACTTCATTTACTCTGTCCACATTTCTTAGTCATCTCTAACCCCTTCGCCCGGCATCGCGGACGATAGAGGGCTTTAGTGTTATATACGATTATGATAACGTTTCAGGAGGGCTTCGCCAAGGAGCTTGAAGATGACTGGGAGTAAGGAGGGCTTCGCTGGAAGGCCAACAAGTCCCAAGAACCCCCAAACACCTTCGCTCGAAGCAAGTCACGATCGACACACCGTTGGAGGGCTTCACTGAGTCCCACCTGGACCTTCGATCCACCAACACCTTCGACATTGAATTCAGAGCGAGAATAGCTATCAAAGCAGCTGCTCTAGCAGACTTCATAGCTGAGTGGACACCCGCAACACCTGAAGCATCCATAGCAATGACAGATTTACTCTGGACAATCTTCATCGATTGTGCATAGGGCGCAGCAGGCGCCGGAGCATTGGCAATAATAACTTCTCCTTCGGGCATCAAGCTAGGATAAGCCATCAAGCTGGAATTTCCATCGACTAACAACATAGCAGAATACGAAGGAGTGCTACTTGGTCTACGCAAAGCAAAGGCTTTAGGGGCAAGAAGACTCCGAACTTGTCGCCAACCAAGTAGAAAACAATTATCAGGCAAGAGACTCCGAGCTAATCAAATACCACAAGGCTGTGACAAAAATGCAAAAGTACTTAAAAGGCTTCATTGTGAAAAGCCTAAAAAGAAATTTAAACAAAGAAGCAGACGCTTTAGCGAAGGCTGCTGCCAAAGGCGAAAGCCTCCCTCCGGACGTTTTCTTCGAAATCATCGGAGAGTCAACGGCCAAGGAGTCTAGAAGAAGAGTACACCACCTTTTTAAACTATGGGAATATTGGAGGGCTCCGATAATAGCTTATCTGAACAATCAGTACAAAGCTCAAGACAAAATCGAAGCGAAGAGAAAAGCCCAGAAGGCAAGAAATTACAAGCTGATCGAAGGACAGCTATACAAAGGAGGGGTCTGCCAAACTTGGCTGCGATGCATACTCCCTGATGACGACAAGCAAATCCTTCAGGACATTCACTCAGGCATGTGCGGGTCCCACATCGCATCATGACCGCTTGTGGCGAAGGTTTACAGGATGGGTTCCTATTGGCCAACTGCCGCCAAGGATGCGGAGGAAATAGTTAAAAAATGTACTGAATGTCAGTTCTTCGCAAGACATCAGCGAAGCTTAGCAGCGGAAGTATAGCTGATGCAACCTATATGGCCATTCTATTAATGGGGAATCGACATAGTTGGAAAATTGCCAACAGCACCTGGTAACCTTCAATACACCTTCGTGGCGATGGACTACTTTTCGAAGTGGATCGAGTTCAGAGCAGTAGCTTCGATTACTTCAGAAAATATGAAAAAGTTTGTGTGGCAAGCCATAATCTGCAGGTTTGGAGTACCAAAAAGGACAGTGGTGGACAATGGAAAACAATTCGACAGCAAACTATTCATTGACTTCTGTGAATCGTTAGGAATAAACCTACGCTTCGCATCTCTTTATCACCCTCAAACAAACAGAGCAGTCAAAAATGCAAACAAGAGAATATTCTTGGCAGTGGAGAAAAGATTGCTCAACATCAAAAAATGGAAGTGGCCAGAAGAGCTTCATTCTATACTTCGGTCACTAAGAACAACACCTTCGAGGACAACTGGATTCAGCCCATTCAAGCTACTCTTCGGAGAAGAAGCGATGATACTAGAGGAGAAACAAAAAAAATCCTTACGAAGCCTAGTTGGATGCTCTGACGAAGCCCTATTGGCATCAAAAGAGGGCTTAGAGGAAGTTCGAAATGAAGCAGTGCTTAACCTTCAAAAATATGAAGAAGAGACTAAAAAATGGAAAAACAAGAATATAAGATCAAAGGAAATAAAAGATGGAGACTTGGTGCTTCGACGAAAACCAAACGAAGGAACTGTAAGAAAGCTACAAAGCAAATCGGAAGGACCATTTATAGCGAAGGCAACCGTCAATGAAAGAGCTTTCAAGCTGCTAAGTTCCGAAGGGGAAGAAGTTAGTCATACTGGAATATAGAAAAGTTGAAGAAGTACTACGTGTAAAAGACAGCCGGCCTGTACTCTTTTCCTTGCATAGGGAATCCCTTCACAGGGAGCAAGGTTTTTAATGAGCCAGGACCGAGGAATAAAGTTATTTCCCTAAAAATTTAAAGCCTTCGTTACTATGATAACAAAAAACGCTCGTCCAAAAGGACAGAAACTCGACATTGACACTTCCCCGAAAAAGCGGGAAAAAGATGATCTCGAAATAAAAAATCGAAGGGCAAGCAAAATCAAAATTGCAACCTTCGGCAATCGTCCAAAAGGATAGAAAATGGATAAAAGACAATAGAAATGTCAATTATTCATACTGATAGGAGCACTCAGAAAAGAGAAGCTTCGATTAGCTAAGGTCATCCCACAAAAGGGAAGAAAGATGCGAAAATGAAATACCAAGAGAAAAGGTCATTTCAGTCATTGCATAAATCCAAGAAAAGGATGAAAAAACTTATTAACGAAGGGAGCTCCAGTGAAGTAAACTAGCAAAAGAACTACCTTCGATTAAAACAAATTCACGTTGCAAAGGCTCCTAAAAAAGGAAAATCAATCCTCAGGAGCATCATCACCTAATTCGGCCGAAGCAGTTGTGTTTTGAGGCTTCCTGAAGGAATCAACAAAAGAAGAAACTCGACTTGAGCCAACACCGTGCCAATGAGGAATGATCTTGTGAAGACAACTTTGCACCTCTTCAGGGACAGGTCCTGGGATTTCCGTCGAAGGAGAAAAACCTTCATCCAGAAAAGAATTGACCTCACCTCCGGACAAGCTGAGCTGACCGAAGACCTCCTGAATACCAGCAGCCCCGGCAAGAACCCCGAAGTTCTATGCTGAAGACTGAGTGTAAGTGTTGGAGATGATGCTGAAGGCTCCCTGAATCATTCGAAGGGTGAACGAAACCAGGCGAAGGCACCAGAGGAAGCTGCGAAGGCTACTGAGAAAGAGCAAGTCTAAGCTTACCATACAGAGGCGTAACAGAATAGCCTAATGGTCCTGTAATGACATCTGTTTTTCGGGCCGCGAGCCAAAGACATCTCATTTCTTCTGTCCGCATTTCTCTGTCATCTCCAACCCCTTCGCCCAGCGCCGCGGGTGATAGAGGGCTTCGGAGTTGTACGTAATGAAAGACCCAAGGAACAGCCTGGGCAAGAGAACCTATTTCTAGTAACACGGTTACTTCAGGAGGGCTTCGCCAAGGAGCTTGGAGGTGGCAAGGCGTCAAGAAGGGCTTCGCAGGGGGACTTCAGGACGTCAGAGCACCCCGAGGGCTTCGCAAAGACAACACAATCACATATAACCTGTTGGAGGGCTTCGTTGAGTCCAACAGGGACCTTCGATACCCCAACATTTGGCGCCGTCACGCGGGGCAGACCCACGACCATGTCTACAATTCAAGATGGCTAAAGGAAGATCATCAAAAACAACATATGCCAAAGCGCAGCGCGCTAAGATCGAAGAAAAAGAAAGAATCGCAAGAGAAGAAGCCAGGGTTGCAAAAGAACAAGAAGCACGGGCCGAAGCTGCACGAGCTGAGGAGGCTGCTCGAGCCGAAGAAGCTGCTAGACAGGGGCAAGCTCTAAAAGGAATGCAAACCAACAACGGAGACGCTTCGCAAGTGGGAAACGTCCTTCCAGAGGGTGACGAAGCAGAAGACGATGAAGCAGATTCTATAGCAGAATGACTTCGCCTACTAGAGCAGGAAAGACTGGAAAGGGAAAAATGACTAGTCATCGTGGAAAAGAAGACAAAGCTAAAAGTTGAAATGTTACAGAAAATAAGGCAAACGCAGAGGAAAATCGATGAAATGGATGAAAGACTGAACCAGTTCAACGAAGATATGAATAACTTGAAGAAGCTAAGTCAAAATCACCCAAAAAAGACGCAAAAGCAGATCAAAGGAAAGATTGTCTATGAAGTAAGCAGCACCAGCAGAGACGTTCAACCAAGCTCGACATTCAATGAAAACTCACCTCTAAGCTAAGAACTGCAAAATGAGCCTTGGCCTATCAACTTCAAGATGCCTAAAATAAAGGCATATCAGGGAAAATCTGACCCAAGGGAGTTCTTAATATCTTTCGAAGCTGCAGTCGAATCTGGCGGAGGTACAAATTCAACACACGCGAAAGCACTGGTTATGGCAGTCGAAGGCACCGTCAAGACTTGGTTCTCTACCTTAGAGCCAGGATCAATCAATTCATGGTCCGAGTTGAGAAAGGAATTCATAAATAATTTTCAGGGTTTTCTAGCCGAAGAAGTCCATCAAGGAAAGTTGTTCTGTTGTAAGCAAAGAAATGATGAAAGCCTCAGGGAGTATATGCAAAGATTTATGGAAATCAAATCAAAGGCTAGAGGAGTAGGAGCTTCCACGGTCATCGATGCCCTAATGGAAGGATTGAGGGCTGGCCCTTTCCACTCCTCGCTCGCAAGAAAGAAACCTGTCACGATCTTCGAACTGCTTGATACCTTCGAGAAGTATGCAAGATCAGATGATGAGTTCATAAGGAAAAAAGACGACTAAAAGAAACAGTCACAGCAGCTAAGGGATGAGAAAAAAGCTAAAGAAGATAAAGAATCAAGCTGAAGTCGAAGGCGAAGAAAACAAAAAAAAACCTTAGCGATTACAGCAGTCGAAGGGTTCACAACCTAGAAAATAGAGAAGAAAGGGGGGATGAAAAGAGAACCAGGGAAGATGAAAAAGGGAAAGAACGAAGCAACCATGACAAAGACCATGAAGAAAGAAATAGAGACAGTGGTCAGAGAAGCAGCTCCCGCACCGTGTTCTGCGAATTGCATGGTGAAGGCAAAGGGCATACAACAAAACAATGTCGCGACATTCAGTCATATAAGCAGAGCTGGCTCGCAAATAGGGAAGCAAAGAAAGCTATTCGACACATGAGTAACTACTGCGAGGATTGGTCTCAAAGCAACACCCATCCAACCTATCCTTCGCATTCTGTAAATCATGTGGTCAATTACCCAAGAGAAGCTTCGCAACAACTGCAACAGTACGCTTATCATCAACCACAAAGCTTGGCTGCCTTACCACCACCACCAGATACAAACCACCAGGATAATGCAAGGCACTTCAAAGCTAATAGCGAGGTGCGAAGGCAAAGAAGAAACGCCATTTCCGGAGGTTCAACTCAGCAGCTGGACTCAAGAAGGGCAAGAAAAGAATACATGCGAAGGGTACAACATGTTTCATCTGGAGCCCCATTCGTCAAAACAAGGTGGTCTCACGTTGACATAACCTTCAGAGAAGAAGACGCAAGTAACTTGGATCAGCCGCATTCAGACCCACTGGTAATCCAGGCGAACATCAAAGGCTTCGATGTCCTCAGGATACTAATCGATGGGGGAGGCTCTGCAGACATCCTCTTTGTTTCAACTTTTAAAAAAATAAAACTGGAAAATGAAATGTTGCAACCAGCAGGAATCCCACTGGTTGGTTTCACTGGAAAGATAATCCAAGCAATGGGAAAAATCGTCCTGCCAATAACCTTTGGCGAAGGAGAAATTTTAAGGACTGAGGACGTGACCTTCGACGTAGTCGACATCATCTACCCCTATAATGCAATCTTCGAAAGAGGATCTATCAACAAGTTCGAAGCCGTAATACATCAAGCTTATCTATGCATGAAGATCCCGGGACCAATCTCTGTGATTAGGGTGTTCGGAGATCAACTCCAGGCAAGAAACATTGAGAACGATGAAACCCCAGGGAGGAAGAATATCCACCTCATAAAGCAAGCACAGGACTTACCGGCGTACAAGATCTTCGGCCTCAAGAATACGGTGAAGGCTATGCAAGATCTAATGAATCGCCTCTACCAAGAGTCAACAGAATGACTCTTCGGTAGAACGAATGATGCTTTTGTGTAAAACATAAAAGACTTGCGGGGGTGCGCTCTTTTTCCTTATGAGGGTAGCCCTGCGAAGGATGTGAGGTTTTTTAACGAGGCACCCTCTAAGACTGTAACACAGTTTTATAGTTACATTTTTACCCTTAAAAATTTCCAGAGCAATTTGCTGAGGGGCCTTAGCAAAAGCCAAAGCCATGAGCTTAACAAATGACATCAGGCAAAAAACCTAGAAAAAATGGAGAGTACACCAAATCAGAATTTTGGTGTCACTCAGTTTTGAGATAGCGTATCACAAGAGACGATACTAAACCCTCAGACATGAATCGAAGGGAAAGGGTAAGCTAAGAAGCTGATCCTATCCCAATAACTTGTTTTCGCTCTAGAAACGGAAATCCGAAATAGGCAGCAACAAGCTAAGAATTGTCCAGCGGAGTAAAAGTTTCCTAAAAAGGGAAAACACCACTCATCACTCAAAAAATCCTCACTGGGCAAAGACCCAATGTCTCAAATACAAGCGCGAAAACTTTGATCTACACCAAGAAAACAGGTCATCGCGCAAGAAGCAAAAAGCTTCGCAGAAGTATTAAAGAAACATGTTCTCTCTCTTGCTTGTTCCCTCTCTTGCTTGCTTGTAACCCCTACTACGAGCAAGTAAATACAACCTAACTGGACATAGGGCGTTCATGGCTGAACTAGTATAAACCACCGCCTCAATCCACAAACCAACAGGAGCCATGAGCCCATAGTTACAAATTTACTGGTCGGTCGGTTACTAAACGCCAACAGTTGGCGCGCCAGGTTGACAATGCCCACTGCTCTGCTCGTTCTATGGGCCATGGCGCCACTGAGAGGGGTCCGGGCTGATCCTTGCCCGCGCCTCGCTTCGCTTCTTCAGAGGCCATCCGCTTTGGGAGCCTGGACTTCGTCGTTGATAACCTCGGTCGCTTGCAGCTGTGCGGCGTGATCCCGCCACCGCCGCCGAGGATGACTGTCACAGACGTGAGTCTTCCCCGCGGCCTCGACTGTGAAAACTGCCGCTCCAAATCGAGGCGTACCACGGGTCGAACCCTCAACCCGAGGAGTATCGGTGTGCATTTTATGCGGTGGCCAGCATCACCGCGCAAATCCAGTGCAGGCGTCAGTTGCCTCCAGAACGTGACTTCTAAAGGAAAACCGCCATCCTACCTTTTGCGCTACAGTGTGCATTGGAAGCCTTTGAGCACGAGTTCACACGCTGCTTCCCGTTGGCATCCCGGCCAACGATGGGGTCCGCGGGGGTGGTGAGGCGCGCACCCGCCTCAACCCGTAGACCCCCCAGCACATCCATGGATGGTTCGAGTTCTTCAACTCATCCTCCTCACCCTGGCAACAGTCACCCTGCCGTCCTTGCAAATGCGAAGTTCGTTGCAAACTCGGCAGGCGGCTTCAGTGCATCAGCCACCTCACGGCGGAGGTCACCTAGCTCGACCCCCTGTCTGTAACCGTATTAGTCCCGTCAAGGATGAGCAGGTTATCCTGGAAGCTCGACGGCGTGGGCAGGGTTGCGACCGGCAGCGTTGAGCAGCCAACCGCGGCTACCATCCCGACATGGCGGGCGGTACAACCCCGACGAGGACCAAAGCTCGAGTCCCCCTCCGCCGGGGCCTCGCGCCTTTGGAAATCACATCTTGCCCGCGCCGTTCCCTCAACGATACCGCGTGCCGACCAATGTCGCCAAATACTCGGGGGAGTCAAATCCTGCTATTTGGTTGGAGGACTACCGGCTTGTGTGCCAAGATGATGGTGCGAACAACAATGACTTCATCATCTGCAACCTTCCACTCTTCCTCGCCGACTCTGCGAGGGCGTGGCTCGAGCATCTCCCACCCAGAACCATCAAAGACTGGGCGGACCTCCATGAGGTGTTTGTGGGCAACTTTCAGGGCACATATACGCTCCTCGGGATCCCGTGGGACCTCAGGAGTTGCCGGCAGAAGGCTGGCGAGTCCTTCCAGGACTATATCCAACGCTTCTCCCGGCAGTGCAATGAGCTGCCCAACAATGCCGATGTCGTCGGCGCCTTCTTGTTCGGGACTTCAAACAAGTCCCGGGTCCATATGTTGGGACACAAATGTCCCCGAACCACCAAGGAGTTGCTGGACATTGTGACCAGCCACGGGTCCACCGAGGATGTGGTGGGTGTGATCTTTGACCGCATGCTGGGAAAGTGTTGACGGTCGTTAAGTACTACTTTATATTCCTATGATAAAGGAGAATTAGCATTTTTTACACACATTTATTTAAACTAATAAAGTTCCATAAGTTTTGGCAGATTTCTTGATGCAGGTGTATTTCAAAGGAAAGGTGGACAAGGGATGGATTAAACATCTCAATAAATTCAAAACTATAAATCAAGAGGCAATTGGACATGAAGAGAGACTTATTCAAATGAAAAATTTGATATTCCCATGTCGAAGCCCTCGTCTCAAAATGGACTTTTGGTTACCCAATTTGGAGTTCGGGAGCAGAAGTTATGCAAATCAGAAGATTTTGGCAAAACCAGAAATGGTCTGGCCAGTTGGCCTAATTTTGTTTGCAATTGTCCTGATCTTCCTCCAGTGGGCTACATACACTATAAAACATCTAGCCCAAGTGCCTATAGCGGTGGATGAACAACCAGCTCAAGTGACATAGTTTGAGTAAAAATACTATCTTTTGCTATGTCACTAGAACTATTCCTTGAGTAGTGCCATTTATTCCATTGTTGCTCATCATGTACATGACACTAGTTGATCATCCACCATAGTTGACAATGCCATCGATTCACATTGTTTATTTTGCTAGCATTATGTCCTTCAACTCTGTGCTAGGACTTCACTTAGATTTATGCACCTACCTATGAATTCTTGCTTGTAGATCATAGTAGGTTATTCTATGCTCATATACCCTGTCTTATTCCTATCATGCAATGGCAGTGGGGCAGCATGGGAAGCTCAGAGACAGTTGACAACAGTGCAGTATTAGTGGATGGATTTAGGGCCAAGCCCTTGCTCCTATCTTGTTGCAGAGTCAGCTGGATGTGTTGCTGAGCCAAGCTCACTCGCCCTATTTTGTCAACGCCAGAGGCAGCTTGTAGAGGTCTGAATGACAGCATCTATGGAGGGGACAAGAAGGACAAGGCCAAGGGGAAGAGGAAGATGCCATATCATCCTCCAAAAAGAGGAAGCTGGGGATAGGAGACAAGGACTGGGACTTGGCTCTCAGAGTAGCGGAGGTGGACCCTTCTTTGTCAGGGAGGAGTGGAACTCTCCACATTGGAGGCTCCCGGTCAGAGGTTCAGGGGGAGTAGCTCCATAGGTCTAGCAGATACACAACACAGGTAGTTCTTCTCGGGTCAGAGACAAAGGGTTCGCAACGTACTATAGCCTCTCGCAAGAGAGCATTGTCGAGGACTATGACATAGAAGACCCAGCCAGAGTAGCAACAACAGAGCTTCTTGTCCACCTTAGATCATGGATTGCTACCTTGTACCATGGAGGCGATGGGGTAGAAGGTCAGTGACACCTTTGCAGCTTTGAGCAGACACTCCACTCTCTAGTCAATGTTGAGCGCAGACATCTTGAAGGTGAATGGTCCCACCCTCAAGAAGTTCAATAGAGTGTCAGAGGAGACTTAGGCGCCGACTAGGAGGGATCCTGTTGTAGGAGGATGCTTTTGGACACAGCTACAGCAACAAATTTCCGATGGTCAGAGACAGATCGAGCAGAGCATGGGTATTGATAAGTTCTATGCCAGTTACTAGCACAGTACCATTGAGACCCTGTGCAAAGCAGCTGGTGTTGATCTTAATGAGCACGTCTCCCGCATGCCCGGCCTGTACTACCTTCTAACTCAGCCCTTTAGGTTCAGAAATGACATAGTCCCGGAGTTCTACGCCTCTGTGGATCGCCCCTGACGCTCTGCTATCTGATTCACGTATTAGGGGTGGGGGGGGGGGAGTGATGAGCTTATGAGTGTTGCCTTTCCACACCCTCACACAGCTACCTATAGCCAAACCCCTACATATGCCTGACAGATGAGGCTTGGGTAGCTAGAGGAGTATTGAGCAGGACGCTTGTCTACAGAGGAGGCTACCAGGTCATGTTCTCTACTACCTCCATCCCAAAATGTAAGCACTTGTTGACTTTTAAAGATCACGTTTGACCATTCGTCTTATTCAAAAAAGTTATGAAAATATTATTTATTTTTATACAGTTAGTTTTATCATTAGATATATTTTAAGCATGACTTATTTGTTTTATATTTTTATAAAAAAATTTGAATAAGACGAACGGTCAAACGTGACGCTGAAAAGCCAACAAATGCTTACATTTTGGGATGGAGGGAGTATTCTGTTCTATTGATGGTCATATTGGTCCTCAGGCACACAATGTTTGATATTGTAGACCTGATCTTGTGTCAGATGGAAGACATCATAGCTGAGAGGATTGGTGCACGACAGCTTGCCTACAGGCCCGTGATGTGTTTTCTGCTGATGAGACAAAGGCTTATCACTCCAAAGGAGTACCAGCTGCCTAAGTCCACTGCAGATTACATCCCCTTCTCACACACTCGCAGACTGGTTGTTGCTAGGGCTTTAACTTTACTGGGGACAAAGCAACACCCCTCACAGAGCCACAGGTCTGACCCCAAGTAGACAGTCACATGGAGTCTATTCCAGAGGAGGATATACCTAGTCCTAGGACTGCTCCAGCCACTTCTGCTACAGCACCAGCATCCATGGAGCCAGTTCTCCTTGCAGCATATGGCTCATAGACTCTCCGCTTTGCTTGCTGGTTTCACTTCTTTCCCACAAATGCTCTAGCACTTGGGTCAGGTAGTACCAGAACTTTCATCATTTCCCAGATTTCCTTTCCTATAGGACTACCTCCCCAGATAGTGTAGCCACAACAGTACCAGCAGCAGCTTGCTTTGCAGCCAGTGCAGCCAGCGACCTCTGCTCCGTACTATAGCATGTTGCTCAGGCTCCCTTGTCTCCTTCTCGACTAGGTACCTTCCATGGGACCATTGAGTTCTACGTTCGTTGGCCTGGAAGGAAGCTAGACCTTCACACCAGTACCAGATATCACCAGACTTCTTCATTACGCCCTCCGCGCTACTTGCATTGACTGCACCCAGCTTCTCACCTTTACCACTCAGCACTCCATTTGTGACGCCTTCACTTCCTTCACGAGTCCTTTCGTTTGAGGAGACGAGCACAACACCAGTGATGATCCAGTCTACTACGGCTGCAGTCACTTCTACTTGTGCGACACTCACTAAGCAAACTCTTGAGGAGGATGTTGCTGACCTGAGGGGTGCAGGATACTCTGAGCCCAAGGCATAGGACATAGCTCAGTTAAGCTGCTGAAAGCATCCAAACACTCGCCGAGTTAATCGTTTGTCACTTCAAATTACCACGCTACTTTGGCCTAGAGGGACTCACAATAAAAGTGAAACCTAGCAATAAAAGTGAAACCTATGGCCGGCGATGAGCTATAGGACTCACAATAAAAGTGAAACCTATGGCCGGCGATGAGCTATGATTACATGTTCACCTGTCAGTCACAAAAGAAATTTCAGAAACGATAAGAGCAAGCGCAATGTTGCAGAAAAGTAATCAATAGGAATTAAAATAGATTAACTATCGTGTGCAGCTAGCTGCTACCATCAATCCGAGGATAAAGTATCCATTCATTTATTACACATCACGATCCAAATAGACTTGACCATCCATGTCTTGCCCATGATGATCCAGATAGTCTTGACCATCAATACGAGTACAAAGCACCCATCCATGTCTATGTGACAAAATTTGAACTCTAGAATGACAATTATTATGTAATTTCATAAATTTATGACGATCCAGATAATCTGATAAATCAGTACATACACAACCACACAACAAGGGCTACGGGGAGGTCAAACCCGCCCGGACTATGACCATAGTCCTGGCAGTATATATATATACAAATTGTCTGGACAGATGTGTGCTCTCTGATGTTTTGTACTATTTATCTTTTTTAACATGGTCTAGAAATTTTTTAAAAATTCTAAACAAAATATTGGTATATTTCGAAATTTTTAAATATTTTTGAAATTTTTTAAAACTCGGACTTTGTGCCAATGAAACTTGAAGTATATACAGTTACACTTGAAAGAATCATGATGAAGATGGAGAGTCAAATTAATGAACATCCAAATCATGGACAGTGTGAACAAATCAATAAATTCAAAGATATCCAAGTGATATTAAAAATTCCATATGTCCAAATCATGGTAAAAATAGAGGTTTGGATACATAGTAACTATACTTGGCTTTGCAGATCAATATGAAAAATAAATTAATGATATATAATCTGTGTTGCAGCTCCCGCCGAGATAGCACTGCAACTGTGTTCCCTACACCCGTGCGGATCTCTTCCGTGCGCATCACACAATTTTGCGTGCTGCACGTTTGCAGTCCAACGCTGACGAAACTCTGGCGAGCCTCTAGCTATACCACAGGCATATAACTGACTCCACATCGTTGACCAAGTCTATCGGCCCACAGCAGGGACTGGAAAACCTATGGGCGGCGATGGGCTATGAGTGGAGGGATTAGGTGGTCACTGTGGGGGAGCTCGCGTGGGCATAGAAAGAGTTGAAGGAGCTAAGGGTTGAGTCAGAGAAGCTCAAGGAGCCCTTATTGAAGCACAAGGAGAATAGCCTAGTGGGGTCTTAGGACCGTGATGGTGTTTTTAAAAGGAGAATAGCCTAGTGGCACATTTTGTAACCGAATACTCCTTTTGTCAAAATATAAGTAGTTCGGGGTTCCCAATGCAATTTTCCCACTTCCCAGTACATCGTTTCCTGTGCCTATCTCTACCTCTCTCTTCTTTCACTCCTCATTGTTTTTTGTGCCCATCACCTTTTTCACATCTTCTTAGTTACTGTGTCCAAACCTAGAACTGCATATATTTTGAAAGGGAGGGAGTATGTAGCAGTATCGGTTGGAAAGATCGAGCTTCAGTGGATATCACCTTTGGGTTCGTCACCTATCTGACCATCTACGATGCACTTGTAGAAGCGGTTCTGGGCAATTTCTTGTAGCAGCAGTGAATTTCAATGCAGCCAGACAGTGCTATCTTGTGCGCGACAGTTCCGCTGCCCATACTTCGCTCTCAACGAAGCAAGACAGGTTATGCACGCTACCATCCCCTGGCCCATGTGGGACGACAACATTCATGTCATAGCCGCTGGGACGCTATAGCACTGAGCAGACATGGAAGCACCTGCCACCCGTCATCGTTTCACTGCTGTTCCACAGTGAGTAGTGACACGGCGGCCCTACTCGATTGTTATCGCTACCACATGGAAGCATCTTTCACCTTGTTATCGTTTCCCTGCTCCTCCATTAAATCATCGACTGTGCTCGCCGTACAGCAGCAAATAATTACATGTTCACCTGTCAGTCACAAAAGAAATTTCAGAAACGATAAGAGCAAGCGCAATGTTGCAGAAAAGTAGTCAATAGGAATTAAAATATTTGTTTAAGTAGTCAATAGCCATTGTGTAACCAGTCAATACAGAAGCTGGAGCAAAAGCCATTCACAGCACTACGGACCGGCTGGAAGGAATAGAAAACAATACTTTTATTGTGAGCACTGTTCACAAATAATAAAAAAATGAAGCACGGTCGCGGAAAGGAGGAGGGGAATCCGGAAGCGGTAAATTATTTTTTCCTTCGTTGGACCCACCTTACCACTTCATACAGCTTCACCACTGTGAACCAATCAATAGGTAAAAACGCCCATAGGTGGGACCAATCTATATTGACTACTTTTCCAATTCACATTGCCGATGCCCTAAGAGATAGATATCCAGACACCGAACTTGATTCACAATGATTGACTTTTTCTATACATCTTTGACATGATATTTAGTTTTTTCCAGTCCGGATGGTCTGATATTCTAGTTCCACTAAGGCTGAGCCACTAGATGCGTGTCCAAATGCCAATAGTTCTGACCCATTTTATGCCCTTGATTTATGTCGTGCCTGGCAGTAAAATCCTTTGCTTCATTACCATTTTCATTTTTAAAGGTACCATGTAGTTGACTCGTGGAATTCACAAATAAGCATAACTGAAGAAGAAATAACAATCGGTTAATGCATATTTACCAGCCACTTTTAATCATGACCTTATGGTACATTTACTAATCGATTCTTGATTTGCGCAGACCGTGCCTAACACATTTCTTGAACAATCTTTAGTGGGGTATGTAGTAATCTACGGTCCAGGGTACGGTCCCTATTGTGATTGGGCAATTTTGAGAGAATGCTAGTTCGAGGTTGAATGCCTATATATAGTTGCTTGCTCAGCCTTTGGGAGGTCTTTTGCCAATTGTTGGAGTTGGGAAAACTCAGAGAAAGCCAAAAGCAACGAGGAGAAGCACTTGTTGAAGGATTTGGAGTGATCCTAGTGCTTGAGAGAGTAGCAATTCATCTATTGATCTGTAGGCTAATATGATCTTGAGAGAGTCATCTCGGTTTGTTACTCTTGGTCAATGGTAAGGCCTGGACCAATTAGGTTTCGATGTTGAGCCTCTTCATGCTTGGTTGCAAAGGCCAGCACAAGTTCGTACAAGGTCTTGGAGTTTCCGTTGCAAAGAAGCATCACTAGAGAGCGCCCTTTGAGCCACACACCGTGTGGATCATACCCTTAGAATGAGCATTGCCGTTAGGCAGCGGGGCGTGAACATGACTTCACTTGAAGGGAGAAGCATCCATAGGGGCACTATGATGCGGAGAGACAGGGTAGAGACTCTGGTGGGAGTGACCCAACGAGGAGTAGGGGAAGGCGACACCTTTTCAAGACCTCGGGAAAACTTCGTGAGCATTTTTATTCCTATCTTTTTTACTGACTCGCATTTACTTGATAGGTTGCTCTTGTTGTTCCCTTGTTATCTTGTGCTATAGGATAGACTTATTAGTGTGCGTGCATCACTTGCTTGTGTCACTAGCATGTGTAGGTTTCTTACCCTTTAGAATTGCTAGGTTTTACTTTTATTGTGAGTCTCTCTAGGCCAAATTAGCGTGGTAATTTGAAGTGACAAACGATTAACTCCGCGAGTGTCCGGATGCTTTCAGCAGCTTAACTGAGCTGGGCAGGACTTGGCAACTGAACTGAGCTAACGTACCCTAATTAATCCACTAATCTATAGAGTCATGCACCTCTTCTGCGACGGCATGTACTACTGATTGACGGAATCATTGTCATTGTTGATGGTGGCCAAGTAGATAGAGTTGGAGGCATGTGAGCCATCATTTTGGCTTCGCCTCCTCCACGCATCATCGGCCCCAATGGCTCGTCCATGCCCAACAACCCCTCATTATTGGAAGTTTCTTTGACAGTAAAGGGCGGTTCCCAATCTTACCTACTCCCTCCAATTCCATAGGATCTAATTACATATATATATTTACAAGAGAGGTGAGCATTAGACACCTTTCCTTGATATGTTAATCTAAGTCAACAATGGAGATTTGCACCTAGATTTCTGATGTGGAAAGGTAAAACAAAGTTTTGGTTTTAGAAATGGCCATAACAACATTTTATCAAGTGACATAAAGTGTATTAAAAAATATAACAGACACTTTGGGCACTTGATCGAGTGGATTACCGAAACTATATAAATTTTTAATTTGTCCGATAGATGCTGCCTCAAACTTTTAAAAAAGTATTAATCCCAATGCAAAACGACATTTTAAAGGCAAGTTTTTGGACTTTCTGTGGGAATTGAAATAGATTACTGTCATCTTGCTCCGAAATTCCTATAAAATTCCTATATTTCAAATGAGCCCTGAATATTATCCATTAAGGGAGCTAACTGATTTGTATTTTATGAGGGAGTCCTGTGATAATTACAATCTCATTAAATGGTTCGACATATGTGTTTTCGACAAGAATCATAAGTACCTTTGTGCTTTTATGTTGGGAAACATTATTTGCTCATTTTTATCCTTTCTCTTTAAAAATTCTTAATTTTACTTGGCATCAAAGTGACAATTTTGTAAAAATCAATACCTTTTGGGAACTCCGGTTGAGGAATAAGACAATTTATGTGACGGTGCCCCATATTTGTGACTTTGAAGATTTAATGGGGGATCCTGATTTTTGGTTTGTTCTGAAAACTATAATGTCAGACGATTTGGTGCATAAACATCGAAAATTTGTATAGCTGTGCTTGTTGAGGCAAGATAACTGACATTATTGCTGTGCTGATCTCACTTAGAGACGATTACCTTTCTTTGGTTTTGAATAGAATGTGACAGGTATTTGTGTAGTACTATATCTACTGGACAAAGAGATTTCGATTGCCATTTGGCACAATCAAAACACAATATAGAATATTTCAGTATACTTGTACTTGACACTAACGGTGAAATGTATTGAAGTGTCTCCGCTTTTCACAGGATCGAGTCGGAAGTGCCGGTGAACGGACACAACAGTACATCACATAAAGAGCACAAATTTTGCATACTTAAGTTATTACAACAAGTCTTAAGTGTATTAAAACACGTGAGTACACAGCGGAAGTCTGAAGATACATGAAACAACAACTACTCTCGACGATACCAAGGCCGCACATCAAAGCCCCACGATGCGGACCTGCTAGAAGTTCCACCAAACATCAGCGGAAGCAAGAACATACCTGCACAAAAACATAAAGAGCCAAACCCTGAGCAACTAATACTCAGCAAGACTTACCCGTCAACGTGGCTAACTACAGCCGACTCCTAGAATGCAAAGGCTACAAGGGGTAGGCTGACTCATTAGCATAAATCGCACTAATTACTTGGTTCATACTTTCAAGTTTTATTTCAGATTAAGTACTTAACCAGTAAAACAGTGCTCTTATCTCTAAAATAGATATAAGGTAACAATACATCAGATAATAGTAGTGTACAGTAAGATATATGAATATAACAGTAATAAAGTAGCATCATCATATCATCAATCATAGCACACTACGAGGTGACTCAGTGAACAAGGGTGCTCATGTCCGAGAGCGGCGGCATCGATGTACATCCTGCAGGAGAAACCTGACCACACGACATATGCAACATAAAGTCCACATATGGCAACCTTTTACAAAGCCCCCGCAAGGCCGACTCAATCTACTGCTCCCGACAGAAGTCTTGGGCCCACAAAACACCAGGCCCAGCCGTCGTCCGTGGGTGGCTTCCCTCATTCCTCCGTAGTAGCAGGCGGTGATGTCGTCCCCACGATTGCTAAGCTACTAGATTTACTAGGCCCATAGAACACTAGCATGTGATCAGTACGTTCGAACTTGCTCAACAGAGCCAACAACGAACTGTCCTTAACCGACACAGACGGGGCTACCACTGTGAAGGCCCAGCCTTCTCCAACCATCCTATACAAACAATTCCCCGCCCGGTCTCAACAAATCCTAAATCCATCTAGTACAATCCAGGGTGATTCCTATCATGCGAGTGGGACCTACCACTCATCTTCTACTATTTGCTAGACCCTTAGCATAGCAGATTCTGTTGGGGGATCGAAGGTCTCCGTGTGACGTATCGAAGCCCTCCAACAGTTGATAGAAGCGTCCTGGTTCTGGCGAAGCCCTCGAAGGTAGATGATGCCTTCTGATCACCTCGCGAAGCCCTCCTTGTTCGTCGTCGCCGCCTTCTGGTTGGAACGAAGCCCTCTGTTGGCGTCTCTTACGGTCACGCAGAAAATACGCGACCGCGGGAGACGCCGGGGGTTATGGTTTGAGTCACTTGCACTATTAACCAAATAATCCACGTCTAGTAACAAGTACTAGATATGTATTATAAGGTTTATCATGTTAATTTAATATCCGCAAGCGGACGGATAACCCGTTGTAGCATTTCACCCGAGAGTATTCCAAGGGTATCGTATTTATATTTTCCCAAGGGAAGACATGGTTGACAAGAGTACTTATGCTCATGGTGTTACAAATGATAGATCATGTAACCACATTCCAAAACAGGGGTAAGGTTCAATAGTTGAGGATAGTGTGACACACACAAAGGTATCCCACTCTCTCTAATAAAAGGGCGAGAGACAATTCTAAGCAATGCTAAGTTAGACTAGTGAGCTACTACTCCTAAAGTACAACATTCATAGAGCGTGCAAGGCCTCTACCTATCATCTAAGATCATGCAAGCGCAAGCAAGCGTCTTATGTCTAGGCAACTTCGGGAGGTCCGGCATACGCAGGGTCTGCCCCGCGACTCCGGCGCATTTACATACTCCTATGGCGTGCCCGAACGTGGAGGGTTCCTTTGGATGGACAGGGCTGTCACTTCCTGCCACCTACCTCTACAAACCGTGGGACACGCACATACTCAAGGGTGGAGAGACAACCCCAGCACCATGCCGGCGTCACTAACCACAACTCTAGATCCCTCGAGGCACCCCCAACCCTTCGGATCGACGGGGTGATAAATCTAGAGCACCTTTGCAGGACAGAGAGCCCGATGCTAAAACATAAGAACAACTAGCCTAACTAGCATGAGTTAAACAAAAGGGTCAAAGCAAGCACTAAGTTATGCATAAGCGTTCGTCGCTCAAGAATGAGCGACGAACGACGATCAATTAAGTACGTGCAAGAATAATCGATAATCAAGCATGAACGAACAAGGAACGCTCGATGTATGTTTACTAGCGATCATCGATGAACGATGAACGAACGATGAACAAACATGAACGAGCGATGAACAAACATGAACGAACGATGAACATTCATGCAGGATCATGATCAAACTACTAAGCACATAACAACTATACGAACGAATGTATTCCATTAGACGAAGAACAAGTCTTACAAAGAGAGGATACAAGAGCTATACCCAATTCTCCACAAGACCTTGGGAGCAATGAGGCAGCCCACTACTCAGCCTAGCACTACCTAGAAGAGTCTCTAGCTCTAGCGTGAGGAGAGGAGGGAATGATCCTTGTGTTGTTGTGTGTTGTGTGTGTGTTTTCTTCAGGAGGGGGGGTACCCCTTTATTTATAGTCTTGAAGGTCGGTTTCTGGAGGCGGTTCCTGAGGTCGGTGGCATTTAATGCAGGGGGAACCGACCTCCAGAGGTCGGTTACAAACCGCCATAAAAAGATGGGCCCAGGGGGCCACCCTGCCAGGTCGGCCGACCTGGCCAAGGGGGGTCGGCCGACCTGTGCCTGGCCCCACCTGGGCTGGGCTTTGGCAGGTGGCTCCCCCTCTGGGTCTTCTTCTCTGGTCCAGGTGCATTAGGCCTTGGTTGTGTTGGACTTTGACGATATTTGGCCTTTTGTCTTGGAGTTGTATTCCCGCGGCGAACGTCGAGTTTGTAAAAGTGTTGTTTCGTCGCCTTGGGGCATGGTTTCACCTGGATTTCTCCCTTATTCCACCTGCACACTAAAATCTAGAGGTATATGTGGAAATAGATTATTTCTAAATAAAATGCGTGTAAGAAATGTCCAATCCTTCTTATTTATTGAGCTAGTTGACGGTTGAAATTGGTCCGTAACGACCGTCAACAACTCCCCCAAGCTTACCCCTTGCTCGTCCTGAGCAAGAAGTATGACTTTAGGTTGTTGATCAGGAGTTGCTACAATGCCTACTTCTCAAAGGTACCAAGTTTATAACAGAGATACTCATCCTTGAGTTGAATAAGTTGGCCATGGTAACTCACCCTTTTCCCTTAATCCTTATGGGGCTTTTGCTTTATACTTTACCTTGGGCGGTTGAGAGAGAGAATGGTGTATGGAGCATTTATTTTCTCATCCCTTGTCTTGCTTTCATTCTCCGGAGGTTTTCAAAAAGATTTTCAAGAATAAAATCAAGTTCCTCTAGTGATACTCTCGAGTCGCTCAAGTGGTGTTTTTATCCCTTACCAAGGCATGTGTGTTGCCTCATCCTACATCTAATAAGCCTTTGTGGAGCTCAAGGTAGGATAAGTAAAGAGGCATACTTGCATTCATATTTTGCAAAACCAAAAGAGTGGATCCACGAAGATAGCAAGCCATACAATCGTAGATCAAGATGTGCAAGTGTGTATATGTGGATGGTGGTGTATGTGACTACTCCTCTTTTTGTTCACCTCTCTTTATTTTGTATTTTGGGCATGGCTATCTTTTCTTCTTTCTTTTTTTTTTCATGCTCAAAATGAGAGCCGATTTTGTCTCTTTCTTTTCATCATGCTCATCTTTTATTTTCTTACTTTCTTTTGCATAGCCATGCCTACTTTTGATATTTCAAGAGAGGTGATATATGATGAGGAGCGTATTTATTTTGGTGGATGGCATGGCATGGTTGCTAACTTCCGGAGTAGAAGTATAGCATATGAGGTGGAATGTGTACGTGATCTTGATCATGAGAGTATGGAGAGCATCTCACTAGGGTCGCACAATTTTGATAAAGCTCAACGAAATGGCAAGCAGCATATGTGTAAGGTTTTGCATGAAGTACTACATATGGCTTTGGTAGGAAATTAACATCACTGAGGAACTTATAAATTTTTATGATTTTCGAAAACAAAAGCTCCGGAGTTTTCAAGCTTAACTTGGAACAAGATTGAGTAGCTCTTTTTTACCATATCATCTCTCACAACAACTTAGGTTCAGCGCAAACGTATGCAACCCACAAGTTTCAGGTTCTAAGCGAGTTTTATTTAGCTAACAAACTCAAAACTAGGAGAGTACTAAGTTATGAACTAGGCACAAGAGAGAGATAAAGCAGAGCAACTATTCATCATCTCAACATAGAAAGATTAGGAACATTTTTACAGCGCATAAAGAGATTACACTACTTATTTTTGTTCTTTTTAGTTTTGTCATTTTTATTTTGTTTTTCATATGAGGAGCAAGAACAAGCAAAAACAAAGAGAGAAAAAATAAAAGGATACAAGTTGCGATACATGATACCTTAGTGGGGAGTATGGCGCCTCCCCCAAGCTTGTTCTTGCTCATGGGTTTGGTGGATTGAACCCCATGTGGCGAAAGTAAGCCGAAAGATCGGCTTGTCCCCGCTCCATCGTGTTGGTGAGGTTGGTGAGCTGGGTGTCGGTGCGCTCTTGCCACTGATGGGTTTGCAGGATGTGTTGGTTGAGCGTGTAGTCGATGTTTCCTGCCGTGGTCTCGAGCCTTCCCATTTGCTCGGAGAGGTTGTTCATCGCTTGCTCAAGGTGGAAACCTTGAGTCGCACCAGAGTCGGAGGAGTGTTCCTCCCATTGTTGTTGTGGAGTGAACATCCTTGGGTCATGCCCCGAGGGTTGCCATGCCGAGCCTCCGGCCATGTGCGGTGGCGGGGCTGAGTACGCACCGGGAAAATACCCGGTGTGATCATACCCCGGGCCGCCATGAGCCATGGGCTGCGGTGTGGGTGCCTCGGAACTTGATGGCTGCTCCGACCTGCGCGTCCTCCTGCGAGAAGAAATACTCCTGCGCGCACTCTCCATTTCTTGGAGCTCAATGGTTAGATTTTTGCAAGTATACAAGCGAAGATCCGGGTTAGGTAACCGAAACTCGTTTGTATACCCGACAAAATAAAATATGAGGGAATCATTTGGACCATGCTTAAGTGTATGACCACGAATAAGATAATCCTCGTTTATGAGTATGCGGGGTGTAGAAAATATTCAACATTAGCATCATGCAAGGCACCCACTCCCGCAGCAATACGTGTAATTAACGAGGTGCATTCAATTGGTCCCATCATCCCAAAATTTTCTAACCAATGATGAATCAAGTATTGGACAGGAGAAATCTTAATCTTTTCAACCATAGCATAAAGAATTTTCATATCATCTTCGCGCACAATTCTAATATCACTTCTAGGAAAAAGAGTGATGCCAATCCACATGTGCAAGAAACGCAAAGTAGGGTGATGGATGTGATTAGTTCTAGGCTGCACACATGTTGAAAAACCCGTAATCCTTTCCCAAAATGCAAGCTTTGAAAATTCAGGCAGGGCATTATCAACATCAACATTGCAGCGAGAATCAAAGCCGAGAAGTATGCTAAGATCTTTCCATTTCAAACGATATTCTTCCTGGAAAAACTGAAAAGTAATACCCTCATCTACCTCTCGTAGGGTGCATAAAAACTGCAGTGTAAGCAAGCGGGAACCCGGCTCATCTACACTAGCAAAATCCTTCCACCCTATGGCCTTAAAGACTTTAGCAAATTCAGCATCCATACCAGTCTTTTGCAGCAGCCCCGTGTCAAATGCTCGCGTAGGAGCAAAGATACGGTTTTGAAGAAGCGCGTAGGCGTTCATCTCGTATTCACCCACCAAGTCGAGGTCGGTGTCGGCGAGGAGACGATGCTCGCTGTTGCCTTCTTGCTCTTCTTCCTCGGCTTCATGTGGTGGACTTGGCGGTGGCTCGACTGCGGGGCGCGTGCGAGTGCTTCGACGTGAAGAGCTTGGACTTGATTTTGAACTTAGGGACCTCTTCAACGCTCCGTACAGCTTCTTGGCACCGGTCATGGCTGCACACAAGGAGAGCAAGAACACAAGAACAATAGCTCCGAACGGGTTATGTTAGAAAAAATCAAATCGGCGAAACCGTCGGTTGTTCTTGTGAGCAAGAACGCAACTTGCAATCCTCAAAAGCAAACTGAAAACACACTAAAACCAAAGTGATTTTTGCAGAAAATTTTTTTGAGGCAAGAAACAAGAGAGAGCAATGGAGATCTTGAGAGCTTTGAGAGTGAAGTGTGTGAGGAGTGAAAATGAGTGAGTGAGAGGAGAGAGCTCAATGCCCAGCCACCTCTATTTATACACGACTCAAAGTAGCCGTTTTTGAACGTTGAATAGGTAGTGTGACCGTTGGGAAAAGACAGAGGGGGCAGCAACGGCTACCCCAGGTCGGCCGACCTGTCCTGGTGGGGTCGGCCGACCCCCTGCTGGGTCCACTCGTCCTCCCTCTTGGCCCACAGCCTCCAACGGTCATATAGTTCATGACCTTGGCTGCTATGTCCAGTAAATCCTCGAAAATGTTGCTCAGAAAGATTTCCAAATAGAATCATGCCTCAAAATTCAAATGGTTTTCGGAAAATTTTGAAACTAGAAGAGAAAAAATGTTGGAAAATTTCCAATATGTGGAAAAACTTATTGTAGTGGTACAGAGGTAATCCAAAACCTTGCACAAAAGAGTGGAAAAGTTTTGAAGAACCAAGTATTTTTTTGGAAAATTGATTTTTGTATGCATGGCGAGACGAAAGCGAATATGCTGGCGGAAAAATTCAAAAGAATCTTTTGAGGAAAATCAAGAATGCAAAGTGGTTTGGGAAAATGCAAATGGTGATTTTTAGAAAAAAGAAAAGAAATTCAAAAAAGGAATCAAAAGAAATGATAATGCCGATTATCCTGTCGGCCAGGGCTTCGCCGTTTTTAGTCAGGCGAGCAAGGACTTCTCCATGAGTTTCATTCTTGAGGTGTCGGCCCTGTCCTTGGAGATGAGGATGGCTGCACCTTCTTTACTTGCCACACTTGTTTGATCTTGGGCTGTGTAGGTGGCTTTTGAGGGGCTGATTTCTTGACCCATAATCCTGGTCGTGGTGTTGCAGGCTTCTTGGGTTGGTACCATGACGGGTTCTCACGTTTGTCAAGTTGCTTCCAAAAAGCAATGAGATTGTCCGTCTTTCTTGGAGTCACTTTGATTTCTTTGATGTTTGAGGGATTTGGCCCATACTTGATCTTGATCATTGAGCATTGTTCTTTTCGGGGTTGAAACTCGAATTTTTCCTCCTTCTCATTGATGTAGAAACGGATTTCTCCGGCCCCAACATCGATTTGAGCCTTCGCGGTGCTGAGGAAGGGACGTCCCAAGATGAGGGGCGTCTCCTTATCAATGCCCATCTCCAGCACCACGAAGTCCACCGGAATGAAGTTGCCCCGGATTTTTACCGGAATGTCTTCGGCTATCCCCGCGGGGTAGCGGACAGATGAATCTGCTAATTGCAACCTCATTGGTGTAGGAGTCAGCTTTGTGTAGCTCAATCGATCAAAGACTTCCTTGGGCATAACGCTGACGCTTGCCCCGAGATCACATAAGGCATGCTCGAAGTAATGTGCCCCGATAGAGCATGATATGGTGGGGCAGCCAGGATCCTTTTTCTTTTCTGGAAGCCGGTTGAGTATAGCTGCGCTACACTCCTCGGTGAGTTTGACCATCTCTGTGTTGGGTAGTGGTCGTTTGTTGTTGAGGATGTCTTTGAGGTAACGTGCATATGTGGGCACTTGTACCATGTCCATCAAAGGCACGTTGACATGAATTTTTCTGATGACCTCAACAAAACGGTCAAACTGTTCATCCACCTTTGGCTTCTTGTTTCGGTGTGGGAGCGGCATGAAGTTGGTGTCTTGGAATTCTATTGCCTCCCCACCGGCTGCCTTTGGTTCGTCATGTTCCTTCTCTTGGGTGTTAGAAGGGCCTTCTTCTTCTTGTTCAATTCTGTTCTTCTTACCTGCATGGTTAGGATACGGCGGATCCCGAGTGGACTTTCCTCCCCTCGTGGTAACCGCATTAACATTTTCTAAGGAAGCCTCGGGTTGCCCCGGGATCTTCCCAGAATTAGAGGCAGGAATAAGAGCAGCAAGCTGAGCAACTTGAGTTTCTATCATTTTATTAAAGCTCAGTTGATTTTTGAAAGCAGAGGAAAAACCTTCTAACTGTGAATTTATATTTTCTAGAACTTTATCATTGGCAGCAAACTTTTTGTTGATTGATTCGTTAATTTTAGCTTGTGTTGGCGTCTCTTACGGTCACGCGGGAAACACGCGACCGCGGGAGACGCCGGGGGTTATGAAATTGTTCACTTGCACTATTTAACCAAATAATCCACAACTAGTAACAAGTACTAGATATGAATTATAAGGTTTGTCATGTTAAATAGAATATCCGCAAGCGGACGGATAACCCGTTGTAGCATTTCACCCGAGAGTATTCCAGGGTATCGTATTTATATTTTCCCAAAGGAAGACATGGTTGACAAGAGTACTTATGTTCATGGTGTTACAAACGATAAGTGATATAACCACATTCCAATGCAGGGGTAAGGTTTAATAATAATAAGGATAGTGTGACACACACGAAGGCATTCCACTCTCTCTAATAAAAGGCGAGAGACAATCCTAAGCAATGCTAAGTTAGACTAGCGAGCTACTACTCCAAAGGTACAACATTCATATAGCGTGCACAACCTCTACCTATCATCTAGCGTCATGCAAGCACAAGCAAGCGTCTAATGCCCAGGCAACATCGGGAGATCCGGCATACGCAAGGTCTGCCTCGCGACTCCAGCCTATTTACGTACTCCTATGCAGTGCCCGAACGTGGAGGGTTCCTTTGGATGGACAGGGCTGTCACTTCCTGCCACCTACCTCTACAAACCGTGGGACACGCACATACCCAAGGGTGGATAGACTACCCCGGCACCATGCCGGCATTACTAACCACGACTCTAGATCCCTCCAGGCACCCCCAACCCTTCGGATCGACGGGGTGATAAATCTAGAGCACCTTTGCAGGACAATGAGCCCGATGCCTAAACATGAGAGCAACTGGCCTA
>RWGY01000177.1:162399-321509 GCA_007726485.1 Eragrostis curvula
TTCTGGTGATCTAAATTTCGTTGGATGTGTTTTAAGTTATGATGCAATGCATGCTCGTCCTACACGTCCTCACAAAATAAAAAGATGCCCAAGTATAGCAGGCCGTAGACAGTGGTGGTAACTAATTCGGTCACAAACGTTTCTACACGATCTACGCGCGAGTTAGTGTACCTGCAGAAAACCACACAACGTCACCTCAACCAACCTACACAGGTGACGTACCCTTGTAAAAGTAAATGCATGGCTCAATCATCATCACCTCATGAACTCGATGGTCCATGCCAGAATATCATCTCCACGAAGCCATACATGATCCTTACCTTCTTACCTGGGCGTCGGTGCGTCGTTACAGAAAATAACAATCAACTCCTATTACCACCTGATTACTCTAATATCCTTAGAATGGGCTTTTCGTTCCTCACTCGTAACGTGGTTAGATTTTCGAAAATAGTCCGTTTATATGATGTACTGTCCCAACACGGCTCTGATACCAGCTGAAGCGTCTCCGCTTTTCGCAGGATCGAGTCGGTCAAGCGCTGATGAACAGACGCAACAGTACAACATATAAAAAGCACAAATTAAGTCTTTAAGTGATTACATTAATCCAATTAAAACATAGAGTCGCACAGCAAAATTTAACGATACAAGTACAAGTCCAAAGCTAAATAGAAATACAAGCGTACGCGCTCACGGTACAAGTGAATTCGCATCTAAAGCCATGAAGATGCGAACTCGAGAGGAGATTACTCCTCAGTCTCCCAGTGGGCTGTCCAACCAAAGGGAAGCTGGCCATCCCACTGTCCACCTCCACCCATAGAGTCAGGGATGAAGGTACTACCTGCAATAAAACATAAAGAGCCAAACCCTGAGCAACTAATACTCAGCAAGTCTTACCCGTCAACGTGGCTATCTACAGCCGACTCCTAATATGCAAGGCTAAAAAAGGGATGGCCGACTCAATAGCATAACTCAGCACTAATTACTTGATTCTTACTTCCAAGTTTTATTTTCAAGTTAAGTACTTATCCAGCAAAACAGTATGCATATCTCTAAAACAGGTATAAAGTAACAATACATCAACAGCGACAGTATATATATAGCAATGTAAATAACAGTAATGTAATAGACTAGCGTCATCATCTCATCAATCATAGCACACTACGATGTGACGCAGTGAGCAAGGTTGCTCATGACCGAGAGCGGCGGCATCGATGTACATCCTGCAGGAGAAAACCTGACCATACGCCACACACGCATAAAGTCGCATGTGGCAACTATTCGCAAAGGTCCCCCTAGAGCTGGCTGGGTCTCACACCTCCCGAGAAAGGCCTTCCCGCACGGCCCCCGTCCCAGACGTACGCCTCGATTGGGAAGCATCCCTTCTCTCCCGTATAGCATGATAGAAAGTGCAAGTATCCGCAAGACACCAGGGCAACCTAAGCTACTAAGTTTACTAGGCCCATAAAAACACTAGCATATGATCAGTACGTTCGAACTTACTCAACAGGGCCAACAACGGACGGTCCTTAATCGACACAGACGGGGCTACCACTGTGAAGGCTCAGCCTTCTCGAACCATCCTACACAAACAATTCCCCGTCCGGTCTCAACAAATCCTAAATCCATCTAGTACAATCCAGGGGTGAACCTATCTCGCGAGTGGGACCTATCACTCGACTTCTACCGTCCGCTAGCCACTAAGCCTAGCAAGTTCTAACGTAACCTAGACCACATCTACAAAAATAGGACACAAGACAGGATATGGAAGGGTAGTCCTAATGCAGTTGCAAGGTTTCACATCAACTCCTAATAAACCTAATGCACAATCAAGTACTAGCCCCAAACAAGTGTGAAAATAAAATCCTAAATAGGGAGGCATGCACCGGGGCTTGGCTGGCTCAGGAGCGTAGCTAACTGGGTCAGCGGGGTCAGTGTCCTGCTGTGGCTGCTCCTCCTGCACCTCCTGGGTCTGCTCCTCCGGCAGCTGGAAGTCGAGCGGCTCTGGAGTCGTCTATGTCACTACACGTTATGACAAGGGTAAATAATACATGTTAGATGCAATGATAATATGATGCAATTAAAGAATTGATTTCTTAATAGGACAGTCATTTATACTGTAAGTGCAATTAATAAAGTTTCTTAATTACTTTCGTATGAAGTATTTCCTTCATTGACTTTTATTTACGTTACTTACTTAATTTAATTCGAGTTGATTAATTAGATAAGTGAACTTCAAAAATTAGTTTATTTCCACTGGCATTTTTCTGGTGAAGAGTGCCACTGGAAGTGATTTACAGTGAAGTTTCATGATTTATTGCCAGGTAGATTATTTATAATGATTTAAATAATGCAGGAACAATTTAAATCACAGGAAAATAATTAAGTAAATTATGACAGTGGAAAAATTCTCTGTAGGTGTGTTAACAGATACTTTACAAGCATGCAAGATTTTGTGATTTATGGAGCAACAGATAATTTAATATGGATTTAACAATATCTGAACAAAATTATTTTTACAGAAAACAGAGAATGCATTTTGTGTCATTTGAAATTTTTTCCGACACAGAGCATAGTACAAGATGTCTAACAAAATTGGATTCGCAGTTTTCTGAGATGTATTCATTTTTCTATCGATTTTACAATTTCCTGTGAATTTCTGGAGATTTAACAATTTCGAAAAAAGATTGAAAATTGATGCGGACCAACTAGATCCGGCCACAAAGAGGGCCACACGACCTGAGCCGCACTGGATCTGACGTGCGCCACATGGGATCTGGCCACACATGTGCGAGAACGCACGGAGGGCCACAGGGCTAGCCATAGAAAATCTCGCGTGGCCACACGGAATCAAGACCGTGTGGTCCACGGTGTGCTTGCCGGCGTCACGCCAGAGCGCGGCGGCGCAGCTTACCGGAGTGAGCTCCGGTGGCTCGCTTGGCTGGCCGAGTGCACGGAAATGGAGAGGAGGAGTCGGAGACTTCACCTCGACGAACGGGAGCGGGTGAAGACGACCAAAAGATGCTCGGCGACGAGAGGCGACGGGTGGCGGAAGTCCGGCGAGGTCGCGGGCTCGCTGTGGTTGACGGGGAGCTGTACGTGTGGGCGCTACAGCTTCTCGGCGATGGTGTGCACCACCGGGACCAGCAGATTGACGACGAGGTGGCTGGGAGAGTGGTCGGAGCGGAGAGCTCCTCGGCGAGCTCCGGCGACGGGGAAAGACGGGATGCCAGCGAGGGCGGCTGCGGCGAAGAACCATAAATGAGGCCCAACGCTGCGCAAGAGCGTTACGAACTCTGGGGCGCAACGAGTCGACGTCGAGACTCACCGGAGCGCGCAAATCAACGGCGAGAAGGCGGGGTGGTGCTTGCCGGGCTCGGAGAAGAAAGGGTCGATTCTCCCTCTTCACGTCGGGAAGAGGGGTACGGGCGCCATGGTGAGCTCAACCGTGTCGCAGCGTACTCCTTCGCAAGGAAGCTCGGATCGGAAGAGCCTCGCGGTGACGGAGCAGCGGCGGGGTGGAGCTCGGCTCGGCGATGGAGACGGTGGCTAGGGTTTGGGTGCTCGGGAGTGAAGGAAATGAGCGAGGGAGAGAGACGGAGTGGAGCGGGGCCTGTTTTGACGCCGTCCGCGGCCGAGAGCGGGCCTGAGCGCCGCGGAGGGACGCCGCTCGTCGTCGGCGACGTGGAGCAAAGGCTCCGACGTCCTCAGTGAGACGAGCATCACTGACGAGCGGGCCCGGGCGCATCTTTTTGTTTCCGAAATTATTCAAACTCAGAAATTGCCTGAATTTTTGCACACAATTTGGACTAGCAAATGAATTCCAAAATTTGCGATTTTGGTACCATTGGAAAGATTTTGAAAAGTTCTATCCACTGGCCAACATGCACATCTGGAATCCAAAGGGATTTCAAATGGCAACATTTCAAAGTTGAGCACTTTTTCAGATTTGGGGATTTTATTGACCTGCCAAATGAATTTGTAAAATCACCCAAAATTCTCCAAAATTATATCTTGAGTAGTGCTATCCACTGGTATTTTGTTTTGTCCAAGTTGTTATGCAAAAATTTGTGTTGCTTCACAAGCATGTGTTTGGCCACTATTTGAAATTTGAATTTCGAATTTCGAACTTGGTTTCTTTTTGTCTTAGTTTCAGATGGTGATGTGCATACTATCTAGCTCCAGTGACACGGGGTGTCACATAAAGTATCCATTAATTTATTACACATCACGATCCAAATAGACTTCACCATCCATGTCTTGCCCATGATGATCCAGATAGTCTTGACCATCAATACGAGTACAAAGCACCCATCCATGTCTATATGACAAAATTTGAACTCTAGAATGACAATTATTATGTAATTTCATAAATTTATGATGATCCAGATAATCTGATAAATCAGTACATACACAACCACACAACAAGGGCTATGGGGAGATCAAATCCGCCCGGACTATGACCATAGTCCTGGCAGTATATATATATATATATATATATATATATATATATATATATATATATATATATATATATATATATATATATATATATATATATATATATATATATATATATAGACCTATTATTCTATAGCTGGCTACAAAATAACTTATTTTGTAGCCATTTCTGTGTTTTAATTTACGAAATTTGTGTATAGTGATTTACGATATTTTGCTACGTGATTTACTATAGTTTTACCATCAAAATGTGTGTGAACGTTGATGTCGTAAATTTATTTAAATTTATTATAAATCCGTGATAAAATTATCGTAAAACTGTGTTATCGTATTTTATGACATTTATGATATTTGACTATAGTGATTTACGATAATTTTGAGATGTGTTTTAGTAGACTTTTGTTGTAATTTTGCATTAGACACGTGTCCTTAAACATGATGTCGTAAATTTCGTTCAAATTGTTGTAAATTTTATTGAAAAACAGAAGTGGCTATAGAATAAGCTATTCTATAGCCGGCTATAGAATATACTCACCCTATATATATATATATATATATATATATATATATATATATATATATATAAATTGTCTGGACAGATATGTGCTCTCTGTCCATGCAGTTTATATGATAAACCGCATGTACTGATGTTTTGTACTATTTATCTTTTTTAACATGGTCTAGAAATTTTTTAAAAATTCTAAACAAAATATTGGTATTTTTCGAAATTTTTAAATATTTTTGAAATTTTTAAAAACTCGGACTTTGTGCCAATGAAACTTGAAGTATATACAGTTACACTTGAAAGAATCATGATGAAGATGGAGAGTCAAATTAACGAACATCCAAATCATGGACAGTGTGAACAAATCAATAAATTCAAAGATATCCAAGTGATATTAAAAATTCCATATGTCCAAATCATGGTAAAAATAGAGGTTTGGATACATAGTAACTATACTTGGCTTTGCAGATCAATATGAAAAATAAATTAATGATATATAATCTGTGTTGCAGCTCCTGCCGAGATAGCACTGCAACTGTGTTCCCTACACCCGTGCGGATCTCTTCCGTGCGCATCACACAATTTTGCGTGCTGCACGTTTGCAGTCCAGCGCTGACGAAGCTCTGGCGAGCCTCTAGCTGTACCACAGGCATATAAGAGCAAGGCCAATAGGCCTTGGCTCCGCGCCAGGCCACCTCAGGCAGAACGTGCAGTACAGCTTCTGTTGCCCAACAACATGACTTCAATTCGGCTCTTTGAAATATTTTTCTATTTGCATCTGGCCCACCACAATGAGAAGAAAACTCACCATTGTCTGCCACCTACGCGCAATGATGCAAATGACCGCACACTGGCGCCCAATCTGGCTCCGGGCAGGCGCGTGATGACCGACGCACCCGGCGCCGGCAGACGCGCCAAGCAAGGAATCTTTTGGTCTCATCTCTCTT
This sequence comes from Eragrostis curvula, assembly GCA_007726485.1. Lineage (NCBI taxonomy): Eukaryota > Viridiplantae > Streptophyta > Magnoliopsida > Poales > Poaceae > Eragrostis > Eragrostis curvula. The sequence continues at coordinate 168,310 of RWGY01000177.1, forward strand.
CCACCTCACCTGACATGCTGATGTGTCCGGATACACGCCCATTATTGGGCTTGCTCTAACTGACTCCACATCGTTGACCAAGTCTATCGGCCCACAGCAGGGACTGGAAAACCTATGGCCGGCGATGAGCTATGAGTGGAGGGCTTAGGTGGTCACTGTGGGGGAGCTCACGTGGGCATAGAAAGAGTTGAAGGAGCTAAGGGTTGAGTCAGAGAAGCTCAAGGAGCGCTTATTGAAGCACAAGGAGAATAGCCTAGTGGGGTCTTAGGACCGTGATGGTGTTTCTAAAAGGAGAATAGCCTAGTGGCACATTTTGTAACCGAATATGTAGCAGTATCGGTTGGAAAGATCGAGTTTCAGTTGATATCACCTTTGGGTTCATCACCTATCTAACCGTCTACGAGGCACTTGTAGAAGCGGTTCTGGGCGATTTCTTGTAGCAGCAATGAATTTCAATGCAGCCAGACAGTGCTGTCTTGTGCACGACAGTTCCGCTGCCCATACTTCGCTCTCAACGAAGCAAGATAGGTTATGCACGCGACCATCCCCTGGCCCATGTGGGGCAACGATGTTCATGTCATAGCCGCTGGGACGCTATAGCACTGAGCGCACATGGAAGCACCTGCCGCCCGTCATCGTTTCACTGCTGTTCCACAGTGAGTAGTGACACGGCGGCCCTACTCGATTGCTATCGCTACCACATGGAAGCATCTTTTGCCCCGTTATCGTTTCCCTGCTCCTCCATTAAATCATCGACTGTGCTCGCCGTACAGCAAATAATTACATGTTCACCTGTCAGTCACAAAAGAAATTTCAGAAACGATAAGAGCAAGCGCAATGTTGCAGAAAAGTAATCAATAGGAATTAAAATAGATTAACTATCGTGTCCAGCTAGCTGCTACCATCAATCCGAGGATAAAGTATCCATTCATTTATTACACATCACGATCCAAATACACTTGACCATCCATGTCTTGCCCATGATGATCCAGATAGTCTTGACCATCAATACGAGTACAAAGCACCCATCCATGTCTATGTGACAAAATTTGAACTCTAGAATGACAATTATTATGTAATTTCATAAATTTATGACGATCCAGATAATCTGATAAATCAGTACATACACAACCACACAACAAGGGCTATGGGGAGGTCAAACCCGGCCGGACTATGACCATAGTCCTGGCAGTACATATATATACAAATTGTCTGGACAGATGTGTGCTCTCTGTCCATGCAGTTTATATGATAAACCGCATGTACTGATGTTTTGTACTATTTATCTTTTTTAACATGGTCTAGAAATTTTTTAAAAATTCTAAACAAAATATTGGTATTTTTCAAAAAATTTAAATATTTTTGAAATTTTTAAAAACTCGGACTTTGTGCCAATGAAACTTGAAGTATATACAGTTACACTTGAAAGAATCATGATGAAGATGGAGAGTCAAATTAATGAACATCCAAATCATGGACAGTGTGAACAAATCAATAAATTCAAAGATATCCAAGTGATATTAAAAATTCCATATGTCCAAATCATGGTAAAAATAGAGGTTTGGATACATAGTAACTATACTTGGCTTTGCAGATCATTATGAAAAATAAATTAATGATATATAATCTGTGTTGCAGCTCCCGCCGAGATAGCACTGCAACTGTGTTCCCTACACCCGTGCGGATCTCTTCCGTGCGCATCACACAATTTTGCGTGCTGCACGTTTGCAGTCCAACACTGACGAAGCTCTGGCGAGCCTCTAGCTGTACCACAGGCATATAACTGACTCCACATCGTTGACCAAGTCTATCGGCCCACAGCAGAGACTGGAAAACCTATGGGCGGCGATGAGCTATGAGTGGAGGGATTAGGTGGTCACTGTGGGGGAGCTCACGTGGGCATAGAAAGAGTTGAAGGAGCTAAGGGTTGAGTCAGAGAAGCTCAAGGAGCGCTTATTGAAGCACAAGGAGAATAGCCTAGTGGGGTCTTAGGACCGTGATGGTGTTTCTAAAAGGAGAATAGCCTAGTGGCACATTTTGTAACCGAATACTCACTCTGTTTCAAATTATAGGTAGTTCTATCATTCAATTTTTTTGTCAAAATATAAGTAGTTCTGGGTTCCCAATGCAACTTTCCCACTTCCGAGTACATCGTTTCCTGTGCCTATCTCTATCTCTCTCTTCTTTCACTGCTCATGGTCATCACCTTTTTCACATCTTCTTAGTTACCGTGTCCAAACCTAGTACTGCTTATATTTTGAAACGGAGGGAGTATATAGCAGTATCGGTTGGAAAGATCGAGCTTCAGTGGATATCACCTTTGGGTTTGTCACCTATCTGACCGTCTACGATGCACTTGTAGAAGCGGTTCTTTGCGATTTCTTGTAGCAGCAGTGAATTTCATTGCAGCCAGACAGTGCTGTCTTGTGCGCGACAGTTCTGCTGCCCATACTTCGCTCTCAACGAAGCAAGACAGGTTATGCACGCTACCATCCCCTGGCCCAGGTGGGACGACGACGTTCATGTCATAGCTGCTGGGACGCTATAGCACTGAGCGCACATGGAAGCACCTGCCGCCCGTCATCGTTTCACTGCTGTTCCACAGTGAGTAGTGACATGGCGGCCCTACTCGATTGCTATCGCTAGCACATGGAAGCATCTTTCGCCCCGTTATCGTTTCCCTGCTCCTCCATTAAATCATCGACTGTGCTCGCCGTACAGCTAATAATTACATGTTCACCTGTCAGTCACAAAAGAAATTTCAGAAACGATAAGAGCAAGCGCAATGTTGCAGAAAAGTAGTAAATAGGAATAAAAATATTTGTTTAAGTAGTCAATAGACATTGTGTAACCAGTCAATACAGAGGCTGGAGCAAAAGCCGTTCACAGCACTACGGACCGGCTGGAAGGAATAGAAAAACAATACTTTTACAGTGAGAACTGTTCACAAATAATAAAAAGTCGAAGCGCAGTCGCGGAAAGGAGGAGGGGAATCCGGAAGCGGTAAATTATTTTTTCCTTCGTTGGACCCACCTTACCGCTTCATACGGCTTCACCATTGTGAACCAGTCAATAGGTAAATACGCCCATAGGTGGGACCAATCTATATTGAATATTTTTCCAATTCACATTGCCGTTGCCCTAAGAGATAGATAACCAGACACCGAACTTGATTCACAATGATTGACTTTTTCTATACATCTTTGACATGATATTTAGTTTTTTCCAGTCCGGATACTTGGACCTGACCCTACCAGTGAAACTTATTTTACTACGCACTCTAGCAAATATATATGTTATCTTCTTCTAAAACGATATATGTTATAAAAAACAGACCACGTAGCTATATGGATGGATAAAAAATAGGTTAACTATCCTATGCAGTTAAGTGCCTTTGACCATCAATGCGAGGACAAAGCACCCATCGACGTCTTACCCATGAAGATCCAGATAGCCTTGACCATCAATGCGAGAACAAAGCACCCATCCATGTCTGTGTGACAAAAAAAAATTGAACTTTGGAATGACAATTATTGTGTAATGGAGGGAGTAGTTAGCAACAGTAATGATCGAGGTTACAGTTGCCAGATTTTGATCAGAAGCATTTACGCTCTGTTTAGTTTTTCCCCTTATGTTCCGTATATTCATTAATTTTCAAGAGTATGTAGTCTGGTTAATTATTTTCTGAAGTATATAGTTAATGCAGAGCCGCGGCCGGATTTAAACTACGCTAACGTACACTAATTAATCTACCACTAATCTACCGAGTCGTGCACCTCTTCTGCGACGGGATGTACTACTATTTGAAAAAATCGTTGTCCTTGTTGGTGGTGGCGAAGTAGATAGTGTCAGAGGCATATGAGCCATCATTTGGGCTCCTCCTCCATCATCCGCCCCCCTGGGTTATCCATAGCGAACAACCCGATCGCGGTGCTGCCACTGGCCACTTGCGCCACCTCCTCATTGTTGGAAGTTTCTTTGACAAAAAAGGGCGGCTCCCAATCCTCCCTACTCCCTCAAGTTCCACAGGATCCAATTACATATTATATTTCTAGGAGAGGTGAGCATTAGACACCTTTCCTTGAGATGTTAATCTGAGTCAACAATGGAGATTTGCACCTAGATTTCTGATGTGGAAAAGTAAAACAAATTTTGTGTTTCAGCAATGGCCATAATAACATTTATCAAGTGATATAAAGTGTATTTAAAAAATAAACAAAAACTTTGGAGACTTGATCAAGCGGATTAAAGAAATTATACAATTTTTTGTCCGATAGATGCTACCCCAAATTTTAAAAAGTATTAATCCCATTGCAAAATGACTGTTTGATGGCAAGATTTTTTGAAATTCTTTTAAGAATTGAACCAGATTCCTATGATGTTGCTACGAAATCCCTATAAAATTCTGATATTTCAAATGACCCATAAATATTATCCATTAATGGAGCTCGGAGCTAACAGATTTGTGATTTTACGAGGAAGAGCCCTGTGAAAACTACAGTCTCATTAAATAGTTCTATATATGTGTTTTGGACAAGAATCATACGTACCTTTGTGCCTTTGGGTTGGGAAACATTATTTGATCATTTTTATCCTTTCTGTTTACAAATTTGATAACTTGGTATGAAAGAGACAATCTTGGAAAAACAAGCATCTTTCGAGGACACGGGCTGGTAGAGGAATACGTACTCTAGCAAATACATATGTTATCTACTACTAAAAACAATATATATGTTATCAAAATAGACCACGTTGCTATATTGGTTGGATCAAGAATAGATTAACTATCGTGTGCAGCCAGGTGCTACCATCAATCCAAGGACAAAGTATCCATTCATATCTTACCCATGACGATCCAAATAGACTTGACCATCCATGTCTTGCTCATGATGATCCAGATAGTCTTGACCATCAATGCGAGTACAAAGCACCCATCCATGTCTATGTGACAAAATTTAAACTCTAGAATGACAATTATTATGTAATCTCATAAATCTATGACGATCCAGATAATCTGATAAATCTATACATACACAACTACACAACAGGCTTCCTAGCGCTTCCCATTTTGCTAGCAAACACCAGGCCTGGGGAGGTTAAAACCGCACGGATTATGACCATAGTCCTGGCCGTTTATATATATATATATAAACTATCTGGACTGATCTGTGCCCTCTATCCATGCAGTTTATATGATAAACTGCCTATACTCATGTTTTGTACTATTTATCTTTTTTAACATGGTCTAGAAATTTTTTAAAAATTCTAAACAAAATATTGGTATTTTTGATTTTTTTAAAAACTTCTCGACTTTGTGCCAATGAAACTTGTATATACAGTTACACTTGAAAGGATCATGGTGAAGATGGAGAGTCAAATTAATGAACATCCAAATAATGGACAGTGTGAACAAATCCATAAATTTAAAGACATCCAAGTGATATTAAAAATTCCATATATCCAAATCATGGTAAAAATAGAGGTTTGGATACATAGTAACTATACTTGGCTTTGCAGATCAATATGAAAATAAACAATGAAGCAAGGCAGGTGATGCATGCGACCATCCCCTGGCCCATGTGGCCCAGGTGATGCATTCGTCCCGTCATCGTTTCCCTGCTCCTCCATCAAATCCTCGACTGTGCTCACGGTACAGCAAATAATTACATGTTCACCTGCCAGTCACAAAAGAAATTTTAGGAACGATAAGAGACAGATAACCAGACACCGAACTTGATTCGCAATGGTTGACTTTTTCTATACATCTTTGACATGATATTTAGTCTTTTCTAGTTCGGATGGTCTGATATTCTAGTTCCACTAAGGCTGAGCCACTGGATGCGTGTCCAAATGCCAATAGTTCTGACCCATTTTTTGCCACTGATTTATGTCGTGCCTGGCAGTAAAATCCTTTGCTTCATTACCATTTTCAGTTGTAAAGGTACCATGTAGTTGACTCGTGGAATTCACAAATAAGCATAACTGAAGAAGAAATAACAGTCGGTTAATGCATATTTGCCAGCCAATTTTAATCATGACCTTATAGTACATTTACTAATAGATTCTTGATTTGCGCAGATCATGCCTAACACATTTCTTGAACAATCTTTTGTGGGGTGTGTAGTACTTTCTCTGTCCCAATATATCTGTCACTTTTAGCTCTGTGTATGGAGATCAAGAAGAGGTGAAAAAGGTGGGTACGTAAAATACCAGGAGCAGAGAGATAGCGATAGAGATGTCTTGTAAAGAGAGAGTTATATTAGGTAGTGAGAATGACAGTTATTTTAAGAAAACTGGAGATGGATAAAGTAACAGATATTATGAGACAAAGGGAGTACAAAGGTAATTTCAGTTTTTTTTGTCCAATTTGTTGTTTCTAATTGTTATTTTTTATTCTCCCTAGTATATAATCACTTGGCAGCTTAACTGAGCTGGGCATCCATCCACACAAGTAGTTACCAAACATTTAGCGTCCCACAAACATGAGATCATCAAGTTTGCCCACTGCTGCATATGGTGACTCCGCTCCATTGGAAACGGAGGCCATGGTCCCGCCTACCCCTGTTTGCATGAGTCCACTGTTGCACGCATCAGCATGCTTTGGTTCTTGGCGGGCACTGAGATTTCTTATCAACAGGGAAGATGCACTGGGGCTGGCGTCAGATGCTGTCCTAACCCAAGCATTCCTTGATTTGCTCAAGGACGACGAAATTGGCAGTAGCTTAGCGACACAGAGAGCTTTTGAAGCCAAAGAAGGCGCCGATGAGGTCCCGTGGCCTGCACCGGCATCACTTCTGGAGGGTGTCACCATTGAGGGGGACACCGCATTACATTTGTTAGCGACCTATGGAGATGGCGAGAACTTCTTGAAGAGTGCCGGCTTAATATATCGCAGCGCCAAACACCTCCTTGTTGCCCAGAACAGGAAGGGTGATTCACCATTGCATTGTGCTGCCAGGGCTGGTAGATCTGAAATGATCTCTCTTCTCATTGCTCTAGCCAGCGATGAATCTAGCAGTGGAGAAAGGCTCAAGGAAGTTGTAAGAATGGAGAATGGGCATAAGGAGACGGCCTTGCACCAAGCTATCCGCTTTGGTAGCAATCATATAGCGGAGCTTCTAATGGCTGCTGATTCGGAATTGGCTAATTTTCCTAAAGAAGGCATGTCACCGTTGTATCTAGCTGTCTTCCTAGAACAGGTTGACACTGCAAAATCACTCTACCGTACGAGTGACGGGAATCTTTCGTATTCTGGACCAAATGGACAAAATGCATTGCATGCTGCTGTTCTTCGAAGTCAAGGTACAAATTGATAAGATAGTGATAAATTTATTTAATATGTAACACTTGCAAAAATGGATTTTGCATAGATTCGGCATTTTCACCTGGCACTTACCCTTATATCTGTTGCATTGGTCAATTAGTGTTATTTCGAAGGAAGGAGAACATCGCTTCTTGGCTCCTCGATCATGTTGGACTTAAACTATCTGAAAAGTACATGCGTTGCTAGGAAGCAAATAAATCGCACTAAATTCAAGTTATATGCTTACGATGTGATTGTTTTCGGTACAAAGGCCGCTGCCTGTTGCCAGCCCGCCACTGCCCTCACATCTTATCACTTTACGCTTTTATAAAATTTATTATAGTTACGAATAATTGAATTATCTTCTCGGAATATGTCTTTGATGCTTAATATTTATTATTATATTACATATAGGTATATGTAGATCGCCCCTTTGGACCTTACTAGTGGAGTCCAGCGCGCCTCGTTAAAATGATAGTTAAAATAACAAAGAGCAAGAGTGTTACTATGGATATCTTTTTTATCTTCTTATTCATAAAAGGGCATGTCAGCATATAAGGTTGCATTGGTTATATGATGCAAACAGTACTGGTACTAAATATTCTAAATATATGTAAAATCACATGATACAAGATGCAACTTCATATACAGAAGTTCCAATGCATATATTACAGGGCTAGGAAACTGGATACATAAGAGATCAAGCACCTAGACTATAGTTGGGCACATCAACTGAATCGTACGTCCACGAGAAAATTTACTTACAATTCTGCTTGAATAGTCAAAGTACAACTATATTGTAAGGTAAATTTGAAAAGCCTCAGCATGAAGGAAAATATTGTGCTGCAACCCATATTTAGACACTCAGGACACATCAATAATGTAAACAGAATTTACAGAATAACTGGTTTTATAATATATGAACCTTATGACAGAAAGAAACTTACGAGATCAGAAGAAGTAAGGTTGCAGCAGCAAAAACAAAATCTCAGGAAGTATGGTAATTTTTGGTCCTGAATCATTCACATGCTTGCTTCTTTGAATGCCACTCCACCACGCCCAGAGTTGCCATGAATAGGCGCTCAATTTCCTCATGCAAAAACATGAAGGGCGCCATGCTTGCCCTCCGCACCATGTCACCTCCTCCCTTGGTGGCAAGTCCCTAATGTCCTTGCAATTCGCCCTGCATTGAGGACTCGGCCACCATCTTCTCCATGTGCAGGGTCTCCTCTCGCTCCTCTGCAACCCTCTCGAGCTCACCTAACGAATTCGTAGGTGGGGTAATTCCCGCCTCTTGTGGGGTTTCGTCACGCTGGGCAAAGTTCCAACCGTGAAGCTCCTGTGTGGTTAGGACGTTGTCCATATTGGTGTGCGGGGATATCGTCTCATCTGCCACTGTCTCCTACATCATAGCCTTGGGCTGGGCGTCTACATCACCGATGATGGTGCATGATGCCACTCCGCCATCCACTTCCATGTTGCTTATCGCCCCAGGCGTCCTAGCTTGGGGCTCCTACTGTGCAAGCTTGGCGGTAACACTGAATCCTAAGTTAGGGGGCATTGGGTCGGCACCTCCTCTAAGCATGGTCCTCGAGGCACCTGCCATCGCCGTAGTCCCTTGGCCACATGTCCAGCCTCTGTGTTCTTGGACTCATCATCAGAGGTGGGAATGTTGATCACCTCCTTGACCTCGGTGGCGGCCCTGATGTCTGATCTACTAGGGCCAAGCCATTGTCCTTTGAGGCCCCAAAGGAGTCCTTTGACTCCCCGAGACCACTGTCACCTCTCCTTCCAAGGCCAAAGTCATGACGCTGGCCTCCTTGGGTCATCTCGTGCCTGGTTTATTGCTCTGCATGGAACATAGTTGCGGGGGAGAAAATCAGCATCGAATGTGCAAAAAGACATAAGTAGATCGAAGCAACAAGAAGTGAGAAGAAGGAACTTATGGCTCCTCCTTGGTAGAGTTCTTTAAGGACAGCGGATCTTCTACGAACTCCAATGATGGGACCGTCCTTGGTGGCACCCACTCTTTGTGCTTCTTCCCCTTCTCCTTCTTCTTCCCGGACGTGTCACCTGGGGAAGGTCCTCGTCGCCACGGTGGCCAGCATCATCCCTGCCGTCACAGGCACTTTGGGTGATCGACACTATGATAGCCTTCTTCTTCTTCTTATTTGGGTTGTAGAATCCCCAATAGATGAACTGGGGGAACCCCACCAACCTCTGATGCCATTCTACTCATCATAAATCTTGAGTTCAGCCACGAGGAGCTCCCACTCCTTACGCTTCATGTTACTCAGTAGTAATGTGGGTGCGGACTCGAGCACGCTCGTTGATATCTCGCCCCCTATCAAATGTGGAACCTTGTTGGGTCGTCCACCCATTCATACCACCAGGTGCCATACTTCTGTATATAGAGTGGCACCAGACGACATCGGAGGAAGTCATAAACCACCATCATTGATGTCAACCCAATGATGTGCTCAATGATACGGGTGAAGCTTGTCCTCTGGCAGGGGACTTCCTAGTAGGCGTTCCTCTCGGTCAGCTCATTAGGGATCACAAACAAGTGCTGGAACTCATCTGGCATCTCGGCCTCGAAAAACATATAAGCAGCCTAATAGCCATCCCACTTGCTCTTTACATTCATCTCAATGATCTCAGCATGGAGGTTCTCCTGGACGCAGAGGATATAGCTTCCCATGACCGAGATGTGGTCAATTCTTTTGTCCTTCCTTCTTCCCTGCGCCATAAAGTAGTATTGGAAAATCTTCAGTGATAGCATCATGCCGATGAACGTCTCACAGAGATGCAAGAAAATCACCAACATCAGGGCGGCATTGGGGTTCAAGTGTAGAAGATGTACCTCGTATGTCACGATGGACGCCTGAAAGAAGGAGGAGAATGGCAGTAGCATCCCCACCATCACAAAACATGTAAATATGGGGACCAAATTCTACCGACTGGTGCCAGCACCTTATGCCTGAGGCTGCAGGGCGTCCCCAACAGCTATAGCTTGTCAACCCTCTCATACTGGAGGGTTGATTCGAGGGAGCAGCTGCAGCACCGAAGAGAAGCTCGATGCTGTCTTCTTCCATGATGATCCCTTGCTTGACATCACATTAGGCTATGAGTAAGGAGCAACTACAAAGGAAGATGTGCATAGAGAGCAGATTGCAAGAGCACAAGGAAGATGTGGAAAACAAATTTCATGAGCATGCTTGAGGAGAGCCCACTATCGGCCATGGCAGGGCCAACTCGTCCACTTCGCCACCTAATACGGAGCAACCTCTCTGCTCCTCTAGACGTAGGCCCACCCACATCCTCTACATGCAGAAGGCATATGGATGGTTTTGCATTCCTGTCATCAAACCACATCAATGCCTAGACATCGATGCGTCGAGCTGCAGTAATCGGAGCCAGCACCCATCAGGGAGCCCATCATGACACCAGACCATGCGGGTGTAGACCCCATCTCGCTTCGATAGCCCATTGCTTAGGATGGTATCCTGGTTGTAAGGATCCAGACAATGAGAGGGGTGGGGGGAGGGGTGAGTGAATTGGTGTACAACTCAATTTGCACAAGTACTAGATTTTACCACTTTCTCAAAGAGAAAATTTAATCTACACAATTCTAGTAGCCAAGAAACCAATACATGCTAGTGATCGATAAGCAAGCAAGAGCGCAGACACTAGCAAGAACATAAAAAGCAAACTAATTATTTTACTTGTGTGTATAAAAACATTTGAAGTAAAGGCAAGTAGTAAAGAGAGAGATAAAGGTTTCTCAAGATGTTTCTCAAGATATCAGGAAGATGGGGCCTTCCTCTACTTATCGTTGGGCCACTCCTGCCAGAGTCTCGGTCCTGCCTGCCCGCATAAGGCGATTACCTCTTGGAAGATGTGTGAAGCCTAGGGTGCTCTCATAGTGATGCCCCTTTCAATGGCAGGCTCAAACTGTGAAAAAACTTGTGCCGGCCTTCACATCCAAGCATTGTAGGCTCAATACCGACACCTAATATATGTAGGCCTCACCATAGACCAAGAGTAACAGACCAAGAATCCCTCTATGCTCACACTAGCCTAGAGATCAATGGATTCACTAGTTATTCTCTCAATCACTAAAGATTTCACTCCAAATGGCTATGATGCTCACAATGGTTTCCTTGCTCCAATGGTCATGAAGCTCACAATGGTCCAATGTTAGCGCCTTGAAAATGTGGGTCCAAATCACGCTTCTCACAGGCATGGTGTCAATTCCACTTCGGTCTAGTAGCGGACGACACCAAGAACCCTAGCCCACTAGCAAAGGCACCTCCATGATGATGTCGCTCCATTAGGCACTAACTCCCATAGAAGACCTCAGAGGTGTAGGGCAATTTAGCAAGGAACTCCCACGGCCAAGTGTACAGCACACCTCAGGGTCCTCTAGACCAGAGGTTGAAGGACAAAGCCTTAGAATAGTGCGCAAAGACTCCTTGCTTTTTCAGAGGTCACATCGTGGAATGCTCCTATGGCTAAGTGTGGAGCAGACCTCAGGGTCCCCATGACCCCTCTAGGGCACGGCAAGCTTGTGTTCCTAGGGCTACACCAGTGCTCCTGAAGTCAATCCAAAGAAAAGCTTCCATTGGCAAGCCCTGCTCTGAGCTCGTGTCTTCCCGAGCTCATGGCCACAATCTCTACTCAACCTACATACTGACCATCACCTTACACGGCTAGGTTCTAGGAAGGTTACCTTGCAAAGTCGATAGCCATCGACCCAGGACTAACACCGGGGTCCCACCGCAAAGGTATCTACGTGAAGCCATGGGCGGCAGCTCCCAACCACCTCATTAAGAAGGATGGGTGGCATTATCATGCACTTGGATTGTACTTCACTTATGGTAGCTGAGGCGCACCTAGGGCTAGTTTGGATGGAGACCTGAGAAATCGGCCTGACTCAGGCACCGCTCTCAGGCGTCCGACGCGCTGCCTGGCCGGCGTGCTGCCTATCAGGGCAGCAAACAAACAAGCCCCTATCGCGGTAGCTCTCTATAGCCCAGTTGCGTCACCCTTATCTCTCTCTCGCCGCCCCCCCCCCCCCCTCTCCCCCCCACCTATCTTTCTCCCCCTCTAACTATCGGCAGGGTCAAGACTATGGTGGGCGAGAGAGCACTCCTATCACACCCACCTACCAGCTGATTGACCTGCCTGCCAAGTCCAATGCAGGAACATGCTTTCGCAAGCTACAGCAACAATGTCTTTTGGGCCCATGATGACTCTGAGGTCAAGCGCCAATGGTTCATCAGCACCTCAATGACAACGCCAGGGCCTCCATTGTTGAGACACATTCCCCCACGTAAATGGAGAAACCTTTGCATTTTATTGTGTCACTGTAGCTCTCTACACCTATATAAGGGGAAGCATGGCGCATTTAAAAGGGATCAGCTCTTTGAAATCTGGACTCGGTCTCCTCTCATAACTTAGGGCTGTATTGACTGACAGCATCATTCGAATGTTTGTTGTAACCAGTGATGGTGTCAGACAGCTGGAATGACTTTGAAGTAGGCGGACCTCCAACCTCGATGGCAACTGGTGAAGGTGTCGGATGCGGACCTGTGGCCTTCATTTTTGTTGGCTCATTCACTGGTTTATCCTTTTGCGGTCGGGGGCTTACTATGGCTCGACACGTGATGACCTTCGGCCGCAACCCCTTTGTCCGCTTCCTGAGGACTCTGCACCTGAATATTTTTCAGCCGCTGCCCCTACGTCGTCTTCCCAAGGACCCAACACCTTACGACCTTCAACCGCGGCCCCTCTGTATGCGTCCTGAGGACAAGCAGCTGCCTTGTTGCCTGAAGCTGCTACCAACATATTAGACGGTTGCCATTGCCTGTGCTCGTCCGCCGTAAATGTAATCTACCGTGGAATAAGTCGTGACCAGACAACAGAGAAGGGCGCAGTGTCAAGGTGTTGAGGACAACATCTCGTCGATTCCACATGATGAAAGTGTCAAGAGAGTCCAGGAGAGTTTCTTTCCCCGCCTCATGTCCTGGCACTATGTCTAACACAGATACTCTCACAAAGTCGGCAGGAATATCTCTGATTTGTATTATCCTTCCTGGAAGTGCCATGCCTGTTGCAAACTTCCTGAGAGTCCAATTATAGCCATATGGGATGTACAGGTCATAAGGAGTTTGATTAGTGATGTCTTCCACTGTATTCCCTTGCTTCGGTTGTGGCGGCGTAGAGGTGGCGCTCATCTGAGTCATAGAATTCTAAAGATCAGGGACTAGGTGGGGTTTGTACCTTTTCTTCTTGTTAAGCTCTTTCATCTTCCCACTGAGCTTCTTGGCACTATCGTCGGTCTTCTGGTCAACAAAGAGATCCCAGTCAGCTTGACTGATATTACCAAACTTAGGAAAAGAGGTCCAATTCTTCTTGACAAATTTGCAGTTGAGCATGGAATTGCAATCTCAGAAAATGCCATTGAGCTCTCTCAGAGTTGCCCTCCTGGCTCCCTTGAAGCATTCAGAAGGGAAGTGGATCCGTGACTTCCACTCATTCCACATTTCCTCTTTACATTCTTTGGCACTTTCCATCAATCCTCCCAGGTGATTTTGCAATGATCTTGACCACAGAACCACAACAGTTGTGCCATTTCACGTTTATACCATCGGGTTCAAACCGTGCCCCATTATGGGTGTCATTGGCAAGTACATCATAGATGCCCTCTGCCTTGTTCCATGAGCGTTCACCGCGCTTGCATTTTTACAGGCTCGATCAGACAGGCACCTCTTCTGTCTGCCACTTACGAGCTGCGTTGGCCGCTGCATCCGCTGCAAACAGCTGATGGGCATTTCGTCGTGGAGTTGTATAGAAAGAAAATAGAGAGTTCATTTGATAGACATGAAGGAAACTTTCATAAATATGTGAAATATATCCTGGACCTCATATCTCCTCTTCAGGCATGTAATCAAGATCTAGGCTCCCTGGGGACCGATGTTGTCGAGGTTTTGGAGGGTGCGGATCCTCCGATTCCTACCAGTCCCGGTTTTGTCACTATCGTCGCCTTCCTAGTCGGATCCGGAGTCCCCAGGTCCCGCCTGGACCATTTCTCTCACTTCCTAAGAAGCGTTCACCGGTGCTCCAGGTTATGTGTCTCCGGCACACCCCCATCTTTTGTGGTCGTCTTGTTCTCCATGGGGCTTAATCATCTAACTAGATCATTTTCAAAGCAATATTAGATAAGAAAATCAGACTACTTCTGATAGCAAAGAGAGAGAGAGAGAGAGAGAGAGAGAGAGAGAGAGAGAGAGAGAGAGAGAGAGAGAGAGAGAGAGACAGAGAGAGACAGAGAGAGAGAGATCTCAAAACACACAATGAAGCAACATCAGAACAGGGACTGCATCACATAATTGAAACGTGGATCTTACCATGTCCACGTGAGATGTAATATGTCGAAGAAAAGAATTTCACTTGGCAGCTACATCTCACGTGGACCATGGCAAGACCCACATGACTATCTAATATCACCATTTTCCCTGAAATTCTTTTGAAGAGGATATATTCTTTGTGAAAGAAGGAAAAGAGGAGAAGTTCGTTTTGTAGAGGAGAAATTCCCATTTGAAACAAGGATACGAGGAGAAATTCTTTTCGACGGTGACAAATTCTTTTGGAAATAAGGAAAAGAGGGAAAAAAATAGTCGCCCTCAGGGTGAGTTGCTGATTTAACGGCATTCTGACGCACTAAGGTCCTAGACTTGCGCTGCGTCACATATCCAATATCCAAGGATATGGTCCATAATCCGGCACTCGTCTCTCTAAGCCCGCTTTCATCATCGAGCAAGGCTAGATCATATTGTGTTTAGCATCTATTCTGCTCACATAGATAGAATGGACAAGATATGGCACCATATATGGCAGTATATTTTTACAGAATGACAAGATCAACACATGGCAGGAATACAGAGGCATGATATAGTAGCAAGTTGACAGATTTATCAATACATGATAGTAGCAAGTTGACAATAAACAAGCAGCATAGTTGATAGCAGCTAGTGCTAAACACTAAAGCGTATGACAGTCAACTTTAAAATTAAATCCATATTGTAAACTGTTGATTTTAGTGACAAAATCCAAAAATACAGTAAACTGTTGGCTATATAGAAGAGTTGATAGTTGAAAATTGTTACATACCCTGTGTCCTCAAGCTTCAGTCCAAAACAAAGACTAATCAGCATGTAGTGGAAATAAGCATGCAATCAGCAATATGACAGGGATAGAGGAAAAGTAAAGATCATGCTGCAACTACTCGTGGGAGCCAAACGCTTATCAGGCAAGGTGACAAAGATAAAACAATGTACATCTCGAAATGCACTTTTCAATAGAGAGAAACAGGTAAACAAGCAGCTAGTAAAGATAACTTTGCCATATGTATCAGATAAGATGAACTGAATATCACTGAACAAAAGCACAATCTATGTGGCAAGTGATTAACTAGAAAATGCATCTTAATTGGCAGTGAAAGGAATGAGACTTTTAGGATTAAGATTAAAATAGATCTAACAGGCATAGTTTCATATCTCCATTTTGTTTACATAACAGGGAGCATATATGCCAAAGTTCAAGATTTATGCACAAGTGCATTTGATCTGATCAAGCATCACGACAACAGCAAAAAAAGCCCAAGAATAGTAGCAGTCGCAGTTCAGCAGTCACTACAGTTCAGCACTATCATCACCAGAAAGTCAGGAACAGCTCTAAGAAAGAACTCCTGGCAGTGATTACATGCATGTAGAATATATATGCTGCATCTCCTGAATCAACATGTCCTTCTCTATAGCTTTAATAAAAAGTGGGGCCCCGCTAATGTATGTAGGTCTTGGCGCATCATACATCTAGGCTGTATCCATCTTTAATCTTTACAGGGCCAATGTGGCTATATTATCAAAAAAGAAAAACAGAAATGGACGTTAGGGGGTGTTTCAAAACAACCACGTACTAAGACTATACTGGGACACCAATCTCCGAAAAATAGTTATAAGGGTGTACTTTATGTATACTTAATTTTGTAGTTTTCCATTTTTCCATTGCATTGTGCACCAAAGATGATTGTGGCAATTTAATAAGATATAAACAAAATTTATCTATCGACCGTAGGAAGTTTTATTCTTCTAATTTTGATACATATTTTCCTAAAGAACGATCCTTTTAGATATAGGATTATGATTAAATAAAATTTAAATTGTTGATGAATAATCATCTAAAACTGTCTACAAATCTTCTATGTTCAGAGTTCAGAGCGCAAACACATTTTCCAGTTGTTAGAGAAAGAATTTGTATCTGAAATTTGGAATTACTATCATATTATGTAGTTAAATTGTCATTCAATATTAGTTTTCATGGTTGCATCCTTACAATATCAAAATGCTTGATTTTTTACGTATCTGATTATGACAATTAACATAAAATATCATTGCCAGATATGATAGATATGCTACTAGGATGGAATATTGATCTTACAATACAAGGAGATCAGAATGGAAGCACACCCCTTCACTTCTCTACATCCGCGCTACGCACAAGAGGGGTCTGCTTCTGGATGTTCCGCCCTTGGTTCCTATGGAATCGTCAAGTTTGGCACTCAAGCATACTGCTGAAGCAAGTGCTGCATGCTAATCTTGCCCCACTGTATCAGCCGGATGACAAGGGTTTCTTCCCTATACACATTGCTGCCAACATCGGAGCGAATGAGGCCATCATCGAATTTCTAGAAATATGCCCAAATATTGCAGGCTTACGTGACATGAAGGGAAGAACTTTCCTTCATCTTGCTGTAAAAAAGAAGCAATGGAATGTTGTCGCTCATGCATGCCAAAGTCAGTCACTGTCATGGATTTTGAACATGCAAGACAGTGATGGAAACACTGCGCTACATGTCGCCGTCAAGCATAGTTATCAAAATATATTTGCTCTACTCTTGGAGAATCTTGAAGTGCACTTAAATCTGATGAATAACAATGGGGAAACTCCTCTAGACCTATCGGAGAGTATGATTGCTGCTGGGTCTTTTGGTGCATGGGTAATATATCATTTGGTTTCAGACTTCCTATTATCAAAGGCAAACAACAGCGATCCTTATACTGAATGCATATGTCTCTTCTTTTGCAGAATCCTAGATTCTTCATAGATGCCGCATTAAAGTATTGCCATGCTAAGCATGGCAATCGTCGGTTGGATCATTTTGAAGAACAGTACATCAAAATAGTGGATGAACAGAAACATTTACAGAATCTGATAAACTCCACGCAGACGCTGGGCGTTGGCTCAGTACTAATGACAACTGCAGCGTTTGCTGCAAGTTTCACTCTACCAGGGGGCTATAAGGATGATGGCACACCAGTACTTTCTGGGAGGTACGTTTTTGATGCATTCATCGCGGCCAACTCATTAGCATTCGGTTCCGCTGGTTTATCTACTATCAATATCATGTACTCTGGAACAGCTGTTCTTGACGTGCCATTGCGAAGAAGTCACTTTCTCATAGCCTTATACCTTGCATTTAGTTCAGTCACAAGCTTGGCTACTGCCTTTGTGTTAGGCTTGTATTTGATGCTAGCTTCAGTTACTCCTATGACTGCAACAGCAATATGTGTGGTGGCATCTACTTTTTCTGTTTTAGCATACACGGACAGTTTAAGAGGTTTGGCTGTAGCACGAGCATTACGTGCTAGAATGGGGAATCGGGCATTGGTGATCATTGCACGTATTATCGTCATCCGAACCGCGATAGTGTTTTGGCCCTTGGTAGCAAGCTTCATTTGGGCAGAAATTTCGACCAAGCATCATGACAAATGATCTGAAGCTCAATACTGTGCTGTATGAGTCTGAGAGATGCTACATGTATGAAATGGTTCATATTATCTGTCTTGTGTGCGTATTTCTGCAATAAATAGGCAAAGACAAGAGCATTGTGAAATGGATATATGTGATTGTAAAGTACTTGTGCATATATAAGTAGTTGTGTGCAACGTTTATCCTTATGCCATAATACTAACCAATTCATGTGGTTATTTTTTCCATTCGTTGGATATTATGGCAGGTTTCTTTAATTTAAAACATGTGATGGAGACAATGATATTATGGCATGTGTTCGAACATGTGATTGTGACACTGATGACTTTTTGATTAAAATAGGGCTACACCAAAGGTCAGCATTAAACCCTTACTTATTTGCTTTGGTGATGGATGATGTCACAAGGGATATGCATCCCTTGGTGTATGCTCTTTGCTGACGATGTGGCGCTAGATAATGAGAGTGTGCTAATAAGAAATTGGAGCTGTGGAGGCACACCATAGACTCGTATGATGTGTGACTTCAGTGCGACAAGGAACACAGTGTCGAGAAGCACTATGTAAGAAATGGTCTTCAGAGACGCTTCTCAAAGCTAATACCAGACGAAATTTTTTTTCGTCTCCAAAATTTAGTCTGCAATGTGAAGAAATGGGAGACGCGGATTTCCGCATCTCCAAATAACCATACATTGGAGACGTGTTTTATCCAAAAACGCATCTCCAATTTCCCTTCAATCGGAGACGTGTTTTGGTAAAAAGCGTCTCCAAATACCCTTCATCGGTGATGCGTTTTGACAAAACGCGTCTCCAATGATAAATTGGAAAAACAAAAAATAAAATAAAAGATCTATTATGTACGATACAAATACATGCTGTATCCATTACATACATCCCAAATACACTTGGTTCCTGTCAAAGAAACTAACATGCTCACACCAACTTGTTTACATATACAGATTCAAAACAAGTCTAAAGCCACATTTTCCTAAGACAAGAAAGAGAGGCGCTGACAGTGATTACATACATGCTGCCTGGACACTTTACATCAGGACATCACTCAATTCTACTCTAACTTAGTTGATTCTCAGGCAAGACATACCACCTTCTACTGATAGTACAAATATCTAAGCTTATCTCCCATGTTCAGTTCCTGGATTCTAGAACATCAATACCTGCTACTTCACAGTTACCAAATCCTGTGGCAATGAAAAGATAGTTATAGGTGGAAAAGGTTGTAAAGAGCACTGCTTCACAGTACATCGAGATGAACATGACTTTTGACAATTAATTATGATGAAGGAATTCAACCAGCAGATCAGCTAGTGCTTGCATAATTTCACAACTAAATGGAAGGAATGACTAGCTTAGACTAATTAAGTCAATGAATCAAAAACATGCAGTTCAATCAAAACTGTCAGAAACAAAATGCTTTCAGATAACAATGCTCACCACAGCAGGTCACCATGTTGCAGCAGGCAAACAATGTAAGCAACATGATTTCACATTTTGAGACGACTTTGTTCTATAGCAAGCAAGCTCCTTGCTAGATGCGGATGCACCCACGAGTTAGAAATTAGTAGGCTAGAGCACAAGGAAGATGAGCTACTTAATTGATGCAATCATTAAACATGGCAAAACTCAGCTGGTAGTTATATTTGGTAGAACCAAGAAGGCAAACAACTAGCTGAAATTTGCAATACAAATACACACTAACTGATAGAGATGAAACCGAAAGCTGCTGCTATAACAAACTGATAAAAGAACACAAATGTGAAGATCCTAAAGCAAAACTCCATAACCCTACTGAATTTGTTTGTAGAGCTTAGCAGATAAATTTTACCTACTATGGTCCAGCTCTTTCCATGTGCACAGAAAAACTATTCCCAGTGGCAAGATATAGCTGAACAAAAGACCAAAGGATAAAATCAGTGAGAAAACAGAATGAAACAAAGGCCAAATTAACATACGTAAAATCAAATGACTGCATGAATGTATAGATAGATTTGTTTTGTCTGAAACTTCTAGCAGTGAGGATATCAAGGCAAACTTCTACATTAAATATCTGTGTCACTAAGCTACTTTAGTTTAACAATAACAAGAGAAACTTAAAACTAACAGGCAGGATATATGGCAGAGAGGATATCAGGCAAGCTGCTGAAATAAAACTAACAGAAGCATGCACTAGCAACAAGAGATGCTACAGACAGAGAGATATCCATTAACTGAGTAATACAAGCAGCAATCAATACTTAGTTATCCATATGTGCAAGAAAAAGAATAAAAACAATGGAGGTCCCTGTCCTAGCAAGCTTACAACCTGACACAAAAAGTTGCAGCTGAAACAATGACTCTTCTCTTGCTGTGGAGTCGCAAAAATAAAGCAAAGCTTGGCTGCCGCTAGCTCAGAAAACAGAGTAAGAATCCTGATTTTGTTAACAAATGCTCCCTTATTTTGGAAAGTACATAACGTGACTACTACAAACTGCCATTACCAAGCATAAGAGTACAATCATAAAAGTGTCAAAGAGGCATCATAAAAGTGCAATCAGTAGAAATTCAGATTTTTTAAGGCTCACAAGGGTCAATACATCTTCAGAGTCTCAGTTTCATTAGGATCAGAGTAAGCAGTTCACAAGAAATGTGAACATTCAGTCAGGAACAAATCAGTTAACATTTCAAGATATGTTTGATTAATGATGATATAAATACTACTTCTGAGGCAGCAATTTCCTATTATTTGGATAATAACAGTCTAGTCTAATTCAGAATAGAACTGCAGTTGCAGTGTAAAGTGTAGAGTTTCAGTGCAATCTACCGACATAGAGCATCACCTAAATCAATCAACTTGCACTCTGATCCCATTCCCTCTTCTTCCTTTATTAACCAACTTGCGGCCTGAAAATTACATCAAACATCTAGTATTGAATCGATTTATAGACACCAAAAATCAATTTGCAGTCATCAATAAGGAACAACTATAGACCATTTCCTACCCACTTCTGTCAGTTCACAAGGGCACAAAGGGGGGAAAATGCTATGAACCATTTATCTAATCGGTATATCATTTGAGCAATAGTTTGATCAATCCTGCTACACCATGAATTGTCAAACTGCAATAAGCAGATCCTGATCGAGAGGAGTTTGATTAGGGGTCACCATGGGCAGGGGGGGGGAGGGAGGGAGAGAGAGAGAGAGAGAGAGAGAGAGAGAGAGAGAGAGAGAGAGAGAGAGAGAGAGAGAGAGAGAGAGAGAGAGAGAGAGAGAGAGAGAGAGAGAGAGAGAGAGAGAGAGAGAGAGGTTACCTGCAGCGGGGACTTTGGGATGACGAGGAGGAGGTGGGGGACAGTGGTGCTGGAACTCGTCGCTGCCGGATCCGCTGAGGTGGCCACCGCTCTAGGTGCAGCCACCGCTGAGGCCTCCTCGGCTGCGTCTGCCGTCGCTGCTGCCAGCAGCATCCGCTACGGCTAGCCTGCGGCAACGACAACGGCAAGGGCGGTTACTTAGCTCGGGGCGGCGACCCACAGCCATGGCGTGCGCACCGGGACGGCAATGGCAGGACCCACAGCCATGGAGCGCGGATCGGGGACGGCGAGGGAGGCGACCCACAGCCATGGCACGCGCCGTCGGATGCTGTCCAGGCCGAGCGCTGCAGCCACGCGTGCGCCACAAAAGCCGCAGCCCCGCCGCAAGATCTGGGGGGAGAGAGAGAGGGAGGGAGGGAGGGAGGGAGAGGGAGAGGGAGAGGAAGGGAGGGAAGGAGGCGGGCGGTGGAGAGGAGAAACACGTGCGCCGCATCAGGGGCGAGAGGTCGTCGGCCATGGCGGAGGGGCGGCTAGGGTTTTGGCGGATGCGGAGGTAGCGGGGAGCGAATGGATAAGGTATTAGCTACTGGACACGGGAGAGTGGAGACTTGGGAGGGAGACCCAAGCCCGGTGCACTTCTGAGTCAAAATGAAGAAAAAATTCGGGTCCAGCGGTTCCTTCACCAGATGACGCGTGGGGAGAAAACGCGTCTGCCATCCATATGCCCGGTTGTTGAAGACGCGTTTGGTTAGGACGCGTCTGCTAGTTGGCTATGTTGAAGACGCGTTTTGTTGTGCCGTGCTAGGTGCAAAAAGTTGGGAGACGTGTCTCAACGAAGGCGCGTCTGCAATACAAATTTGAAGACGCGTTTTAATTCCGAGTCTGCTATCATAGTGTCTTCTTTGTGTCTTTCTTACATAGGGAAGTTAGACTTGAAGGACACTTGATTGCCAAGAAGGATATCTTTTGTTATTAAGATTGATGCTGCCAAAGGATGGCGACATAATGAAGATGTTAGGCATAGAATCATAGCCGACTGGCTGAAATGGCATCATGGTTTTGGCGTTCTGCGCGATAGGAGGGCACCACAAAAGCTAAAAGGTAAACATTACAGGATACGACGGGCTATTCGACCTGCGATGTTGTACAACACATAATGTTGGCATACTAAAAGGCAATATGGCCAAGAGTTAAATTTTGTAGATATGCATATATTGCAATGATTCTGCGGTTATGCAAGAAAGGTTCAAGTCCACAATGAAGATTTTTGGGATAGGATTGGGTAGCTGCAATTGATGAGAAACTGATCCAATGTCGATTAAGATAGTTGGACATATCCGACGTCTGTTAAAATAATTAAACAATAATTTTATCATATTTTTACCTCATTCTCTTTATTTAATATTAGCAAATATATTTATTGTGAGTAATAAAAACATTTTTGTAATACAAAAGAATCTGTTTAGTTTCCATATAATCTAAAATGAATACCTGAATATTATATAATTTTTGAAGTTTATTCAATATTTTTCTAATCTTGTTTGCATATTATAGGCTTCTCTGAATTTCATATAAATCCTTTTAAATTGAAATGAGTATTCAAAGGAATAGTCTCCGTGGGTCCTAGCTCCCCTTCTTTCAGTTAGAATAGCCACGGTGACTGGTTTAGACTAACGTCGGCTTTTTTTTTTATCAAACATACCTTTATTAAAGATAAGGAACAAGTACAAAGGAACGTACGAGTACAGGTACATTGTAGAAGGATACAGAGGACAGCTGTCCCACCAGAAAATAAAAAAGGCCCCCCCCCCAGAAAAATAGAAATTACAAGAAGATCCCTGGACCTTTTGCTCTCCGTAGACACCCAAATACATCGCACCAGACGTCGCCGGAGTCGACAAATCCAGCCGCTACCATTCCCACGGCAGGGGGAACTCCATCACACCATGGCTTTGAGAAGAGCCGAAGAAAACATTCGCCCACAGATGAGATGCACCATCGCCGATCGCACAATCGACCGGAGCCGCGCCCCAAGCTCCCTCCACCATGAATCGAAGCTCGCCGTCGACAATGACCGCCGCCGCAGTGATGCCGAGCATTATCCATCCTCCTAGCAGCCGCATAACCCCAGCTTCCTCTCCTTCCTTGGACCAAAATGCTGGTTCCCACCTCGCCTCGCCAAGCATGCAGACAAAGGTTCACTGGAGCAAGATTCCTGTACAGGGACCCCTCAAAGAGAGCCCCACCTCCACGGGCTCGCCCCCGGCACTGGAGTGGAACACCAAGGGGGCGAGGAAGAACCCAAGAGGACTTATTCAGCCACGACGCCGCCACCATCGCCTTGTCGACGTCGTCAGGAATCCTAACCCTAGAGACTCTAGGACCTAAACTACCAGCTGGTGAGACCCCAGCGGTCTCCACCATCTCGCGAGCCACCCCCCCCCCCCCCCCCCCCCCCCCCGCCGCAGGCCACCGGAGAACAGAGCAGGGACGGACCTAACTGGTTGCTTGGGTATTCCCAGGAATACCCCAACAATTTTACAAAAAAAATTACTAGGTATGTTGTGTAGTTGTGTAATAGGAAAAATTGCAAAACAGATTTGAGAATACTGCGGGGCCTGAGTGCAAAACAACCAAAGAAAGCCTGGAAGGCCTGTTTGCATGCGCGGCCCAACCCTGGCTGCTTGCCTGCTTAGTTGTTTATTCTCGCGGCGACTGCTCGAAACAGAACGACGGCAGTCTTTTGTAAAACAGATGCTGTCTTTTTGTTTTGTTTGTTATTTGTTCATGCATAAAACAAATAGTTCCGGGGGAGATGCTTTTGTAAGCTCTGGATTCAGAAATTGGCACATGAAAAAGAGGGTAGACAAACATGTCGGTGGCATGACTAGTTTCCACAATTTTGCACAAGAGAGATATGATTCGTTTCTCATGCCTAAAGAATCGTGGAGACTTTTGCTGACATATCAACACAAGAGAAGGCTTTGTATTTGTCCCGTTTGACCTTTTCACTACAATGTTTGAAGCTCCTTTTGCGTGAAGGTTTGAATGACTACTTGGTTCCATTTATTGAGCGTGATTTCTTTCAACAAGTAATGGTCAAGGACATCATCAAGCGGTTTCAAACAATGAAGAAGCGCAAAGTAGAATTGTATTTTACTCAATATTCTGTAATTTATCTTGTGAACAATTTCTCTTAAATTATCTATCGGATGTCTTGTGCTGACAATTTGACTTTCAGTTCGCTATTGTGGGTGTTTTGGTCTCTATTTATTTGCTTGGTTGAATGGCTTGGGAATACCCAAATTACAATTGCTGCGTCCGTCACTGGAACAGAGGAGATGAGGATGGGCGCTGCTGGCAATTCTACGGCAGCCTCTATCACGTGCATCTCTTGGTGCTTGCCTTGGTGCTGTTGCTAGACCACTTTCTGGAGGAGGGTGGCCCGGCCCAGCCCAACACCGTGTGTTGCTGCCCGGCACATCCATGCCGGTCGACGCTGCCAAAATGTGAGTAACCGTCCAAAATACACGTTTTTATAATATGTATCTGTTTTACTAGGTAACGAAAATGTACAAGTATGCGTATGGGTACAGACACATGCGGCAAGGATATAGAGACAGCTGACTCAACCAAGCTACACAACGGACCGAAAAGAAAGCAACATGTTGGGGGTATGGCAACAAGTACTCAACAAGTGAAGTGCCGAAGGCAAGACAATATAGGCGAAGGGGGGAAGGACGTAGCGAAGGGTCTTCGCTATATAGATATGCAAAGCCGGCTGGAATAATCAAAACTTACAGCAGAAAGACGTAGCGAATTTGCCTAAGGGCTTTATTGTAATAACGGTCTCACCTCCCCCCAATAAATATCGAGGAGAGAGGCCCTATAATGACATCTGTTTTTCGGGCTGTGAACCAAGAGCACTTCATTTACTCTGTACGCACCTGATTGTCATCTCGCACCCCTTCGCCCGGCACCGCGGGCGACGGAGGGCTTCGACGATATCAACAGCGAAAGACCCAAGGAACAGCCTGGGCAACACAACCTTCATCCCGCACCGCGAACGTAATTGGAGGGCTTCGCTAGGAGAGCACCGAGCGTCCGGGCATTAGGAGGACTTCGCTAGAGGATCACGAGGCGTCAAGACCCTTCGAGAACCTCACAACCGCAAAACGACTGAATATAATCCGTTAGAGGGCTTCGCTGAGTCCAGCCGGGACCTTCGATACCTCAACACCGTTGGAAGGCTTCGTTGAGTCTAACCGGGACCTTCAATACCCCAACATTTGGCTCCGTCTGCGGGCGGCAACAGGAATGGAAACATTCAACAATCCACTTCACTTCGAATGATATCAAGGTCGTCGATTGCCCACATAGAGATGCCTTCGTAATCAAGACAGACATCGAAGGGTACCTAGTACACAGAATCCTAGTCGACAGTGGAAGCTCAATGAACATTATTTTCAAAGAAACTCTAAAACGCATGAAGATCAACAGCTATTCAAATACCAGTGAATCAACATTGAAGACCTTCAGCGAAGAAGAGGTAAGTCCAATTGGGATTATAAGACTGAAAGTAACCTTCGAAGATGGAGACAAATCTGCAACCCAAGAAATAGATTTCCTAGTCATGGATTTAGAAAGTCAATACAACGCAGTCTTCGGAAGGCAAATTTTGTCAACCTTCGGAGCAGCAATTCATCACAACTACCTAACGATGAAGATCCCCTCAGAACAAGGTGTCATCAGTATATGTTGAAACCCAATCAAGCAGCAAACGGATAAAAACAGTGACGAAACAACCAAGAAAAGTGAACTGGAACGCGAACAAGCGAAGGAAGAACAAGCAAAACTTGAACCATCTAGTGAGGTGGAAGAAGTAATTCTATGGCTCAAGAAACCAGAGAGAACGGTAAAAATAGGCAAAAACCTCTCTGCAAATGAAAGATAACAGTTAATCAAGTTCCTGAAAGACAATACTGATGTCTTCGCATGGTCACCACAAGACATCACGGGAATAAAGAGGGAAACAATACAGCATGAACTAAAAGTCAACCCAAGAGTAAGACCCTTCGCTGCCAAGATCAGAAAAGTGTCCGACGAAAAGAAGGCCGCTGCAACAATCGAAGTAAATAAGATGTTAAAGGCTGGGGTGATAAGACCGACAATCTTCTCAAGCTGGTTGTCAAATGTTGTTCTTGTGAAAAAGAAAACAGGAAAATGGAGAATGTGCATTGATTTCACAAGACTAAACAAGGCCTGCCCGAAGGACAACTTCCCTCTGGACCGCATCGACATAATTGTTGGGGGATCGAAGGTCTCCGTGTGACGTATCGAAGCCCTCCAACGGTTGATAGAAGCGTCCTGGTTCTGGCGAAGCCCTCGAAGGTAGATGATGCCTTCGGATCACCTCGCGAAGCCCTCCTTGTTCGTCGTCGCCGCCTTCTGGTTGGAACGAAGCCCTCCTTCCTGGTCCGCGGTGCCGGACGAAGATGTTCTTACTCAGGTTCCCTGCAGTCTGTTACGCGAAGCTCTCCTTCACCCGCGATGATGGGCGAAGGGGTTGAATGATTAGAGAGGTCTGAGTGCGGTGCAAATGATTCCTCCTTTGGCTCGTGGCCCGATGTTGGGGGATCGAAGGTCTTGATGGGACGAGTCGAAGCCCTCCAACAGTTGATAGAAACGTTCTGGTTCTGGCGAAGCCCTCGAAGGTTGTCGATGCCTTCGAATCACCTCGCGAAGCCCTCTTCGCTCGTCGTCGTTGTCTTCTGGTTGGAGCGAAGCCCTCTTTTGTGGTCCGCGATGCCGGACGAAGAGGTTCTTGCTCAGGTTCCCTGCAGCTCAGTTGCGCGAAGCCCTCCTTCTCCCGCGATGCCGGGCCAAGGGGTCGAGTGATTTAAGAGATCGGAATGCGGTGCGAATGAATCCTCCTTTGGCTCGTGGCCCGAAAAACAGATGTCATTACAGGATCATCTCCCTCCATATTTATAAGGGGGAGAGTGATCATATTTACATGTATGCCATTGGTTGCTTTATCATAGCCTTCAGCTTGATAGCTTTGGGTTCCTTCGCTACCCGTTCTTGCTGACCTGCATTACTCGTCCTTCGAGTGGTTCCGGTTGGCTTCGGTGTGGCCCCCAACGTTGCATTCCCCTTCGCGTGTGTCTTCTGGTTGGTTTGTCCCTTGACTTGGATCGCAGCTGCCTTCCCAACACCCGAAAACCAGATGTCATTACAGGATCATCTCCCTCCATATTTATAGGGGGTGAGATGATTATATTTACAAGTGTGCCATTGGCTGCTTTAGCATGGCTCTCAGCTTGGCAACTTCGGGCTCCTGCGCCGTCTGCTCTTTCTGCTCTGCTTCGCTCGTCCTTCGCGTGGTTCCGGGTGGCTTCGGTGTAGTCCCCAACATTGCATTCCCCTTCGCGTGTGTCTTCTGGTTATGATTCGTCCCTTGACTTGGATCGCAGCTGCCTTCCCAACATTAGCCCTCAACTGTTGAAAGGAGGTGAGCGAAGCCGTTTCCTTGAAGCAGTTATCTCTATAGCTGCGATTTTTTTCCTTATTTTATTTCTTATTGTTCAT
The DNA here is from genome assembly GCA_007726485.1 of Eragrostis curvula. NCBI lineage: Eukaryota > Viridiplantae > Streptophyta > Magnoliopsida > Poales > Poaceae > Eragrostis > Eragrostis curvula. The sequence goes on from RWGY01000177.1 coordinate 196,339, forward strand.
ATTTTAGTATATTTCCGTTTTCTTACTTAAACCCTTGGTTGTACGGTTTGTCACCTCAATGTCCCCAGCTTTCGGCAGGTCTTTAAATATGTGTCGCTTTCACCTTTTCCGGTTCGTATCTTTTTACCGTCGTGGCTGCTTTGTTGGCATCTCCTCTTTCGAAGGTACTTCTTTTCTTCCTTCGATGGCTAGGCAGAAGTCGCCGGCGTTTCCTAGGGGTTTCCATTCTCTTTGAGCTGGTTATTTTTTCACAAAGTCTATCTCCGCCTCCCGTTATAAGGGTATCTTTTCGCAGTGCTATTCGGAGTCTGGTCTTGTTGATATAGATTCAATTCGTCTTCCTTTGCATGGTCCGAAGCAAATCCCGGAGATCCGCCTGAGACCTCGAAGCGATGAGTTTGTTGTTTTTTCGTCATTTCTAGATGCCGGTCTATCCTTTCCTCCTTCGAGCTTTGTCCTTCGTGTTCTTTCTTTATACCATCTCCAACTTCATCATCTTACTCCTGTTGCTGTCGCAACCATGTCAGCCATCGCTTGGGCTTGCATCAGCGAAGGTTTAAATCCTGAACCTCTTGCTTTTTATCGAGTATACCAAGCCCGGCACACTTCTACTTATGATCATGAGCAACATCTCAGCCCTTGCTTCGGAGTTGGTTGTTTTGAGGCTAGGGAGGGGTTTTTGACGCCTCTTGGTAGCTTCGATCCTCCACCCTTTGATGAATGGGTGAAAGATTGGTTCTACTATAAATACCTTGTCATCGATTTTTATACTGGGAAAGCTGCTGGCATATGGATTACCAATGACTTAGAGCCTTCGCAGAATGGCTTAATTTCTCAATGTGTTGATGGTTTCCGTAGGGTTAGTCAGAGAATGACCCTTTGTGATATCCTGGAGGAATGCTTTGCTGCTGGTGTTCTTCCCCTCGCTCGTCGCAGTTGGAGGCCCTCTTCTTTTGGTAGAAATAAGTTTGGCCTAAGAATGCCAGTTTTTCCTTCGATATCGGGACCCTGTATGACTCTTCCTTGTGCTTCGTTGCCTTTGATAGCTTCCTCTTGTTTTTTCCCCCTTTTTTTTTATTCTTTCAGCTTACACTTCGTTGCTTTTGCAGGCTTCAATCTCTGGTCACCTCAAGACCAAGTTACTTCTTTTCTTGGGAAGTTCTCTCGGAAGGAGTGGGTTGAAAGCACTCGAAGGGGCATCAGTGTTCGGATCAATCGGTTTTATCTGAGCTTCGACTTGTGCCTTCACAATCGTCCTTTTCCTGGGGACAATTCGTGTGAAAGAGATATTTTTCCATACTTCAGTATTTCAGGCTCTTCAACCGTTGAGATGGATCCTTCGCTGGCAGTTGTTACTCCCGATGTTGAGTCCATTCCCAGGAATACTGGAATTCCATCTTCGCCAGGTTCTCTTCTTGTGCCGACTTATTCTCTTATCTTTGAAGAACCGTCTCCTGACGCTCCTTCGAATTCAGCTATTCCTCCTGCTGTGCTTGATATTGCTTGCGAGAGTTCTTCGTTGATACCTTCGGAGGGTTTGCAAGGGTCTCCAGCTGTTGCTTCGGATGTTGTCTGTACAGATGGGGTTGCAAAAAGGTCTGAATTAGTCAATTCTTGTCCGCTGGTCCCTGAGTGTTCAAAAGGTACTTTTGGTCTTCCAAAGAAGTCTTCGTTTTTCAGTTTACTTGGCAAGCGGAAACTTTCAGAGGTTTCGGGTCCAAGTCAAGATATTACTTCTACTTCGGGTATTGCTTTGCCTTCGACTAGCGTCGCTGTCCCGCCTTCGCAATCTTCAAATCCTGGTATTCATTTTCAAAGGATTGCTTTTCCTCCTTCTTTCTTTCTTTTCTTCTCTCTTCTTTTTTTTATTATTATTCTCATGATCCTTCGCTTCTCTTCCTTTTTCTTTAGATGCTTCGAGCTTAGGGTCTCTTGAACTGGATGTTGAAACCATGCTATCGTCTATCAATGACGACATTCAGGCTTCGGGTGCTCTTGAATCTGCTGCCCGCAAGGTCCGGTTTCCGAAGGTTGAGCTTGGCCTGTCAAACCTTTCGGGTGACGTCCTCTTTCGTTCCTTGGTTGCTCATCAAATCAAGGTTAGTATTTTACTTGCCCCTTTTTCTTTTTTCTTTTTGTTATGTACTTCGTTTTTCTTCTAACAGCTTCGCTTCTTCCTTCTTGCAGTCTATTATTCTTACTCGAGCTTGCGCTCGTGAGTTCCAAGATTCTTCTGGTGATTCGTTACTCGCGTCATCTCTCCAGGCCTCTCTTTCTGCGAAGGATGATTCCCTGAAAGCTTCTTCTGCTGCCACGTCTGACTTGCTAGCTGAGGTTGAGGTTCTTCGAAGCCATAAATCTAGGGTTATTTCTGATCTGTCTGTCCTTGAAGAAAATATTCGCGAAAGGAAGGCTTCACTGGAGAAGGAGAAGTTATTTAATGAGCATCTTTTGTCTCGTCTATCGAAGGCGTCTCAGCTAAAGATCTCTTCTGTTGATAACTCCTTCGCTAAATCCCTTGTCCTTTGTGATCTTGTCAAGGAGCTGTTTCAGGCACTTGGAGCAAAATATGATGAGGTACCGGCGGATGCCTCTTTGGAGGTTTTGGGCGAGTGGCTTCGCTTGAACCTGGCTGGTCTTGTCGAAATATACAGGAGCTTTTCTTATGATGCTGTGATACTTATGATTCGAGATCTCCTCCACAGCTTCTCTTGAGAAGGTAGCGATGCTATTAACTTGGTCAGTCGTTCTGATTTTTCAATGAAGCCTTCGGATCCTTCTCATGATTTCGGAGCTGTCGAAGGCAAGTGTATGTGTCTGATTAATGACTTCTGGTGGAATAGGGTCAAGTGTCTTGTCCCTGACTTTCCCGAAGGCTCTTCCTGAACTCCTTCGAATGGTTGTAGATAGCCTTTTTGGATGTCCTTTGATATGTATTTATTTTGGATACACTTTTTTGATGTAATATTTGCTTTATCAAAACTCTGAAGCTTTATTGCATCCAATATCTTACTCATGTACTACATGTTCTGCGATGACTTCGAGCTCTGTATTGAGCCTTCGAATTTTCGTATCCTTGTGTAAGCGCACCTTGTGATTATTTATCCATCTTTGCTCTTCGGTAATTAACTTCACTGTCATTTTCATAGCTTCGATGTCCAGATGTAATGGGTTGCTTCGTAACTTCATCGGCCTTTGTCTGCTTTTGACGAAGGAAATCCGAATACGTTTTGTTTTCCTATTTCTGTCTTCGCTGTATGCGAAGGTATATTTTTGTTCGTCATACTCTCCTTTTGTGGCTTACTTTGCCTTTTTGGAGGGTGATTGCTTCGTTATTTTTTGCGGGTTCCTTTTTGAATTTTTGTGATGACTCTTTTGAGTCCCTTTTTATAACGTTGGCTTCGCTTTTCTGAGCGAAGACCTTTTGGTTGGCTTTCTCATAGCCCTTAGATGGTAATTTTGCTTCTGACGAAAAATTACCGTTTTGGCTCTTATGCCTTTGATTTTTGCTTCGCAGTCTTTGCGAAGATAGGGACATTCTTTCTGCCTTTTTGGCGAATTTCTTTTTTTAAATTGAATTCCTTCCTTTCTGTCCTGTGTTACGACGAGGCTTTGTCTTCTTGAGGATTTGACCCTCCTGACTCTCTTTTCGAAGGTAGATGCGATTTTTTCTACCTTCGAAAGAGCGAATCTGAGCCGTCTATCTGTAAGGCAGGTATTTACCACCTTGTTTTGTAATTCGACGAGGGGGTTTCTCTCTTTTTTTTATTAGAAGCTTTGCTTCAATGATATTCTTCCGAAGGTGAACGTGTTTTTCTGCCTTTTATCGGCGAATTCGAAGCGTCTGCTTTTAGAGCAGGTATTCGTCATCATGTCTTGGAATGCGACAAGGTTCCGTTTCTTTTATAGAAAAAAGGAGAGATATTTTTGTTGGCGTCTGGAATGTTCTTCCTTGGTGTATATATACATGAGGTATCTCTGTCTTTTTATTCAACTTCTTTAGTCTTCTTTGCTTCATGGAGGCTTTGTGGGATCGACTTCCTCGAGGCATAGTGAAGGATTTGACACGTCATGGCTATAAGCGCGGAGATGCTCTTCCACAGGATCTTGTGGACCACTTCGACGAGCTTGATCGATTGAGTGTGAGGAATGCTATTGTCGAAGTTCCTCCACAACCAGTTCCTCTTGCTATTGTTCCTCCTGATGTTATCATCATTAGTGATGACGAAAGCTCCGAAGGTCGTAAAGTTAGGCCTTCGCCTCCGGTTGGGGTAGCCAGTCGGACTCGTAGTAAGTCGAAGAAGTAGGTGTTTGTGTCTTCGTATTTTTGTAACTTCGTGTTGAATAATAAAGAATGTCTTTCGCTTTGTGTGTCTTGTTACTCTTCGATCTTATAATCTTGGAGAAGGCTTCGTCATCTTGGTGAAGGCTTTATAGTCTTGAGGGGTGCTTCTCTATGAAAGAGTCAAAGAGGGAAACGAAGATTAATATTCGGCATATATAAAATACAGCAGACATAATATATGTATGAAGGGCTTCGTCTATGAGATTTTGTTTTTGCAAAAAGCTTCGCTTCGCGTTGTGCGGTGTTGGGTTTGTCGAGGGTTCGGCCCACGGACGGCGCCAAATGTTGGGGGATCGAAGGTCTTGATGGGACGAGTCGAAGCCCTCCAACAGTTGATAGAAACGTTCTGGTTCTGGCGAAGCCCTCGAAGGTTGTCGATGCCTTCGAATCACCTCGCGAAGCCCTCTTCGCTCGTCGTCGTTGTCTTCTGGTTGGAGCGAAGCCCTCTTTTGTGGTCCGCGATGCCGGACGAAGAGGTTCTTGCTCAGGTTCCCTGCAGCTCAGTTGCGCGAAGCCCTCCTTCTCCCGCGATGCCGGGCCAAGGGGTCGAGTGATTTAAGAGATCGGAATGCGGTGCGAATGAATCCTCCTTTGGCTCGTGGCCCGAAAAACAGATGTCATTACAGGATCATCTCCCTCCATATTTATAAGGGGGAGAGTGATCATATTTACATGTATGCCATTGGTTGCTTTATCATAGCCTTCAGCTTGATAGCTTTGGGTTCCTTCGCTACCCGTTCTTGCTGACCTGCATTACTCGTCCTTCGAGTGGTTCCGGTTGGCTTCGGTGTGGCCCCCAACGTTGCATTCCCCTTCGCGTGTGTCTTCTGGTTGGTTTGTCCCTTGACTTGGATCGCAGCTGCCTTCCCAACACCCGAAAACCAGATATCATTACAGGATCATCTCCCTCCATATTTATAGGGGGTGAGATGATTATATTTACAAGTGTGCCATTGGCTGCTTTAGCATGGCTCTCAGCTTGGCAACTTCGGGCTCCTGCGCCGTCTGCTCATTCTGCTCTGCTTTGCTCGTCCTTCGCGTGGTTCCGGGTGGCTTCGGTGTAGTCCCCAACATTGCATTCCCCTTCGCGTGTGTCTTCTGGTTGTGATTCGTCCCTTGACTTGGATCGCAGCTATCTTCCCAACATTAGCCCTCAACTGTTGAAAGGAAGTGAGCGAAGGCGTTTCCTTGAAGCAGTTATTTCGTTAGCTGCGATTTTTTCCTTATTTTATTTCTTATTATTTATATTTTAATGTATTTCACTATTCTTACTTAAACCCTTGGTTGTACGGTTTTTCACCCCAATGTCCCCAGCTTTCGGCAGGTCTTTAAATATGTGTCGCTTTCACCTTTTCCCGTCCGTATCTTTTTACCGCCGTGGCTGCTTTGTTGGCATCTCTTCTTTCGAAGGTACTTCTTTTCTTCCTTCGATGGCTAGGCAGAAGTCGGCAGCGTTTCCTAGGGGTTTCCATTCTCTTCGAGCTGGTTATTATTTCACAAGGTCTATCTCCGCCTCCCGTTATAAGGGTATTTTTTTGAAGTGCTACTCGGAGTCTGGTCTTGTTGATATAGATTCGATCCGTCTTCCTTTACATGGCCCGAAGCAAGTTCCGGAGGTCCGCCTAAGACCTCGAAGCGATGAGTTTGTTGTTTTTTCGTCATTTCTAGATGCCGGTCTATCTTTTCCACCTTCGAGCTTTGTCCTTCGTGTTCTTTCTTTATACCATCTCCAGCTTCATCATCTTACTCCTGTTGCCGTCGCAACCATGTCAGCCTTCGCTTGGGCTTGCATCAGCGAAGGTTTAAATCCTGAACCTCATGCTTTTTATCTTGTATACCAAGCCCGGCACACTCCTACTTATGATCATGAGAACCATCTCAGCCCTTGCTTCGGAGTTGTTGGATTTGAGGCTAGGGAGGGGTTTCTGACACCTCTTGGTAGCTTTGATCCCCCTCCCTTTGATGAATGGGTGAAAGATTGGTTCTACTATAAATACTCTGCTATCGATTTTTATATTGGGAAAGCCGCTGGTATATGGATTACCAATGACTTCGAGCCTCCGCAGAATAGCTTCATTTCTCGATGTGTCGATGCTTTCCGAAGGGTTAGTCAGAGGATGTCCCTTCGTGATATTCTGGAGGAATGCTTCGCTGCTGGTGTTCTTCCCCTCGCTCGTCGTGGTTGGAGGCCCTCTTCTTTTGGTAGAAATAAGTTTGGCTTAAGAATGCCAGTTTTTCCTTCGATATCGAGACCCTATATGACTCTTCCTTGTGCTTCGTTGCCTTTGATAGCTTCCTCTTCTTTTTCCCTTTTTAATTTTTCTTTTTGCTTATACTTTGTTATTTTTGCAGGTTTCAATCTCTGGTCACCTCAAGACCGAGTTACTTCTTTTCTTGGGAAGTTCTCTCAGAAGGAGTGGGTTGAAAGCACTCGAAGGGGCATTGGTATTCGGATAAATCGATTTTATCTGAGCTTCGACTTGTGTCTCCACAACTGTCCTTTTCCTGAGGACAATTCGTGTGAAGGAGATATTTTTCCATATTTCAGTATTTCAGGCTCTTCGACTGTTGAGATGGATCCTTCGCTGGTTGTTGTTACTCCCGATGTTGAGTCCGTTCCTAGGAATGCTGAAATTCCTTCTCCTCCGCCAGGTTCTCTTCTTATGCCGACTTATTCTCTTATCTTTGAAGAACCGTCTCCTGACGATCCTTCGAATTCAGCTGTTCCTCCCGTTGTGCCTGATACTGTTTGCGGAGGTTCCTCATTAATACCTTCGGAGGTTTTACGAAGATCTCCAACTATTACTTCGGATGTTATCTGTGTGGATGGAATTGCAGAAAGGTCTGAGTTAGTTGATTCTTGTCAGCTGCTCCCTGAGGGTTCGAAGGGCACTTTTTGTCTTCTGAGGAAGTCTTCGTTTCTTTGTTTGCTTGGCAAGCGGAAGCTTTCAGAAGTTTCAGATGCAAGCCAGGATATTATTTCTTCTTTGGGCACTGCTTTGCCTTCGATTGACGTCGCTGTTCCGCCTTCGCAATCTTCAAATCCTGGTATTCATTTTCAGAGGATTGCATTGCCTCCTTCTTTCTTTTGTTGTTTTTTTTTATTATTATTCTCACGATCCTTCGCTTCTCTTCTTTTTTTTTTAGATGCTTCGGGCTTTGGGTCTCTTGAACTGGATGTTGAGGCCATGCTATCGTCCATTAATGACGACGTTCAGGCTTCGGATCCTCTTGAATCTGCTGCCCGTAAGGTCTGGTTTCCGAAGGTTGAGCTTGGCCTGTCTGTCACACCCCAAAATTTCTATTTTAGGATGTGAACCGTTTTTCAACTTTAAATGCCAATTTTCAATATTTTGAATGGTTTTTCTTAATTTTTATTCAAATTGAATTTATATTTGTCTTGTCAAATGTTTACCGCACATGAATTATTTTATTTTTAGTTCAAAGATTTATTTAAAATGTTTTGATTACGAAAATATTTAAATAGGCAAATATTAGTTTGTCTTAAAACTTTGAAAATGTTTGTCTTGAATTGTTTTCTATAAAATGGTTTGAGTCTTTTTATTCTTTTACAAACCCGAAAAATAAATAAAACAATACCCTTATTAAATGGACCTCGAGCCGGCATAAATCTTGTCGAAATATCCCACCCGAACTTTCTCATTCTCTCTTTGTTTCTTTCTTTCATTTTTTCCCAAGCATTTCTTTTATCTCCATGATCTGCAACCTAGGTAGGTGCACTGAACGTTTCCTGCATTGTCTCCACGTTCCATTCCTCTCTCCTTGATCTCTCTTTTATTCCCCATGACTAAGCAGCAGCAGCGCACTAGCAAAGGACCGCCACAGCGCCGCACATTCAGCTCCCATTTCGTGTACAATAAAATCTGCGCCCACACCCCAGCAAGCATCAAAACCATTCCCACTTCACTCCCCATCAATTACCATCAAAAAGATAAGAAAAATGCTGTTGTAATGGTCATTACGCGAGCTCCTTCATGGCTGGCAGTTTCGCCTCATGCCCTGACCCTTCCTCTCCTTTTCTAGGCCTGTAAAGTCACACCAGGACGCCCCTTGGCCTGCTTGGCGACCCCTCCTACCTCTCCTCATTCCATTCCATCCAATAGCCACGAATTGATCTTCTTCGTTCTGCTGCGATCAGCTGCGACGCCCCCGATTGGCATCTCCGTTCCCGATGATTCAACCAGCGAATTGCCACCAAATTTGACCAGGTGATTCTCCTCTTTGTCCTTTATGTCATATCCGAAGATCAGGGCCAGTAGAGCTTCGATGCCACCGGAATCTGATTCGCCATCATCTCTGCCTGTCTGTTCACGTCCAGCCGCGACGACCTCCGTTGGCATCAACGTTCCCGGCGATCCTTACAGCCAAATGTCATCAAAATTTACCAGGACGTGCGCCCCTTCGTTCTCTACAAGATATCCAAATATCCGTCCCAAAGGAGTCCCGACGCGACCAGGGTTCACATCGCCATGCCCCTTACTCCCTGTGCCTGACGTGCCCAGGGCACACGACGGTAATTCTCTCCCTCGTTCTCCTCAATCCAGATGCTTCCTCGATGTCCTTTCCATACCATGTTGTGTCCCATAAAGTTATGTTTGTTGTCACATGATCTTTCACCAGGATCGACATTGTTGTTTCCAGGAACGCGATTTCCTTGATCAACTGCCGCTGTGCTCTGTTCCAAGCAACCACCAGTCGTGTCCCCGTTCCCGCTGTTCGATGCAACCAAATGCCGTGATTTTAGACCAGCCTATCTCCAGTGTCGCCTCCAACATACTCAAGAAACAGTTCCCCTAAAACATTACCATGTACGGCAAAATTGAGGCCGCCATGACCGCCGTCTTGTGTCTGCTCGCGTTCAGGTCATGCAACTGCAATTCTGTCCTTGCTGTGCTGAATCCATTTGTTCAGTTAATGTAATGACCAATCCTTGTTGTGCTCCACAGAACTTTACTCGTCTTCACAAGAGAGATCACTGAGATTGGACTCGAAGCCACCATGAACGCAGTCGGCGTATATGTTGTCCACTACACTCAACGGGCCGTGCTCTGCCCATCTCTCCAAACAAATGCATCCCTGTGTTGGTAAAGATCGCAGAAAAACTCAGTCATGTTATTTTCTTTAGGTTGTATCTTGCAGCTCTGAGCACAATAGCCCATGTTTAACTGAATGTAGCTCTTTGTTAGTCCTTTCAAATCCAAGCCCATTTCAGCACGTTCAGTCAATCTCCAACAAACAAAAATTCATTTGTTCCATATACATCTGTCCTGTTCTTGCCCATTGAAATTACACCTTGAACAACCCTTTTCATTCAGTTTAGTGCATTCTGTATACACACTTCCCCAAAGCATGCAGCAAAACATCGGTAACACGTTTATCTTGTTCATGTTGTCTGTTCACAGCTGTGCTAACCACCCATAGTGCAGTTTTTATCTAAGCTTAATCCTAAACCTTTGTTTAATCATATCTTTTCATCTGTAAGTCCGAATTAAGTGATTCTTGCGCCCAAATTCTTGTTAGAACCTAACCTATGCAACCATAGCCCTTGTAAACAATGTTCTTATTGTTTTCTTCCCTGTATTATGAATTTATTGTATGCTTGTTTTTCATGTTTGCGCGAATAGGGTAATACGCTCGGGAATTGCACAAATATCATGAAGATCAAGATTTGTACTCACTGAGCAACAATACTATCAAACAGGCAAGTGTCCTTGACCATTTTGTGCCTATTTTATAAATTCTTTGTTTGCCAACCTGCATGCTTGAGTCAATGAATGCGAACCTATATGTAGGGTTTACTAGAATTTCCATATCATTCCTTGTCGCTCTAGTTTCCTTTACCTGTTTATGGGTAGAATTGCTTAGCCTTGCTTTGAGTTGGGTTTGGGTATGATGTTAACTTGACTAATTGAACTTCCGTCACATGAGGGTTGAATGGGTAATATCTTTAGCAACATGACTAGAGATAGGGATTTGGGTGATTGTGGTTTGGGGGCTGTGCTGGGGTTATTGGCAGCTCGGGGACTATGCAGGGGTTACCGGCAGTCCCTTGGTTTTGTTGATCACCTAAATCTAAGGACCGGTTCGTGGAGCGACCACCCATGAAAACCGTACAACCACGAGTCCAAGAATGGCCGCGGCCTGGCGTATTACATTGTGGAGACCAGTTTTGTGCGTGCCAAACGGCGGTGCGAGGAAGGCGGGTATGCTGGAATCGTCGGGAGAGAGATGTGTGGGGACAGGAGAGTTACTCCTCGGAACCATCTGGCACAAGAGGGGGCCTCTAGGGGTCAAGGGTATACTTCCCCTATCGGTGAAACCTTAGTGGGCACGTACAAGCTGGAGGAAGCTGTGGAAAAGCCTTGTTGTGATCTCCTGGCCGCACACCTAAGGAAGTGTGCATGTGCTTGGCCGGCATGGCATAAAGGAGACTTTAGTCCACCTGGCAACAGGGGACGGAATCACAACTCGTGGGGAAATGTGTACAACCTCTGCAGAGTGAAAACTATCATGATAGCCGTGCTCACGGTCAAGAGCGGCATGGACCCTCACACGATTAGTTGGGAATGGTTGGATGGAAAATCACAGTGGGGTAACTGTGATTGGGTACAGGTGGAGTAACCTGTAGAGACGTACAGGGTGTTTGGAACCCTTGATGTTGGCAAGGTGGAGTAACCTTGGCCGTATGGAGATGTATTACCTAGTAAATAGGATCTACTTTTATGAAATGTTTTACTTAACTGCATTTATGCAAATAAACTCCTGTAAGCCTTTCTTGTTATTAGCCAAACATGTCATACTTTCCCCCACTTGCTGAGTACTCTATGTACTCACGCGGACCCAAAACCACGTTTTGTTTGTTACTCAGTGAATGAAGACATCGAGGAGTACTTGAAGATGGAGAAGCGGTGTTCTAGGCATGCGGTCTTCCGGTCGACTTCCTGTGGAGTTGAAGAAGGACGCCAACGCTTTAGATTTTTCTTTCCGCTGCAATGTAATCTTTTCTTTTAGACCAGTTGGTCATTCTTGTAATAAAGTTATATATTAATAAAGATATTGTTCTTTTATCACATATATTGTCCTGTGTGCGTGAAAACTTGATCCTGGGCACGCATACAGATGCATTCGGTTTTGAGCCTTCGAATTTTCGTGGCCTTGTGTAAGCACACCTTGCAAAGAGCACACCTTTGCTCTTCGCTGATTAACTTTATTGCCACTTTCATTGCCTGATGATGACTAGATGCTATGGGTTGCTTCGTAACTTCATTGGCCTTCATCTGTTTTTGACGAAACCTGAGTACGTCTTGTTTTTCTATTTCTGTCTTCGCTGTGTGCGAAGGTATACTTTTGTTCGTCGTGCTCTCTTTTTTGGCTTATTTGGCCTTTTTGGAGGATGATGCCTTCGCTATTTTTGCGGGTTCCTTTTTGAGTTTTTATGATGACTCTTTTGAGTCCCTTTTTTCGATGTTGGCTTCGCTTTTCTGGGCGAAGACCTTTTTGGTTGGCTTTCTCTTAGCCCTTAGATGGTAATTTTGCTTCTGACGAAAAATTACCGTTTCGGCTCTTATGCCTTTGATTTTCGCTTCGCAGTCTTTGCGAAGATGGAAACATTTTTCCTGCCTTTTTGGTGAATTTCTGTTTTTATATTGAATTCCTTCCCTTCTGTCCTGTATTGTGACGAGGCTTCGTCTTCTTAAGGACTTGGCTTTGATGATTCTCTTTTCGAAGGTGGATGCGATTTTTCCTGCCTTCAAAAAGCGAATCCGAACCATCTACCTTTAAGGCAGGTATTTATCACCTTGTCTTGTAATTCGACGAGGTTTTTTTTTTAGAAGCTTTGCTTCGATGATGTTCGTTCGAAGGTAAACGCGTTTTTCTGCCTTTTGTCGGCGAATTCAAAGCGTCTGCTTTTAGAGCAGGTATTCGCCATCATGTCTTGTAATGCGACAAGGTTCCATTCTTTTTATAAAAAAGGGGAGATATTTTTGTAGGCGTCTGGAATGTTCTTCCTTGGTGTATATATACACGAGGTGTCTCTGTCTTCTTTTTCAATTTCTTCAGTCTTCTTTACTTCATGGAAGCTGTTGACGGTCCTTACGACCCATTTTTACCGTCAACTTTATGCACCTTTTTGAACCTAACACCATCACCAAGTGTAGACATAGGGTTTATTTCTAACAAATTCCACTAGTCTTGGTGAATTATGAAGTACAGGTGCAATCCATACAAAAACAGGGGAAAACATGCACTAAACGTGGACTTTGCAATCGACGGATTTTCCCCGGACTAAAGAACTTAGTCCAAAAGCCCAAAACCACAGAATCAGGCTTCAAGATCAAGCAATACACGTGGTTTAGGCAAGTACACAGGCCAAGGAAGCAGCCAGAGGAGGACCAGGCCCAGAGGGGCCCAGGCCAGGTCGGCCGACCCCCTCTGGCCAGGTCGGCCGACCTGCCAGGGAGGCCCCACTGGCCCATCTTTTTATGGCGGTTCATCACCGACTCCTGGAGGTCGGTTCCCCCTGCATTAAATGTCACCGACCTCGGGAACCGCCTCAAAGTTGCCGACCTTCCAAGGCTATAAATAAAGGGGCACCCCTCCCTCTCAACACACACCACAAGACGCAAGACTCTCCAATAGAGCTCCACTCCAATCCTTAGGCTGAGAGCCTTTTGTACACTAGTAGAATAGGAGAGAGGGCAAGGGAGAGAAAGGAATACTCCTTCCATTTTGGTGGAGGTTTAGTTCTATTTCTTTACCTTGGCGTGTAAACACTCTTTGTGATTTATACGTGGTGATTATTTATCTAGCGAGCAATATTACTTTTCTAGGCGTAATTCCTGATATACTTGTTTATGGGATCATCGCTCCGCAAGGGGTGCTCTAGCCTTCTAAATTCAGCTTTGGGCCGAGGTTAGAGTAGTAATCAACGGCATAGACGTGGTGTCTAGGCTAGAGGTTACCTTTGTTTGCTGTGTGCTCCACGGTTTGTAGAGGTAGGCGGCAGGAAGTGACAGCCCTGTCCGTCCAAAGGAACCCTCCACGTTCGGGTACATAGTAGAGCTACAGGTCGGAGTGGCTTGGCAGACCAGGCCTAAGCCGGCGCCCGAAGTAGACAAGTAGAGCTTGAGTTCGTCTATCCTCTAGGATAAACTAGATATAATCACCCTCTCGATCCTAATTTGCTAGTTGTCTTGGTTGTCCTTGGGTAAAACTTGCCCTGCGGTAGAATAACTCCGTTCCTTGGGGAAAACAAATATGATACCTTGGAATACTCCCGGGTGAAGTGCTACAACGGTATTCCGTGCGCTTGCGGATTTATCTGTGACGTAAGAAATACCAACAAGCATTTCTGGCGCCGTTGCCGGGGAACGGTTGATATCTCTATTGCAAATTAAGTTTGCCCTCGTAATCTATCTTACTTACCGTTCTGTTTTTATTTCCCTTAATTTCAAAAACTCACAAAAACATTTCATGGAGTCACAACCCACCATCCAATCATTCTCTACTCCACGGGGCGAGCTCTTAGAGCCACCATCATCATCACAACCCATTTCTTCATCTGGCTATGAGTTTTCCCCCGATTACATTTCGATGATAAGAGGTTTATCCTTTTCGGGTTTTAAACATGAAAATCCTTATGAACACTTGCGAGAGTTTGAGCATTTGTGTTCATGCCGATCGATCCATGGCATGACACAAGAAACATTGAAGTGGAAATTGTTTACCTTCTCTCTCAATGAGAGGGCGAAGCAATGGTACACTTACACCGCTAAGAGAGTGAACGGTGATTGGAAAGAATTGCGAGACAAATTTTGTCTAGCTTTCTTCCCCGTATCCCGTATCACTTCTCTACGAGCGGAAATAATTAACTTTCGGCAAGAAAAAGAGGAAACCTTGAGTGCATCATGGATTCGATTCTGTTCATTAACAGATTCCGGACCTGAATTGTTGCTCCCCGAATCCGTTTTATTACAACATTTTTATTCGGGATTGAGCAGCGATACCGCACTTTATCTTGACACGGCCGCTGGTGGATCTTTTACTCATAAGACCATAGCGGAAGCACACGAACTTTTGGATCGCATTGTGGAAAACACTCCTTTTTCCGCTGATTTACTAGTTGAGCCGGAGTCAAAAGATGAGGAACTCGTTGTGCAAGAAACACAACAATTGGTGCCTACAATGGTAGACCCAACAATCGAGTCCCCATCTAACACAAAAACAATGATAGAGGATGACGAACCTCTTGAGTTCCCGTTTGAGTTCGAGGAAGAAATTTTTGAAAATTTTGGAGACTCCTCGAACTACTCTTGTCAAAAGAGACCGAAACTCCCTGCACCAACCCCCGAACCTTTAGAAAAAGATTTTCTTTTGAAAACCATTCGGGAGTTGACATCGATCATAAGCGATGAATGGTTGAGAGAAAATGAGCTTTCTTCCGATACTATTCGTTTTGAACATCCCACTTCAACCATCCAAAGCTCAATTCGGGGATCAAAGGTAGATGTTCTCCATAATCCTTTAGTGGGTGCCAACATCATGTCCGAATCTTTTGCTTTAACCATGTTTGGGAACGAAGTTTGGGCGCCCACTAGCAAACTCCTTAGAACCTCTCCGGGGCACTTCTTTGAGGGTTTGGGGATCGTTAGAGACGTCTGCATTAAGCACGATGATGCCGAAGTATCGCTGGATTTTCACGTCTTCGGGGTTTTGGATTTTGATGTTCTTGTAGGCCATCCCATAGAAAAGCTTTTCTTAAAAATATCGCCTTCTGGAACCCTTGACTTCACCCTCGGCAAGGAACCTTTTTCTATCCCTATCGTTCATACGCTAAATACTTTTGCCGAGGAGTCCCCTGAACTAGACGATTGCATAGAGGAAGTTATGGCAGTTTTTCTTCATGAAACCCCCGAATCATCCCTGGAAGAAGATGCTCTCAATTTTGTTTTAGAAGAGGACGGTTCGGAAGAAACCTTTGAGCTGCCCGAAACCTTAGCCTCGCCGCCACCGCCCATAGAGCTCAAAGCACTCCCACCGGGCTTACGCTACGCTTTTCTTCACGGAAACCCCGAAACGCCTGTCATCATAAGTGACAAGCTTTCGGAGGAAGAAACCGCTAAACTCTTAGCCGTGTTAGAGAAACGTCACTCCGTTCTCGGCTACTCGCTAGGAGACCTCAAGGGAATCAGCCCTGCTCTTTGCACCCATCGCATTCCCATAGATCCCGATAGCACACCTTCTAGGGAACCTCAACGGAGGTTGAACAATGCAATGAGGGAAGTCGTTAAGAAAGAGGTCTTGAAACTTTTGCATGCTGGTATTATCTATCCTGTTCCACACAGCGAGTGGGTGAGCCCAGTACAGGTTGTGCCCAAGAAGGGAGGAATGACGGTCGTTCATAACGACAAGGACGAATTGATCCCTCAACGAACCGTCACGGGGTGGAGAATGTGCATCGATTACCGAAAACTTAACAAGGCTACAAAGAAAGATCATTTTCCACTACCCTTCATCGATGAGATGTTGGAACGGCTGGCAAATCATTCTTTCTTTTGTTTCCTTGATGGGTATTCGGGATATCATCAAATTCCCATCCATCCCGATGATCAGAGTAAGACGACTTTCACATGCCCTTACGGAACTTATGCTTATCGTCGAATGTCTTTTGGGCTATGTAATGCGCCTGCTTCTTTTCAACGATGCATGATGTCTATCTTTTCTGACATGATCGAAGAGATTATGGAGGTTTTTATGGATGATTTCTCTGTCTATGGGAAAACCTTCGATCATTGTTTAGAAAATTTAGACAAAGTCTTGCAACGTTGTCAAGAAAAGGACTTAGTACTCAATTGGGAGAAATGCCACTTTATGGTTAGAGAAGGCATAGTCCTTGGGCACTTGATTTCTGAAAGAGGGATAGAGGTGGACAAGGCGAAATTAGAAGTAATAGAAAAGCTTCCACCTCCCGTTAATATTAAGGGTGTTCGCAGTTTTCTTGGACATGCGGGGTTCTATCGCCGTTTTATCAAAGATTTCTCTCAAATTGCTAGACCCCTTACAAATTTGCTTGCAAAAGATGCACCCTTTAATTTCACTGATGAATGCATGAATGCTTTCAATACTCTCAAAAATGCACTCATCTCCGCTCCAATCATCCAACCCCCTGATTGGACGCTTCCGTTTGAAATTATGTGTGATGCTAGCGACTTTGCTGTGGGGGTTGTTCTTGGTCAAACTAGAGATAAGAAGCATCATGCAATTTCTTATGCTAGCAAAACTCTGTCTGGAGCTCAGTTGAATTATACTACCACTGAAAAAGAGCTCCTTGCTGTTGTTTTTGCTTTTGATAAGTTTAGATCTTACTTAGCTGGAGCAAAAGTTATCGTTTACACCGATCATGCTGCTTTGAAATTTTTGCTCTCTAAGAAAGATGCTAAGCCCCGTTTGATAAGATGGATTCTTCTGCTCCAAGAGTTTGATTTAGAAATTCGTGATAAGAAAGGAGTAGAAAATTCTGTAGCGGATCATTTGTCGCGCATGCAATTCACTAACCCGCAGGAATTACCCATAAATGACTTCTTGCGCGACGACATGCTACTCCACGTCAAGGACTCACATCCGTGGTACGCCGACATTGTGAACTTCATAGTGACGGGGTACGAACCACCGGGAGAAAACAAGAGACGACTCATCTATGAGAGTCGTCGTCACCGTTGGAGTGAGCCCTTCCTTTACCGTGTCTGCGTCGATGGACTGCTCAGAAGATGTGTGCCGACACCCGAGAGCACACAAATCATCGAGAAATGTCACGCAGCTCCATACGGGGGACACCATGGAGTGTTTCGTACTCAGGCCAAGATATGGCAAAGTGGTTTCTTTTGGCCAACAATGTACGAAGACACAAAAGAATTCGTCAGACGATGCCCACAATGTCAAAGATTTGGAGGCATCACGACAAGGGATGCAATGCCCCTCAACTTCAATTTACAAGTCGAACTCTTCGACGTATGGGGCATCGACTTCATGGGGCCATTCCCCAAGTCACAAGACTGTGAATACATCTTGGTGGCAGTCGACTACGTGTCCAAATGGGTAGAGGCAATGCCGTGCCGAGCTGCCGACTCCAAGCACGCTCGCCGGATGTTCCACGAGATTATCTTCCCAAGATTTGGAACACCGAGACTAGTGATAAGCGACGGAGGGTCTCATTTCATTGATAAGACCTTCCGAAACTTCCTTAGAGAACTTGGAGCACGACACAATATAGCCACTCCATACCATCCTCAAACAAGTGGGCAGGCCGAGACTTCAAACAAGCAAATCAAACGGATCCTGCAAAAGACCGTGTTAGAAATGGGGAAGTCATGGAAAAGCAAGCTACCCGATGCACTATGGGCATACCGGACAGCATACAAGACACCCATAGGCATGTCACCATACCAACTCGTATATGGAAAAACATGCCATTTACCCATCGAGTTGGAACATCGAGCATATTGGGCCATTAGAAAATGGAATATGGACCTTCGAGGTGCCGGATGGAAGAGAAAAATGGAGATAGCTGAGTTGGAAGAATGGAGAGACAAAGCTTACCACAACTCAGCCATTTATAAGGAGAGGACTAAACGGTGGCACGATAAAAGAATAAGAGTAAAAGAATTCAAAGTTGGAGACAAAGTCCTGCTATTCAACTCACGGGTGAAACTATTCGGGCACGGAAAATTGAGAAGCAAATGGGACGGGCCATACACGGTTATTGAAACTTCGCCACACGGAGCAATCACACTCCAAGACGACGAAGGTAAAGTATTCAAGGTAAATGGCCAGCGTCTAAAAATTTATTTTGAACCCGATACGAATAAAGAGTTTGATGTCATGCACTTGATTAATTTAGAATCTTTATCATGATATCCTCTGATTTATGTTATCATTTTCCCATGGCGCATTTACTTAGTTTAATTGCATTTGCTTTCATCATTTTAATTCCCTCATCAAGTTTGTAATGCGCCTTCATATTTGTTTCTAAATTCAATCAAATTAGTGCTCCCCGGGCTTGCATACCGGTAGAGCAATTGGTGTTTCCAAATATTTTTTGTCTATTTTGAAGGAAACAGGCAAAAAGGCAAGTGTGGGGGGAGAACATCGCAAAAATAGAAATAAACACGAGCAAATCACTCAGAACCATCACGGGAAGGACAACACCAACAATTGTGCAAAATTTGGACACGAGCAGGGACCACACCAGGTCGGCCGACCCCCCTGGACCAGGTCGGCCGACCCCTGGTGGGTCCCACTGGGCCTCTGCTTTCCCGTGCTACTTAAGTTTGTTTCCCACACTCCCTTTTTGCCTATTATACCTGTCAAGTTCATTCTGAGATACGGAAATAAAACTTGACCAATTAAAACTGGGGAAAATTTCTTTTTAGCACATCTTTATAAAACCCAATACTCTCCCTTTTTTTGTTCTCAACATGAACTTGCACACTTGTTATTACTCGCTTCATCACCACTTGCTTGTGAACAACCTATCCATAGGAACCCATGTTTTTCTAGATAATTGGCGAGTGTGATATGGTTCGATGAAATGATCTTTTGCTCAATCTACAAAGTCCTTGGGAATTTTATTTCAAAAAGATAAAATAGCATGGCTCGCTGCTCCTCTTTTGGTATATGATTTCCTACCAATGCCATATGTTGATCACAATTTTCAAACTTACACACATATGCTGCTTGTGTTGCAATGAGCTTTTCCAAAATTTTGTGACCCTAATGAGATACTTGTCATACTCTCTTGATCAAGATCACGTACACAATCCACCAAAAATGCTAAAACTCCTACACCGGGAGTTAGCACATCCACCCATCCAAATAAAGACACTCCTCACTTTTATCCCATTTTACCTCTCTCTCAAAATAAACAAAAGAGGGACATGGCTCTGCAAAAGAAAAAGAAGACTCACAAAAAGATGAGCAAGATAAAGAAAGAGAAAAAAATGCTCATGTACAGAGCATGAAAAGAAAAGAAAGAAAAATGATAACCATGTCTCGGAAATACAAAACAAAGAGAGGTAAAATCCAATAAAGGAGTCGTCACATATAAACATCCACACATCCATCCACACATGCACTTCTTGATCAAGGTTGTATGACTTGAATTCTCCGTGGATCCTTTCTTTTGGTTCAGCAATATTTGTGATACAAGTATGCCTCTCCTATCCCTACCTTGAGCTCCACATACAAGCCTTAGAAGTAGGACAAAAGAGGCAAGATAATGCTTTGGTAAGGAAAATACACTTTTTGAGCGATCCGAGAGAATCAATAGAGGAGCAAGAGCTATGTTGTTTATATTTTTCAAAACTCTTTCAAAAACCCAAGGTACTTAGTAGGTGAAGGCGAGGTGACTTGAGTCATGAACCGTTCCACTTTTCAATCATCCAAGAATACATGTTAGCCACCATCATGTTCGCAGGTAAAAAGGTGTGGCTTGTAATAGCTTGTGTGCAGGTTTCATTCATCAAAAGGGATGAGTCCTCCCCAATTTCCACTCATAGCTTTACTCGAGGATGAGCAAAGAGCTAAGTGTGGGGGATCTTGTTGACGGTCCTTACGACCCATTTTTACCGTCAACTTTATGCACCTTTTTGAACCTAACACCATCACCAAGTGTAGACATAGGGTTTATTTCTAACAAATTCCACTAGTCTTGGTGAATTATGAAGTACAGGTGCAATCCATACAAAAACAGGGGAAAACATGCACTAAACGTGGACTTTGCAATCGACGGATTTTCCCCGGACTAAAGAACTTAGTCCAAAAGCCCAAAACCACAGAATCAGGCTTCAAGATCAAGCAATACACGTGGTTTAGGCAAGTACACAGGCCAAGGAAGCAGCCAGAGGAGGACCAGGCCCAGAGGGGCCCAGGCCAGGTCGGCCGACCCCCTCTGGCCAGGTCGGCCGACCTGCCAGGGAGGCCCCACTGGCCCATCTTTTTATGGCGGTTCATCACCGACTCCTGGAGGTTGGTTCCCCCTGCATTAAATGTCACCGACCTCGGGAACCGCCTCAAAGTTGCCGACCTTCCAAGGCTATAAATAAAGGGGCACCCCTCCCTCTCAACACACACCACAAGACGCAAGACTCTCCAATAGAGCTCCACTCCAATCCTTAGGCTGAGAGCCTTTTGTACACTAGTAGAATAGGAGAGAGGGCAAGGGAGAGAAAGGAATACTCCTTCCATTTTGGTGGAGGTTTAGTTCTATTTCTTTACCTTGGCGTGTAAACACTCTTTGTGATTTATACGTGGTGATTATTTATCTAGCGAGCAATATTACTTTTCTAGGCGTAATTCCTGTTATACTTGTTTACGGGATCATCGCTCCGCAAGGGGTGCTCTAGCCTTCTAAATTCAGCTTTGGGCCGAGGTTAGAGTAGTAATCAATGGCATAGACGTGGTGTCTTGGCTAGAGGTTACCTTTGTTTGCTGTGTGCTCCACGGTTTGTAGAGGTAGGCGGCAGGAAGTGACAGCCCTGTCCGTCCAAAGGAACCCTCCACGTTCGGGTACATAGTAGAGCTACAGGTCGGAGTGGCTTGGCAGACCAGGCCTAAGCCGGCACCCGAAGTAGACAAGTAGAGCTTGAGTTCATCTATCCTCTAGGATAAACTAGATATAATCACCCTCTCGATCCTAATTTGCTAGTTGTCTTGGTTGTCCTTGGGTAAAACTTGCCCTGCGGTAGAATAACTCCGTTCCTTGGGGAAAACAAATACGATACCTTGGAATACTCCCGGGTGAAGTGCTACAACGGTATTCCGTGCGCTTGCGGATTTATCTGTGACGTAAGAAATACCAACAGAAGCCTTGTGGGATCGACTTCCTCGAGGCATAGTGAAGGATCTGACGCGTCATGGTTACAAACGTGGAGATGCTCTTCCTCAAGATCTTGTGGATCACTTCGACGAGCTTGATCGATTGACTGGGAGAAATGCTATTGTCGAAGTTCCGCCGCAACCGGTTCCTCTTGCTGTTGTTCCTCCTGATGTTGTTATCATTAGTGATGACGAAGGCTCCGAAGGTCGTCAAGTTAGGCCTTCGCCGCCAGTTGGGGTGGCTAGTCGAACTCGTAGTAAGTCGAAGAAGTAGGTGTTTATATCTTCGCACTCTTAGCTTCGAATATTTCTGATTAGTCTTCGGTTTTGATCTGTACTTCTGTAACTTCGTGCTGAATGAAAAGAATGCCTTTCGCTTTGTGTGTCTTGTTATACTCTTCTTTTCCAAGATTCTTTTCGTTTCTGCAACTTGCTGTGAATCCCCTGTTTTTTGCTTCGATTTTTCTGTTTGTAGATAGTCTTCGATCTTATCATCTTGGAGAAGGTTTCGTCATCTTGGTGAAGGCTTTGTAATATTGGAGGAGGCTTCTCTATGAAAGAGTCAAAAAAAAGGAACGAAGATTAATATGCAACATATATAAAAGAGAAAATACATCAGATATAACATATGTATAAGAGGCTTCGTCCATGAGATTTTGTCATTGCAGAAAGCTTCGCTTCGCGTTGTGCGGTCGTGGGTTTGTTGTGATGACTTTGTCTGTCATGCTGATTGTGGTCGTGGGTTCACCCCGCGTGACGGCGCCAAATGTTGGGGGATCGAAGGTCTCCGTGTGACGTATCGAAGCCCTCCAACGGTTGACAGAAGCGTCCTGGTTCTGGCGAAGCCCTCGAAGGTAGATGATGCCTTCGGATCACCTCGCGAAGCCCTCCTTGTTCGTCGTCGCCGCCTTCTGGTTGGAACGAAGCCCTCCTTCCTGATCTGCGGTGCCGGACGAAGGTGTTCTTACTCAGGTTCCCTGCAGTCTGTTGCGCGAAGCTCTCCTTCACCCGCGATGCTGGGCGAAGGGGTTGAGAGGTCTGAGTGCGGTGCAAATGATTCCTCCTTTGGCTCGTGGCCCGAAAACCAGATGTCATTACAGGATCATCTCCCTCCATATTTATAGGGGGTGAGATGATTATATTTACAAGTGTGCCATTGTCTGCTTTAGCATGGCTCTCAGCTTGGCAACTTCGGGCTCCTGCGCCGTCTGCTCTTTCTGCTCTGCTTCGCTCGTCCTTTGCGTGGTTCCGGGTGGCTTCGGTGTAGTCCCCAACATTGCATTCCCCTTCGCGTGTGTCTTCTGGTTGTGATTCGTCCCTTGACTTGGATCGCAGCTATCTTCCCTACAATAATAACAGATTCAGTGGCAGGATGTCAGTTACTGATCTTTCTGGATGCTTACTCAGGCTATCACCAAATACACATGTCAAAAGAAGATGAGGAAAAAACGGCCTTCATCACACATGACGGAACATTCTGCTTCATCAGAATACCCTTCGGTCTCCGAAACGCCTGGGCAACATTCGCCAGACCGGTAAAAAATATTTTTGACAACCAACTGGGAAGAAATGCCGAATCATACGTGGATGACATAGTCATAAAAACTGTAGCAAGAGCTGATCATCTGAAAGACTTGCATGAAACCTTCGAGAATCTAAGGAGCCATAACCTGAAGTTAAATCCAGCTAAGTGTGTCTTCGCAGTCGAAGCGGGGCATCGAAGCCAGGAAGACTCAACTCCTTGAGCAGATTCATCCCGAAATTAGTAGAATGAAGCAGTCCTATATTCAAGGCCTTACGAGCGAAGGAAAATTTTCATTGGGGACCTGAACAATAGGAAGCCTTCGAGAAAATCAAGACAGCTCTCACCGAGTTAACAACGCTATCAAGCCCTAAGCTAGGCGAGGACTTGTTCTTATACATTGCAGCTTTGCTGACAGCAGTGAGCGCAGCCCTGGTACATGAAAGCAACGAAGACAAAATTCAAAAACCAGTACTTTTTGTCTCCGAAGCCTTATCAGGAGCAAAGTTATTGTACTCAAAAATAGAAAAAATGGCATATACAGTAGTTATAGCATCAAGGAAACTGAAACACTATTTCAGCGACAGAAAAATCATAGTTCCAACATCATTTCCCCTTCGAGATACCTTGCGAAGCAAAGAAGCAATAGGGCGAATCGAAAAATGGTCAGCAGAACTAGCACCCTTCGACATTAAATTCAGAGCGAGAATAGCTATCAAAGCAGCTGCTCTAGCAGACTTCATAGCTGAGTGGACACCCGCAACACCTGAAGCATCCATAGCAATGACAGATTCGCTCTGGACAATTTTCACCGATGGTGCATGGGGCGCAGCAGGCGCCGGAGCATCGGCAATAATAACTTCTCCTTCAGGCATCAAGCTAAGATACGCCATCAAGCTGGAATTTCCATCGACTAACAACATAGACGTCGAGCTCCTTGGCGCCGGACGTCAGGGCGATGACGATCCACTGGCCGAGCAGCATTCTTGTGGGGTTGTACGCGTCGAGGCGGAAGGCTTGGATTGGCGCGGTGGGCTCTCGGCTCAGCAGCGCGCACGTCACCTTCTGGTCGAAGCCACATCTCTCGCCGACGTTGGGGTCGACGAGATCGACGACAGGGACGGCCTTGAATAGGCGGCGCCACCTGCGGGATAGAAGGCTGGTACGCACGGCCTCGTCGGTGGATAGGTGGGAGAGGACGCGGGTCAGCGTCGCATCTGGAAGAGCGCTGAGGCGATCGCCGTGCGTGTTGGCCATCGATCGATGATTCCCTAGTGCGCTGCTGATGCGTATGAGTCAAGAGATAGATTTCTGCCGGAACACTAATGAAAGTCGTGAGGATATATAGGACTACTGCTGATAAAAGTCGGTGCCGAAACGTGTCAAAAACAAAAACGAAGTCGGTTGCCGAAAAGTATCAAAAACAAAAACGAAGTCCGGTGCTGGATTTTGGTAACAAATCGTATAACTATACCATCATAAATATCTCCATCTCGACATGCCTGCATGCACAAACAAAATCAATCTATTTTCTCTCCTAGATCGACTAACCAGAAGACTTAGAGAGGCGAGGGCTTCCATGGCGCAGAACGGCGGCGGCGTGGACCGCCTCAGCGTCCTCCCCGACCGCATCCTCGGCCACATCCTCTCGTATCTGTCACCCAAGCAGGCCGGCCGCGCGGCCGTGCTCTCGACACGGTGGCGCTACATATTTGCCCACGTCCACACCTTGTCGTTCCAGGCCGAGAAGCGCTACAACTTCTGGAGTGACACCATGACGTTCTACCTTGATTCCCAGGAGCGGCGCAGCACCAACGGCAACTTTGTCGACAGGGTCAACGCTGCGCTCCTCGCCCACCGCCGGTGCGCCCGCCTCGCCCGCAACACGTCGCTGCGGGTCTTCCGCGTTGCCTTCCATGCATACCAACACTGGGACAAGGACATGGTTTCCATGTGGATCTCCCACGCGCTGCAGCAGAGCGAGCATGAGCTCCACTTTGATCTCCGACTCCACACCTACCAGCGCTGCCACCGCGGCGATGGCCGGAGCGAGGACAGATTCTCCGGCAATGAGGAAAACTATGGCCTGGGAGAGGACAGATTCTCCTGCGACGAGGAAGATCACAACAACAGAACCGTCCTGTAGCGACGGTTCGAAATGGCCTGTAGCAACGGACCCGGCCAGCCATCGCTACACTACTGTCGCTAGAAATCACTAGCCTGCAGCAATGGTTCAAAATAACCGTTGCTACAAATCCATTTGTAGCAACGGTTGATACAAATAGGTTAGTAGCATAGCAACGGTTGACAGCAGAAACCGTTGCTACAAATCCTCTTGTAGCAACGGTTCCTGCCATCAACCGTTGCTACTTTATCTACAGGAAAAAAATATAAACATCATTCCAGAATACACAAAAATCACAGATAGCACAGATGTAACATGTAATTCATTCCAGAATTGCCAACATCGTTCCAGAACAAGTGTAAACATCATTTAGTCATCATACACCCATCCATACACCAAAGTGTGAACAAAACACATCCATAGAACAATATTCACAAGTACATACATCCCTAAGTCATCATAATGCATCACAAGTGTCATCTATGCTCCTTCTCTAACACTTCATAGTCATCATACTCCATAGGCTCTAGGTTAGGCTCATATGGGCATTTCGAACCAGCCCAGTTACAAAGAGCATAATGATTCATCCCCAAGTCACTCTCGGGATCAAAGAACTTACCCAAAGGATGAATGACCTCTCTTAAAATGAAACGACATAGGTTAGCAACCACCCGATACATTACATTTGTTGACAAATGTAATGAGTCCGGCGGGATTATTCCCTTCTAATCATTTCATATTCCTTTTGCTTTTGTGTTCTTTGTCTCTTCATCCTTTGTTCTTTCTGTAATGCAATTGTAAAGATGTGTTAATTGAAGAATGAGTCAAGGAGTGATGCCAAGAATACAACTACATGATACAAAAACCAAATACATACCTCTTCTTTGGTCTCCTCGACGATGGTGTCCAAGTACTTGGAGCTACTCTGCGAGAATATACATGTGTAGTACCCACAATGCACGGTACCTTTGGGCTGCTTGTTGTTGGGGGAGGCCCATAGTGTCCCCTCCCCCTAGCTCCTTGTCCTGTTAGAGAAATGGCCCATCTAGGCCCAAGTAAATAGGAATTGTAATAAAAGGCCTTGTACTTGAGCCAGGGCCCATTAGGGTTACTATCCTTTGGATGTTAGTAGTATAATTACTGTAGTACCCTTAGGTCAAGGGCAGCATTGTAATTAAGAAACTTAGGGTTGTAAGGGGATATGGCTATAAATACCCCCTTACCTCCCTCATCAATGGCATTGAGTGTTACTTACTATCCTAGGGCTCTTGTCTGTTTCCCTCCAAGTCCTACCTAGGGTCCCTCCCAAGGGTGGTAGACCCTAGGAGGATTCCCTTTGTACTGTTTGGGCTTTGTAACCAACAACAGTTGGCGCTGTCCGTGGGGAACGGACAAGAAGTCACAACGAAATGACGCGCACTTCGGAAACGTCCCGAAGGGCGAGGGCTCCGGGAAACGACCTCAACACGACAGATCCCCCTTCGGCGCGGATGACCGAACCTTCGGCACGGACAAATCATCAACCCAACGACTGCGAACACTCCGGCAGCACAAGCCGTCGGTCAGACCGAAAACCCTTCGGCAAACGCTCCGACAACACTCACGACGACCGCGCCGGCGACGGCAATTCCACCGACAACGGTGTTGGTATTTCTTACGTCACAGATAAATCCGCAAGCGCACGGAATACCGTTGTAGCACTTCACCCGGGAGTATTCCAAGGTATCGTATTTGTTTTCCCCAAGGAACGGAGTTATTCTACCGCAAGGCAAGTTTTACCCAAGGACAACCAAGACAACTAGCAGCTTAGGATTGAGAGGGTGATTATTATCTAGATATTTCTAAGGTTAGACGAATTCAGGTTCTACTCGTCTACTTCGAGCACCGGCTTAGGCTTTGGTCTGCCAAGCCACTCCGGCTAATAGCTCTACTATGTACCCGAACGTGGAGGGTTCCTTTGGATGGACAGGGCTGTCACTTCCTGCCACCTACCTCTACAAACCGTGGAGCACACAGCGGTCAAAGGCGACCTCCAGCCTAGACACCACGTCTATGCTATCGATCACTACTCTAGCCCCGGCCTGATACTGATTCAGAGAACTAGAGCACTCCTTGCGGAGCGACGATCCCGTTGAACGAGTATAACAAGAATTATGCCTAGACGAATGATAAAGCTCAATAGATAGATAATCACCACGTATAATCACTAGAAGTGTTTACACGCCAAGGTAAAAGAATAGGAACTAAACCTCCAATGAAAAGGGGAGGAGAACTCCTATCTCTTCCTTGCCCTCTCTCCTATTCTACTAATATACAAGAGGCTCTCGGCCTGTGGATTGGAAATGAGGAGAGTCTTGTGTCTTGTGGTGTGTTGTTGTGTTGAGAGGGGGGGGGGGTACCCCTTTATTTATAGCCTTGGAAGGTCGGCAACTTTGAGGCGGTTCCCGAGGTCGGTGACAATTAGTGCAGTGGGAACCGACCTCCAGAGGTCGGTTGTGAACCGTCATAAAAAGATGGGCCAGGGGGGCCTCCCTGTCAGGTCGGCCGACCTGGCCAGGGGGGGTCGGCCGACCTGGCCTGGGCCCCACTGGGCCTCATCTTCCTCTGGCTTCCTCCCTTGGCTGTGTACAGGCCCAATCCACTTGCATTATTTGATCTTGACACTTGATTCTGTGGTTTTGGTCTTTTGGACTAAGTTCTTTAGTCCGGGAAAATCTGTTGATTGCAAAAGTTCATGCTTGGAGCCTGTTTTCCCTTGTTTTTATACGAATTGCACCTGCACTCATAATTTCACCAAGACTAGTGGAATTTGTTAGAAATAAGCCCTTTGTCTACCCTTGGTGATGGTGTTAGGTCCAAAAAAGGTGCATAAAGTTGACGGTAAAAATGGGTCGTAAGGACCGTCAACAAGATCCCCCACACTTAGCTCTTTGCTCGTCCTCGAGTAAAGCTGTGAGTGGAAACTGAGAGGAACTCTTCCCTTAGGTAAGTGAAATCTGCACACAAGCTATTACAAGCCACACCTTTCCACCTGTGAACATGATGGTGGCTAACATGTATTCTTGGATGATTGAAAAGTGGAACGGTTCATGACTTAAGTCACCTTGCCTTCACCTACTAAGTACCTTGGGTTTTTGAAAGAGTTTTGAAAAATATAAACAACATAGCTCTTGCTCCTCTATTGATTCTCTCGGATCGCTCAAAAAGTGTATTTTCCTTACCAAAGCATTATCTTGCCTCTTTTGTCCTACTTCTAAGGCTTGTATGTGGAGCTCAAGGTAGGGATAGAAGAGGCATACTTGTATTACAAATATTGCTGAACCAAAAGAAAGGATCCACGGAGAATTCAAGTCATACAACCTTGATCAAGAAGTGCATGTGTGGATGGATGTGTGGATGTTTATATGTGACGACTCCTTTATTGGATTTTACCTCTCTTTGTTTTGTATTTCCGAGACATGGCTATCATTTTTCTTTCTTTTCTTTTCATGCTCTGTACATGAGCATTTTTCTCTTTCTTTATCTTGCTCATCTTTTGTGAGCCTTCTTTTTCTTTTGCATAGCCATGTCCCTCTTTTGTTTATTTGAGAGAGAGAGGTAAAATGGGATAAAAGTGAGGAGTGTCTTTATTTGGATGGGTGGATGTGCTAACTCCCGGTGTAGGAGTTTAGCATTTTTGGTGGATCGTGTACGTGATCTTGATCAAGAGAGCATGACAGGTTTCCCACTAGGGTCGCAAAATTTTGGAAAAGCTCATTGCAAAAACAAGTAGCATATGTATGTATGTTTGATAGTTGTGATTAACATATGGCATTGGTAGGAATTTATGTATCAAAAGAGGAGCAGCTAGCCATGATATTTTAGCTTTTTGAAATAAAACTCCCAAGGACTTCGTAGATTTAAACAAAGGATCATTTCATCGAACCATATCACACTCGCCAATTATCTAGAAAAACATGGGTCCTATGGATAGATTGTTCACAAGCAGGTGGTGATGGAGCGAGTAATAACAAGTGTGCATGATTATGTTGAGAGCAAAAGGGAGAGTATTGGGTTTTATAAAGATGTGCTAAAAAGAAATTTTCCCAAGTTTTAATTGGTCAAGTTTTATTTTCGTATCTCAGAATGAACTTGACAGGTATGGTAGGCAAAAAGGGAGTGTGGGAAACAAATTTGAGTAGCACGGGAAAGCAGAGGCCCAGTGGGACCCACCAGGGGTCGGCCGACCTGGTGTGGCCTCCACTGGTGCCTAATTTTCGCTCATTTGTTGGTGTTGTCCTTCCCATGATGGTTCTGAGTGATTTGCGCGTGTTTGTTTCTGTTTTCGCGATGTATCCCCCCCACACTTGCCTTTTTGCCTGTTTCCTTCAAAATAGACAAAGAAATTTTGGAAACACAAATTGCTCTACCGGTATGGAAGCCCGGGGAGCACTAATTTGATTGAATTTAGCAAATAAGCAGGCGCATTACAAATTTGAGGAAATTAAAATGATGAAAGCAAATGGAATTGAACTAAAATGCGCCGAGGGAAATGATAATTGCGGAGAGGTTTTAATCGTAGAATTTTTCCTCCTTCCCCGCGTCCTTGAAAAAACGCTTGATCTTCATGTTGGTGCTGCGGCGATGATCATCTTGGTCGTCTCGCATTTCAGCAAGCGCGTCTTTCATCTCCGCCATTTTGTCGCTTAAGCGTTCATGAGCGTAGCGGAGGTCGTTGTGCTTAGCGAGGAGGCGTTGATAAGGAGTCCTTTTTGGGGTCTTTTCCTCCTCGCTTTCATACATCCCTCCTGCCTTCTTGATGGGGGAGGTGGAGAGGCGCCTCCTCACTCTTTTAGGAGGAGTGGTGCTCATGGACTCGAGGGCGCCTCTCTTCTCTGCCGAAGTGAGTGGTGGGTGGAGTTGCTTTCCACCACCACGAATGCACGTGATCTTGAACCGAGTGCCCGCCTTCTTGGCGGGGCTAGTCATGTTGCGCCCTTCATATTGGTGGTGCACCACATTCCCGCTCTTTGTAGCGAGGGTGCCGACATACTTCTCCCCTGGACGGAGAGAGCTTTTGGCCTCATCGCGGCTTGGCTTCTTGGGAATAGTTTTCCCTTTGCCGTAGCATGGTGGTGCACTAGCAGGAGGGTTCTTGGAGGGGTCTTTTGCTGCTGGTGGAGGCGATGTGAGGGCGAGAGGGGCTTCTTGGACGAACATGGCTTGCTCATGGATCGGGGTGACGGGATCAAGAATGTTTTCAAGGCCAAGTTCGCGGCAAAGCTCACTAGTGGAGGCTGGGACATAAAAGCTTGGGATGCTGCTGTCCATGGTGATGGGCAAAGGTTTTTGGGCGAAATAGGAGTGGTGGAAGAGATGTGCAAGGGAAAATGAACGGAAATCGCCTCCATTTATAGAGAAAAAAACTATGGAAAGAATTTATTTGATTTTCTCGAATCAGAGAAGGAGCTAAATCAGTAGGATTTGGGAATGTGAACGTTGGAGCAAAACGTGAAAGAAAAATGGGACCGTTGGGGATCCAACAGAGGTCGCCCGACCTGAAAAAGAGGGGTCGGCCGACCTGTTGTGGGCCCCTCTGGCTCCCTTCTTTTTCTGGTTGATTTCTTGCTATATTTATTTTAAGGAAAGTGCTACTACGGGTGATAAAACAAATCATAGGATATCATGATAAAGATTTTAACTCAATTAAGTGCATGACATCAAATTCTTTATTTGTATCGGGCTCAAGATAAATTTTTAGACGCTGGCCATTTACCTTGAATATCTTACCTTCGTCGTCTTGGAGTGTGATTGCTCCGTGCGGCGAAGTGTCAATAACTGTATATGGCCCGTCCCATTTGCTTCGTAATTTTCCGTGCCCGAAGAGCTTCACCCGTGAGTTGAATAGCAAGACTTTGTCTCCAACTTTGAATTCTTTTCTTCTTATCCTTTGATCGTGCCACCGTTTAGTCCTCTCTTTGTATATAGCTGAGTTGTGATATGCTTTGTCTCTCCATTCTTCCAACTCAGCTATCTCCATTTTTCTCTTTCGTCCAGCATCCCTTAGGTCCATTTTCCATGTTCGGATGGCCCAATATGCTCGGTGCTCCAACTCGATGGGTAAATGACATGTTTTTCCATATACGAGTTGGTATGGTGACATGCCTATGGGCGTCTTGTATGCTGTTCGGTATGCCCATAGTGCATCGGGTAGCTTGCTTTTCCATGAATTCCCCATCTCTAGTACGGTCTTTTGCAGGATCCGTTTGATTTGTTTGTTTGATGTCTCGGCCTGCCCACTTGTTTGGGGATGGTACGGAGTGGCAATGTTGTGTCGTGCTCCAAGCTCTCTAAGGAAGCTACGGAAGGTCTTATCGATGAAATGAGACCCTCCGTCGCTTATCACTAGCCTCGGTGTTCCAAATCTTGGGAAGATAATCTCGTGGAACATCCGGCGAGCATGCTTGGAGTCAGCGGCTCTGCAAGGCATTGCTTCTACCCACTTGGATACGTAGTCAACTGCCACCAAGATGTATTCATAGCCTTGGGATTTGGGGAATGGCCCCATGAAGTCGATGCCCCATACGTCGAAGATTTCGACTTGTAGATTGAAGTTGAGGGGCATAGCATCCCTTGCTGTGATGCCTCCAAATCTTTGGCATTGTGGGCATCGTCTGACGAATTCTTTTGTGTCTTCGTACATTGTTGGCCAAAAGAATCCGCTTTGCCATATCTTAGCCTGAGTACGAAACACTCCATAGTGTCCCCCGTATGGAGCTGCATGGCATTTTGTGATGATTTGTGTGCTCTCGGGTGTTGGCACACATCGTCTGAGCAGTCCATCGGCGCAGACACGGTACAGGTAGGGATCATTCCATAAGTGACGGCGACTCTCGTAGATGAGTCGTTTCTTGTTTTCTCCGGGCGGTACGTACCCCGTCACGATGAAGTTCACGATGTTGGCGTACCATGGGTGCGCGTCCCTTACTTGGAGCAGCATGTCGTCGCGCAAGAAGTCATTGATGGGTAGTTCCTGCGGGTTAGTGAATTGCATGCGCGACAAATGATCCGCTACAGAATTTTCTACTCCTTTCTTATCACGAATTTCTAAATCAAACTCTTGGAGCAGAAGAATCCATCTTATCAAACGAGGTTTAGCATCTTTCTTAGAGAGCAAAAATTTTAAAGCGGCATGATCAGTGTAAACAATAACTTTTGCTCCGGCTAAGTAAGATCTAAACTTGTCAAAGGCAAACACAACAGCAAGGAGCTCTTTTTCAGTGGTAGTGTAATTTAATTGAGCTCCTGTCAGCGTTTTTCTTGCATAAGAAATTGCATGATGCTTTTTATCTCTAGTTTGACCAAGAACAGCCCCCACAGCATAGTCACTAGCATCACACATAATTTCAAAAGGCAGCGTCCAATCAGGGGGTTGGATAATTGGAGCTGAGATGAGTGCATTTTTGAGAGTAGTAAAGGCAATCATGCAATCATCATAAAACTCAAAGGGTGCATCTTTTGCGAGCAGATTTGTAAGGGGTCTAGCAATTTGAGAAAAATCTTTAATGAAACGACGATAGAACCCCGCATGTCCAAGAAAACTGCGAACACCCTTAATATTAACAGGAGGTGGAAGTTTTTCTATTACTTCTAATTTAGCTTTGTCCACCTCTATCCCTCTTTCAGAGATTAAGTGCCCAAGGACTATGCCTTCTCTAACCATGAAGTGGCACTTTTCCCAATTGAGCACTAAATCCTTTTCTTGGCAACGTTGCAGGACTTTGTCTAAATTTTCTAAACAATGATCGAAGGTTTTTCCATAAACAGAGAAATCATCCATGAAAACTTCCATAATTTCCTTGATCATGTCAGAAAAGATAGACATCATGCATCGTTGAAAAGAAGCAGGAGCATTACATAGCCCGAAAGACATTCGTCGATAAGCATAAGTTCCGTAAGGGCATGTAAAAGTGGTCTTACTTTGATCGTCGGGATGGATGGGGATTTGATGATATCCCGAATACCCATCAAGGAAACAAAAGAAAGAATGATTTGCCAGCCGTTCCAACATCTCATCGATGAAGGGCAGCGGAAAATGATCTTTCTTTGTGGCCTTGTTAAGTTTTCGGTAATCAATGCACATCCTCCATCCCGTGACGGTTCGTTGAGGGATTAACTCATCCTTGTCGTTATGGACGACCGTCATTCCTCCCTTCTTGGGCACAACCTGCACTGGACTCACCCACTCGCTGTGTGGAACAGGATAGATAATACCAGCATGCAAGAGTTTTAAGACCTCTTTCTTAACAACCTCTCTCATCGCATTATTTAGCCTCCTTTGAGGTTCCCTAGAAGGTGTACTTTCAGGATCTATGGGAATGCGATGGGTGCAAAGAGCAGGGCTGATTCCTTTGAGGTCTCCTAGCGAGTAGCCAAGAACGGAGCGATGCTTTTCTAACACGGCTAAGAGTTTAGTGCTTTCTTCCTCCGAAAGCTTGTCACTTAAGATGACAGGGGTTTCCGGGTTTCCGTGAAGAAAAGCGTAGCGCAAGCCTGGTGGAAGTGGTTTAAGTTCTATTGGAGGTGGTGGCGGTGCAAGGGTTTCAGGTAGCTCTAAAATTTCCTCCGAATCATCTTCTTCTAGAACAAAATCAAGAGCATCTTCATCCAAAGATGATTCGGGGGTTTTATGAAGAAATATCGCCATAACCTCCTCTATGCATTCATCTTCCTTAGGTAGCTCCTCGGCGAAGGAATTTTGTGCTTGAGTGATAGGAATAGAGAAAGGTTCATCGCCGAGGGTGAAGTCGATGGTTCCAAAAGGTGACGTCCCCAAGAAAAGTTTTTCTATGGGATATCCTACAAAGACATCGAAATCCGAGATTCCGAAGACATGGAAGTCCAAGGATACCTCCGCTTCATCGTGCTTGATGCGAACGCCTCTAACGATCCCCAAACCCTCAAAGATATGCCCCGGAGAGGTTCTAAGGAGTTTGCTAGTGGGTTCCCATGCTTCGCTGCCGAACATGGTTAAAGCAAAGGATTCGGACATGATGTTGGCTCCTACTAGAGGGCTGTAGAGAACGTCAACTTTGGATTCCCAAATTAAGCTTTGAATGGTTGAGGTGGGGAGGACAAGTTGAATTATATCGGAAGAAAGCTCATTTTCCTTCAACCATTCATCGCTCATGATCGACGTCAACTCCCGAATAGTTTTTAAGAGAAAATCTTTTTCCAAAGGTTCGGGGGTTGATGCACAGATCTGAGGTTTCTTTTGACAAGAGTAGTTCAAGGTGTTTCCAAAATTTTCGAAAATCTCTTCCTCGAACTCAAATGGGAACTCAAGAGGTTCATCTTCCTCTATCATGGTTCTTATGTTAGATGAGAACTCGGGTGTCGGCTCTACCAATGTAGGCACCAATTGTTGTGTTTCTTGCGCAACGAGTTCCTAATCTATTGACTCCGGCTCAACTAGTAAATCAGCGGAAAAAGGCGTGTTTTCCACAATTCGATCCAAAAGTTCGTGTTCTTCCGCTATGGTCTTATGAGAAAAAGATCCACCAGCGGCCGTGTCAAGATAAAGTGCGGTATCGCTGCTCAATCCCGAATAAAAATGTTGCAATAAAACTGGTTCGGGGAGCAACAATTCTGGTCCAGAGTCTGTTAATGAACAGAATCTGATCCAAGATGCACTTAAAGTTTCCTCCTCTTCTTGACGAAAGTTAATTATTTCCGCTCGTAGAGAAGTAATACGAGATACGGGGAAGAATGCTAGACAAAATTTGTCTCGCAATTCTTTCCAATCACCGTTTACTCTCTTAGCGGTGTAAATGTACAATTTCCATTTCAATGTTTCTTGTGTCATGCCATGGATCGATCGGCATGAACACAAATGCTCAAACTCTCGCAAGTGTTCATAAGGATTTTCATGTTTAAAACCCGAAAAGGATAAACCTCTTATCATCAAAATGTAATCGGGGGAAAACTCATAGCCAGATGAAGAAATAGGTTGTGATGATGATGGTGGCTCTAAGAGCTCGCCCCGTGGAGTAGAGAATGATTGGATGGTGGGTTGTGACTCCATGAAATGTTTTTTTGTGAGTTTTTTTTTTTGAATTTAAGGGAAATAAAAACAGAACGGTAAGTAAGATAGATTACGAGGGCAAACTTAATTTGCAATAGAGATATCAACCGTTCACCGGCAACGGCGCCAGAAATGCTTGTTGGTGTTTCTTACGTCACAGATAAATCCGCAAGCGCACGGAATACCGTTGTAGCACTTCACCCAGGAGTATTCCAAGGTATCGTATTTGTTTTCCCCAAGGAACGGAGTTATTCTACCGCAAGGCAAGTTTTACCCAAGGACAACCAAGACAACTAGCAGCTTAGGATTGAGAGGGTGATTATTATCTAGATATTTCTAAGGTTAGACGAATTCAGGTTCTACTCGTCTACTTCGAGCACCGGCTTAGGCTTTGGTCTGCCAAGCCACTCCGGCTAATAGCTCTACTATGTACCCGAACGTTGAGGGTTCCTTTGGATGGACAGGGCTGTCACTTCCTGCCACCTACCTCTACAAACCGTGGAGCACACAGCGGTCAAAGGCGACCTCCAGCCTAGATACCACGTCTATGCTATCGATCACTACTCTAGCCCCGGCCTGATACTGATTCAGAGAACTAGAGCACTCCTTGCGGAGCGACGATCCCGTTGAACGAGTATAACAAGAATTATGCCTAGACGAATGATAAAGCTCAATAGATAGATAATCACCACGTATAATCACTAGAAGTGTTTACACGCCAAGGTAAAAGAATAGGAACTAAACCTCCAATGAAAAGGGGAGGAGAACTCCTATCTCTTCCTTGCCCTCTCTCCTATTCTACTAATATACAAGAGGCTCTCGGCCTGTGGATTGGAAATGAGGAGAGTCTTGTGTCTTGTGGTGTGTTGTTGTGTTGAGAGGGGGGGGGTACCCCTTTATTTATAGCCTTGGAAGGTCGGCAACTTTGAGGCGGTTCCCGAGGTCAGTGACAATTAATGCAGTGGGAACCGACCTCCAGAGGTCGGTTGTGAACCACCATAAAAAGATGGGCCCCACTGGCCTGGGCCCCACTGGGCCTCATCTTCCTCTGGCTTCCTCCCTTGGCTGTGTACAGGCCCAATCCACTTGCATTATTTGATCTTGACACTTGATTCTGTGGTTTTGGGCTTTTGGACTAAGTTCTTTAGTCCGGGAAAATCTGTTGATTGCAAAAGTTCATGCTTGGAGCCTGTTTTCCCTTGTTTTTATACGAATTGCACCTGCACTCATAATTTCACCAAGACTAGTGGAATTTGTTAAAAATAAGCCCTATGTCTACCCTTGGTGATGGTGTTAGGTCCAAAAAAGGTGCATAAAGTTGACGGTAAAAATGGGTCGTAAGGACCGTCAACAAACGGGTCCATCTTCATCGGCCTCGAGAAACCCTTCGGCCGTACTCCCCGCTGCGGTGTCAGGCCTCCCAGCAATCGCCGAAACAATGGCAGCAGACGATGACTCGTCCGAACCAGAAGAAGAGATTAGCGCCGACGACATCGAAGCCCAAGCGCAAAGGGAAACCGCCCGGAATAATGAGCGGCCGGCAAAGGGCTCCGAAGCCGAAGCCCGAGCACAACGGGAGCTCGCATCAGTGGTAGCCGAAGAACAACGATTGGCAGAGCTGCGAGAAGCACTTGCGGCCGAAACCCGCGACGCCGAAGAACACCTTGCAAGGCAAAGGGCGCTCGAACACTATGGACAAGACGAAGCAAACTACCGCATCCGCATCGAAGCCGCACGCCGACAGCAGATCCTTCTGCAAGCACAGCTCAACACGCTACGGCAAACCGGCGTGCCAGAACCAGCCCACCAAGAGAGCCAGCCCAACAGAGAGGAGCGACACGCTCCGTCGAGCAGCAGCGGGCGACTGACAAGCTCCTCCGACACCAACCAGCCGATGTCAGCACGTCTACATGCAGTGGCCTGGCCGAAAAAGTTCATCTCCGCCGAACTACCAATCTTTGATGGGGCTTCGGACCCCCGCGAGTTCTCCATGAGCTATGAGACGGCCATCGAGTCTGCCGGTGGCAATGACGACATCAAAGTTAAAGCCTTCGTCCTTGCATCCAGCAGAATCGCAAAGACGTGGTACACCAAGCTACCTTCAAATAGTATATACTCCTGGGAGCAGCTTCGGGACCAACTTCAAATTCATTTCCAAGGCAACTACGCAGCGAAGGTCACCGCAGCAGACCTTCAAGCTTGCAAGCAGAAAGAAGGTGAATCGCTACAAGATTACACTCGACGCTTCATACACCTAAAATGTCAAGTCGAAGGCGTACCGGATTCCATCATCATCGAAGCCGTCACCAAGGGAATGAGCCTCTGTCCGGCACGATCGGAGATCCGAAGGACGGAACCGAAGACCGTCACTCACTTGCTCCAGATTCTAGAGGGACACACGCGAGCCGATGAAGACTTCCGGCGTGAGAAGCAAGCAAGAGCAAGTCAAAAGTTATCCGACAGAGGCAAAAGACACAACGACCGAAGCCAAGACCACTCGGAGGACCGACGAAGCGGCCGGTCAGAGAGGCGGGAAGTTCACAGCATCGACCGGTCCCGGGATCGAAGCCCACGTCACACCGACGACAACCGCACAACAAAGTCCCAGTCGAGCCCCAGACGGACCGACGCAAACCGAAGGAACAACAACCGCCAGAACCGGGAGCCATACTGCGAGGTCCACGGCCCGAACCAAGGACATACGACGAAGCAGTGCACTCAGGTCTCGGCACTGCGGGAAGAAAGATTACGCCGCGACGCCGAAATAGCCCGTGGAATCAACCATGTCATGCAAGGGGCTGCCGCACGAGCCGAAAACTTGCCGCCACCCCCGACGCACAACGCCTCTGGCCACAACGTGGTAATGGCCATCACCGGAGGCTCCAGCCAACCATACTCCTCCAAGCGTCAGCGCCGGGACTACATCCGACGGGTGAGCCATGTAGCGGCCCATCCTCCTCTCGCGAAGTGCAGATGGTCCCATGTACCCCTCACCTTCGATCAAAGTGACCTGCGTCCGATGGAGTACCCCCACAAGGACGCCTTCGTCATCAGCGCCAACATGCGCGGGACGGAGGTCCGTCGCGTGCTCATCGATGGCGGAAGCTCTGCAGACATCATCTTCATCGACGCTTTCAACCAATTGGGCATCCCCTGTACGGAGTTGTTCGCCTCCGAGAGCCCACTCGTCGGCTTCGGGGGAGAGCCCATCGACGTTATAGGCTGCGTCAAGATTGCAGTCTCCTTCTCCGGTCCCGCTGGACACCAGACGGAGGAAATTTCCTTCGACGTCGTCGACATGCCTTACCCCTACAACACCATCTTCGGCCGGGGGCTCATCAACACCTTCAACGCCGCCACCCATCACGGTTACCTCTGCATGAAGATACCAGCACCGAGAGGCGTCATCACGGTGTATGGGGACCAATTCGCCGCCCGGACCATTGAACACGGCCAAGCTCCGGGTCAGAAGCAAGTGCACCCTATCAAGCACCAAGCCAAGCCACAGACGGTCGAGGCCCAAACGCCGACACCCCCATCTGGAGTACCGAAGCCACGCGTCAGCGGCGACGTCAAACCAGTGACCCTATCTCCGGATAGGCCCGATCAAGAAGTCACTTTCGGGGAAGGCCTACCACCGGAATTCGAAGGAAAAATGACTGCCATGCTCCGAAGCAACAAAGACGTCTTCGCACGGTCAACGGCCGAGCTGACGGGAGTCGACCGAAGCATCACCGAGCACAAACTCGACGTTAACCCCAAGGCAACACCAATCAAGGAAAAGAAACGGAACTGGACCGAGGAGAAACAAGCAATCCTTCGGGCAGAGGAACAAAAGCTATTGGATGCCAATGTTGTCCGAGAGACAAGGAAATCAACCTGGCTCGCAAATCCAGTCCTTGTGAAAAAACACAACGGAAAGTGGCGAATGTGCATTGATTACACCACACTCAACCGCGCCTGCCCGAAGGATGATTTCCCCCTGGCATGTATCGACGAGCTCGTCGACGCCACGGCCGGTTCCGAAATCATGAGTTTCCTCGACGCATACTCCGGCTACCATCAGATCTGGATGGCCCCCGAAGATGAGGAGAAAACCGCCTTTAAGACAGAAGATGGCACATACTGCTATAAACGCATGCCCTTCGGCCTGAAAAACGCCGGAGCAACCTTCTCTCGCGCAATCAAGAAGACACTAGGCGATCAGCTAGGCCGAAACGCCGCAGCATACATCGACGACATCGTCATCAAGAGTACCTCCGACGACAACCACCTCGCCGACCTGGCCGAAACATTCGCAAACCTGCGCCGCGTCGGCTTCAAGCTGAACCCGGAGAAATGCACCTTCGGAGTTCGCACGGGCAAGCTCCTCGATTTTCTGGTCTCCAAGAAAGGCATCAAGCCAAACCCCGAAAAGATTAAGGCCATTACCGACATGGAACCACCCAAGAACACGAAGGAGCTGCAGCGTTTCACCGGCCGCCTCGCCGCCCTCGGACGTTTCATCTCCAGGGCGGCGGAAAAATGCCTCCCTTTCTACCAGTGCCTGAGGGGCACCGGGCCTCTCAAATGGGGGGATGAGCAAGACAAAGCCTTTGAAGAAATCAAAGCCTACCTCATTCAAACAACAACACTTCGACCACCTCCGCCGAAAGCCCCGCTACTCCTCTACGTTTCGGCGGCCCCGGCTGCAATCAGCGCAGTGCTCGTACATGAGATCGAGATTGAAGGCAAGTTCAACAGCCGATCTACTACGTCTCCGAAGCACTGTCCGGCGCAAGGCTCAACTACAACATTGTCACCAAGGTCGCTTTGGCAGTCCACATGGCTTCGCGCAAGCTCCGGCGGTATTTTGAGGGGCACCCGATCACAATACCCACTTCATTCCCGCTGAAAGATGTCTTCGGCAACCGCAACTCCACCGACAACATCGCCAAGTGGGCCATCGAGCTCGCCGCCTACGACATCAAGTATGTTGCCCAGAAAGCAATCAAGTCCGGAATCATCGCTGACTTCATCGCCGAATGGACCCCAGCACCCTCAACCGAAGCCGCACCGCTCGAGCACCTGTGGACAGTGCACACCGATGGGGCATGGGGCTCAGCAGGAGCTGGGTGCGCAGCAGTCATTGTATCACCCAGTCAGCAGAAGCTCTGGTACTCGGCCTCTCTCGCTTTCCCAACCACCAACAATGCCGCCGAATACGAAGGAGTCATCCTCAGCCTTCGGAAACTCAAAGCCCTCGGCGCCAAGCGGGTCATTCTCTACACCGACTCCCAGCTTATCGCAGAACAAATCTCGAAGGAGTACATGGCCCGAGATCCCGGCAAGGGCAACTACCTAAAGGTTGTCCGAGGCATGGAAAAACATTTCTCCGGCTTCGATGTCAAAAGCATCAACCGCGCGCACAACCACGAAGCCGACACCCTCGCTAAGGCGGCAGCTAATGAGGCACCACTCCCGCCGGACGCCCTCCATGAAGTCCTGTCGGAGTCAGCAACAGCAACAACGAAGCCGTGCCCCGTCATGGTCCTATCATCCAGCGATTGGCGGGCACCAATACGAGCCCAGATCGAAGGAAGATACTCCGACGACGACCCGGTGGAAGAAAAAAGAGTCCACCTCCGCACAAGGGGCTACGTCATCCACAACGACATATTGTACAAGAAGGGTGTCACTGAACTGCTACTTCGCTGCCTCTCCGAAGCTGAAGGGAAACCCTCCTCCGGGACATTCATGAAGGCCTCTGCTCATCGCATATCGCCCCTCGGGCACTGGTGGCTAAAGCGTTTCGCCACGGCTTCTACTGGCCGACAGCTGTACGTGACACCGAGGCACTAGTCCGCACCTGCCCAAACTGCCAGTGGATGGGAAGGCAGTCTGATCAGCCCGCAACCCCGCTACAACCAATTCCACCAGTCTGGCCCCTAGCCCGATGGGGGATCGACATCGTCGGACCTCTACCCACCGCTCCCGGTAACCTCAAGTGGACGGTGGTGGCGTACGAGTATTTCTCCAAATGGATCGC
Organism: Eragrostis curvula; assembly: GCA_007726485.1. NCBI lineage: Eukaryota > Viridiplantae > Streptophyta > Magnoliopsida > Poales > Poaceae > Eragrostis > Eragrostis curvula. The sequence continues at coordinate 237,315 of RWGY01000177.1, forward strand.
AGCCGAGCCCCTCGCAAAAATCACCGCCAAGACAATTCAGAAGTTCTTCTGGAAGAATATCATATGCTGCTTCGGGGTGCCGATGCACATCACCGTCGACAACGGCTCTCAGTTCGAGTCTCAGCTGTTCAAGGAATACTGTCAATCCATCGGAGTCCGAGAATGCTTCGTCTCGGTAACCAACCCAAGAGCAAATGATGCAGTCGAGAAAGCCAACGGCATGGTCTTCGATGGAATCAAGAAAAGCCTCCTTGGTCTCCCGAAAGGAAAATGGGTCGAGGCCCTGCCCAACGTGCTCTGGTCCCTTCGGACAACTCAGACAAGGCCAATAGGGTTCACTCCCTTCCGCCTCCTCTTCGGCGCCGAAGCAATGACACCTCAAGAAATCACCAACGGCTCCCTTCGGGTGACAGCCCCTTTGTCCAAAGACGAAGACGTCTCCAAAGACCTGCTCGAAGAGACAAGGCTCCAGGCAGTCGCAAACCTGAAGTGATACACAGCGTCGATGGAGCACCAATACAACCAGAAGGTCAACCCTCGGCACTTCTCACCAGGGGATCTCGTCCTCAAGCGAAACATCCACCCCTCCAGCGTCGGCAAGCTAAACAGCAAATGGCAAGGGCCGTTCATCATCAACAACTCAACCCGCCCTGGAGCATACCATCTGGTCGAGCTCGATGGTACTCCCGTGCCGAGAACTTGGAACGCAGATTCCCTTAGACGTTACTACGTCTAACAAACCAGCACTAGCCTAAGGGCAGTAGCCAGAAACAGTCGGCCTGCGAGCCGCAGCTATCTGTATCCCTTTGTTTCGGTGTGTTTCTTTTCTTTTGGCAGCAGGGCGACGATGATCCCCTTAGCTACATTCCCCAAGGGGGCCATGTAACTTATCGGTGCAATGAATGAAACATGTCCTCTTCGGTAATATAAATCCACTAGGGGCGCCGAAGTGAAAACTTCGCAAACTGAAGCGAGGCAAAAATAAGCCCTCGGACCCGCCCCCTAAGGGGACAAGGTGATGCCGGCAAACACATCCGAAACCCCCTTTCGGGCGACGAGCCGAAGGCTGGGCAATCAATAAGACCCGGCACATTGCGCGCAGAATAAAAAATACATGCAAAAGGGGGACGCCTCCAGCATGCTTACTCAACTAAAAAACGTTCCTCTCAGACTCCCGACGAGCAAGAGGGGGACCACGCTCGAACTCGAGCTCACTTCCTTGCCGAAAGCAGAGCGACGAAACCAAAACCGAATCTTGGTTCGGACAACTAAAAAACGTTCCTCTAAGACTCCCGACGAGCAAGAGGGGGACGACGCTCGAACTCGAGCTCACTTCCTCGCCAAAAGCAGAGCGACGAAACCGAAGCCGAATATTGGTTCGGACAACTAAAAAAAAATGTTCCTCTCAGACTCCCGATGAGCAAGAGGGGGACGACGCTCGAACTCGAGCTCACTTCCTCGCCGAAAACAGAGTGACCAAACCGAAGCCGAATCCTGGTTCGGACAACTAAAAAATGTTCCTCTCAGGCTCCCGACAAGCAAGAGGGGGACGACGCTCGAACGAGTTCACTTCTTCGCCGGAAGATGAGCAACGAACCACCGAGCCTCGCTCCTAGGAATCAGAAGACCAGTTCCTAAAAAGACACACGGGGAGCCGAAACACAACATTCACAACCAACGGCACCCTCGCCAAAGACACTCTTTTATTCACACCAAACAAAGTAATCAATACAACACAAAGCCCAGAGGCCAGTACATGGCACAGAGGCCGAATTCACGGCCCGAAGGCAAACACAATGGCGGAACGCCAAGAAAAAGGCTCGAAAGCCGTCACAACAAACATAGATTGGGGCCCGAAGGCCCCAATCAGTGTCTAACATCTCGACGCGAAAATAGCGCAGCCTTAGCTTTAGTGATGTCCTCCTTCGCGCGAGCTAGGCTTCGGCGCAACGAAGCAAAATCCATCGGCGTCGAAGCAGATGCGACATCAGCCTGCAGTTGTTCCAAGTCAACTTCTCCCCCCGAGTCTTCCCTGCTTGACACATCGACAACCTCCACCTTCGGAGCCAGCAAAGAGGCCAGTCCCGGCCACGACCTGCCGACGAACGATGTGAATCACGTTGAAGTCGCCGCAAGAGCAGAGCTTCGGAGGAAGGCTTCGGGAAAGAGGACAAGATTCGGTCATTACGTGAGGACACGTTTTGAAGGAAGTTTGTGAAATCACCGTCAGGGTTCCGCCGAAGCCAGCGCCGCCACTGAGTCCCCTTAACATAAAGGGGACCGGGACGTGACGACGGAACACGCCCATCTGGAACCAGAATGCTCACCGGGATCGCGTCGAGACAGACAACGTCCCGACAGCCACGATCGACAACTTCACCCTGTCGGCAATTCGAAATCAATCTCAAAAAGCATAAACTAAACCAAAGACTCACTTTATTGATATAAACGCCCAAAGGGCACCTAGTACAAACTACCACCCGAAGCCCGAAGGCGTTACATAGATAAAAAAGATAAAAAAAGACTCACACCTGAGCGGGGGCCTGGTCCGAAGAGGCTACAGCCGGCTCTTGCGACGAGTCCCCACCCCCGGACTCCACAAGTGTGCTGGCACTTCCAGCGCCCGCCGGAATCTTGTCCGAAGAAGGCGTCGCAACCACAGGGCGGGACCTCCGCGTCGAAGCCGAAGCAAGGACAGCTTGGCGAGCCAGCTGGAGGCCGAAGGGAACCCAGAAGTGCTGCCCAAGCTCGTCCCCATAAACAGCGACGCTCTCGGCCAGCTCACGGAAACGAGCCCCATCCCCTTCGGCCATAGCGGCCACCCGCTCCAAGCCAGAGGCCATGGAGGACAAGTGAGAGCACCCCGCCTCTTGTAAAGCACCCAAGGTTGCAGTCCAGGCAGTCTGCGCGCAGAAGGTGCCGAAGGACTCGGCAGCCCTCCCGGCCAACTTGGCCGACTTCAGCAGGCGAAGCACACTGCCCCCGAGGTCCGAAGGCTCATGCTTCAGAGGAAGCACGTCGACCCCCAAGCTGGTGAGCAGTGAGTTCATCTCCTCCAGCGCTGACCGCCGCCTTCGCTTCGGTCCCCCGAAGACTAGCACCAGCCTCTATCAATTTCTGCGCCTTGACCAGTTCCTTCTCAGCAGCTTCTTTGACCCGCTTCTCAGACGACAAAGCCCCCTTCTCCTTCGAATGATTGGTCTCGAGTTGCCGAGCCCGCCCTTTCGGCAGCAGTCAGCTTATCGGTGAGATCCTTGATGACACCGTCCTTCGACGTCAGCGTCTCAGCAAGCTGCTTTCGGGCGGCCTCAGTCTTTTCAAGACTTTCGGCAAGAGCATCCCGCCCACGCTCCGCAGCCGTAGCGGCAGACTCGGCGAACTCAGCGCGAGCCCGAAGACGCGGAATGTCAAGGCCTAGAAGCGCATCCTCGACGTGACGAGCAAGCAAGGCCGTCTGCAGCGCAAACACACGATCAGCATTTAACAAGTCTAGGAAACAGAAATTTAAAACCGAAGGGAATCACCTTCATTGAAAGCGCGGACAAAGCAGAGGAAGCCTTTTCGGGGGGTACACCCTTCAACGACTCGGCCAAATCCTCTGGTACGGCGAAGTCATAAATTTCTTAAAGAGCCTGTGCTGCCTCCGGACGATCAGTGAAGTCGTCCCAACTGAGATTTCCTTCAAGGGGAGGCGTCCCAGCGGCAGCAATCGGTGACTGACCGAAGAAGCCCTTGCCGGCACCACAACCAAGGCGTGGCGCTTGAACACCCTTCCCGGCAGTCTTCTCGACGCCACCACTCCCTCCGGCTGGAGTAACGGAGTTAGTAGGGCTACTGGAATCAAGGAAACAAGAGTCATGAGAAGAAGGCACGATACCAGGATACCGATGAACAGGCCCCAGCATCTCCTTCGGTGCTACCACCAGCTTCGATGCGAAAGAAGGCACTCCGCAGAAACCGACATCATCATCGTCAGAGTCCAGGGTATGGATCTCCGGTTGAGCACCTTCGGCAGCAACAGTCTGCTTCGGGCCGGAAGCTTCCACGGCGGCATGGCTAGCTTCGGCCCGCCCACCTTCAGGGTCTGTGCCATACCCATCCGACACATCTGGGCTATTGTTGGTATTTCTTACGTCACAGATAAATCCGCAAGCGCACGGAATACCGTTGTAGCACTTCACCCGGGAGTATTCCAAGGTATCGTATTTGTTTTCCCCAAGGAACGGAGTTATTCTACCGCAAGGCAAGTTTTACCCAAGGACAACCAAGACAACTAGCAGCCTAGGATTGAGAGGGTGATTATTATCTAGATAATTCCAAGGTTAGACGAATTCAGGTTCTACTCGTCTACTTCGAGCACCGGCTTAGGCTTTGGTCTGCCAAGCCACTCCGGCTAATAGCTCTACTATGTACCCGAACGTGGAGGGTTCCTTTGGATGGACAGGGCTGTCACTTCCTGCCACCTACCTCTACAAACCGTGGAGCACACAGCGGTCAAAGGCGACCTCCAGCCTAGACACCACGTCTATGCTATCGATCACTACTCTAGCCCCGGCCTGATACTGATTCAGAGAACTAGAGCACTCCTTGCGGAGCGACGATCCCGTTGAACGAGTATAACAAGAATTATGCCTAGACGAATGATAAAGCTCAATAGATAGATAATCACCACGTATAATCACTAGAAGTGTTTACACGCCAAGGTAAAAGAATAGGAACTAAACCTCCAATGAAAAGAGGAGGAGAACTCCTATCTCTTCCTTGCCCTCTCTCCTATTCTACTAATATACAAGAGGCTCTCGTCCTGTGGCTTGGAAATGAGGAGAGTCTTGTGTCTTGTCGTGTGTTGTTGTGTTGAGAGGAGGGGGGGTACCCCTTTATTTATAGCCTTGGAATGTCGGCAACTTTGAGGCAGTTCCTGAGGTCGGTGACAATTAATGCAGTGGGAACCGACCTCCAGAGGTCGGTTGTGAACCGCCATAAAAAGATGGGCCAGGGGGGCCTCCCTGTCAGGTCGGCCGACCTGGCCAGGGGGGGTCGGCTGACCTGGCCTGGGCCCCACTGGGTCTCATCTTCCTCTGGCTTCCTCCCTTGGCTGTGTACAGGCCCAATCCACTTGCATTATTTGATCTTGACACTTGATTCTGTGGTTTTGGGCTTTTGGACTAAGTTCTTTAGTCCGGGAAAATCTGTTGATTGCAAAAGTTCATGCTTGGAGCCTGTTTTCCCTTGTTTTTATACGAATTGCACCTGCACTCATAATTTCACCAAGACTAGTGGAATTTGTTAGAAATAAGCCCTATGTCTACTCTTGGTGATGGTGTTAGGTCCAAAAGGTGCATAAAGTTGACGGTAAAAATGGGTCGTAAGGACCGTCAACAAGATCCCCCACACTTAGCTCTTTGCTCGTCCTCGAGTAAAGCTGTGAGTGGAAACTGAGAGGAACTCTTCCCTTAGGTAAGTGAAATCTGTACACAAGCTATTACAAGCCACACCTTTCCACCTGTGAACATGATGGTGGCTAACATGTATTCTTGGATGATTGAAAAGTGGAACAGTTCATCACTTAAGTCACCTTGCCTTCACCTACTAAGTACCTTGGGTTTTTGAAAGAGTTTTGAAAAATATAAACAACAAAGCTCTTGCTCCTCTATTGATTCTCTCGGATCGCTCAAAAAAGTGTATTTTCCTTACCAAAGCATTATCTTGCCTCTTTTGTCCTACTTCTAAGGCTTGTATGTGGAGCTCAAGGTAGGGATAGAAGAGGCATACTTGTATCACAAATATTGCTGAACCAAAAGAAAGGATCCACGGAGAATTCAAGTCATACAACCTTGATCAAGAAGTGCATGTGTGGATGGATGTGTGGATGTTTATATGTGACGACTCCTTTATTGGATTTTACCTCTCTTTGTTTTGTATTTCCGAGACATGGCTATCATTTTTTTTTTCTTTTCATGCTCTGTACATGAGCATTTTTCTCTTTCTTTATCTTGCTCATCTTTTTGTGAGCCTTCTTTTTCTTTTGCATAGCCATGTCCCTCTTTTGTTTATTTGAGAGAGAGAGGTAAAATGGGATAAAAATGAGGAGTGTCTTTATTTGGATGGGTGGATGTGCTAACTCCCGGTGTAGGAGTTTAGCATTTTTGGTGGAGCGTGTACGTGATCTTGATGAAGAGAGCATGACAGGTTTCCCACTAGGGTCGCAAAATTTTGGAAAAGCTCATTGCAAAAACAAGTAGCATATGTATGTATGTTTGATAGTTGTGATTAACATATGGCATTGGTAGGAATTTATGTATCAAAAGAGGAGCAGCAAGCCATGATATTTTAGCTTTTTGAAATAAAACTCCCAAGGACTTCGTAGATTTAAACAAAGGATTATTTCATCGAACCATATCACACTCGCCAATTATCTAGAAAAACATGGGTCCTATGGATAGATTGTTCACAAGCAGGTGGTGATGGAGCGAGTAATAACAAGTGTGCATGATTATGTTGAGAGCAAAAGGGAGAGTATTGGGTTTTATAAAGATGTGCTAAAAAGAAATTTTCCCAAGTTTTAATTGGTCAAGTTTTATTTTCGTATCTCAGAATGAACTTGACAGGTATGGTAGGCAAAAAGGGAGTGTGGGAAACAAATTTGAGTAGCACGGGAAAGCAGAGGCCCAGTGGGACCCACCAGGGGTCGGCCGACCTGGTGTGGCCTCCACTGGTGCCTAATTTTCGCTCATTTGTTGGTGTTGTCCTTCCCATGATGGTTCTGAGTGATTTGCGCGTGTTTGTTTCTGTTTTTGCGATGTATCCCCCCCACACTTGCCTTTTTGCCTGTTTCCTTCAAAATAGACAAAGAAATTTTGGAAACACAAATTGCTCTACCGGTATGGAAGCCCGGGGAGCACTAATTTGATTGAATTTAGCAAATAAGCAGGCGCATTACAAATTTGAGGAAATTAAAATGATGAAAGCAAATGGAATTGAACTAAAATGCGCCGAGGGAAATGATAATTGCGGAGAGGTTTTAATCGTAGAATTTTTCCTCCTTCCCCGCGTCCTTGAAAAAACGCTTGATCTTCATGTTGGTGCTGCGGCGATGATCATCTTGGTCGTCTCGCATTTCAGCAAGCGCGTCTTTCATCTCCGCCATTTTGTCGCTTAAGCGTTCATGAGCGTAGCGGAGGTCGTTGTGCTTAGCGAGGAGGCGTTGATAAGGAGTCCTTTTTGGGGTCTTTTCCTCCTCGCTTTCATACATCCCTCCTGCCTTCTTGATGGGGGAGGTGGAGAGGCGCCTCCTCACTCTTTTAGGAGGAGTGGTGCTCATGGACTCGAGGGCGCCTCTCTTCTCTGCCGAAGTGAGTGGTGGGTGGAGTTGCTTTCCACCACCACGAATGCACGTGATCTTGAACCGAGTGCCCGCCTTCTTGGCGGGGCTAGTCATGTTGCGCCCTTCATATTGATGGTGCACCACATTCCCGCTCTTTGTAGCGAGGGTGCCGACATACTTCTCCCCTGGACGGAGAGAGCTTTCGGCCTCATCGCGGCTTGGCTTCTTGGGAATGGTTTTCCCTTTGCCGTAGCGTGGTGGTGCACTAGCAGGAGGGTTCTTGGAGGGGTCTTTTGCTGCTGGTGGAGGCGATGTGAGGGCGAGAGGGGCTTCTTGGACGAACATGGCTTGCTCATGGATCGGGGTGACGGGATCAAGGATGTTTTCAAGGCCAAGTTCGCGGCAAAGCTCACTAGTGGAGGCTGGGACATAAAAGCTTGGGATGCTGCTGTCCATGGTGATGGGCAAAGGTTTTTGGGCGAAATAGGAGTGGTGGAAGAGATGTGCAAGGGAAAATGAACGGAAATCGCCTCCATTTATAGAGAAAAAAACTATGGAAAGAATTTATTTGATTTTCTCGAATCAGAGAAGGAGCTAAATCAGTAGGATTTGGGAATGTGAACGTTGGAGCAAAACGTGAAAGAAAAATGGGACCGTTGGGGATCCAACAGAGGTCGCCCGACCTGAAAAAGAGGGGTCGGCCGACCTGCTGTGGGCCCCTCTGGCTCCCTTCTTTTTCTGGTTGATTTCTTGCTATATTTATTTTAAGGAAAGTGCTACTACGGGTGATAAAACAAATCATAGGATATCATGATAAAGATTTTAACTCAATTAAGTGCATGACATCAAATTCTTTATTTGTATCGGGCTCAAGATAAATTTTTAGACGCTGGCCATTTACCTTGAATATCTTACCTTCGTCGTCTTGGAGTGTGATTGCTCCGTGCGGCGAAGTGTCAATAACTGTATATGGCCCGTCCCATTTGCTTCGTAATTTTCCGTGCCCGAAGAGCTTCACCCGTGAGTTGAATAGCAAGACTTTGTCTCCAACTTTGAATTCTTTTCTTCTTATCCTTTGATCGTGCCACCGTTTAGTCCTCTCTTTGTATATAGCTGAATTGTGATATGCTTTGTCTCTCCATTCTTCCAACTCAGCTATCTCCATTTTTCTCTTTCGTCCAGCATCCCTTAGGTCCATTTTCCATGTTCGGATGGCCCAATATGCTCGGTGCTCCAACTCGATGGGTAAATGACATGTTTTTCCATATACGAGTTGGTATGGTGACATGCCTATGGGCGTCTTGTATGCTGTTCGGTATGCCCATAGTGCATCGGGTAGCTTGCTTTTCCATGAATTCCCCATCTCTAGTACGGTCTTTTGCAGGATCCGTTTGATTTGTTTGTTTGATGTCTCGGCCTGCCCACTTGTTTGGGGATGGTACGGAGTGGCAATGTTGTGTCGTGCTCCAAGCTCTCTAAGGAAGCTACGGAAGGTCTTATCGATGAAATGAGACCCTCCGTCGCTTATCACTAGCCTCGGTGTTCCAAATCTTGGGAAGATAATCTCGTGGAACATCCGGCGAGCATGCTTGGAGTCAGCGGCTCTGCAAGGCATTGCTTCTACCCACTTGGATACGTAGTCAACTGCCACCAAGATGTATTCATAGCCTTGGGATTTGGGGAATGGCCCCATGAAGTCGATGCCCCATACGTCGAAGATTTCGACTTGTAGATTGAAGTTGAGGGGCATAGCATCCCTTGCTGTGATGCCTCCAAATCTTTGGCATTGTGGGCATCGTCTGACGAATTCTTTTGTGTCTTCGTACATTGTTGGCCAAAAGAATCCGCTTTGCCATATCTTAGCCTGAGTACGAAACACTCCATAGTGTCCCCCGTATGGAGCTGCATGGCATTTTGTGATGATTTGTGTGCTCTCGGGTGTTGGCACACATCGTCTGAGCAGTCCATCGGCGCAGACACGGTACAGGTAGGGATCATTCCATAAGTGACGGCGACTCTCGTAGATGAGTCGTTTCTTGTTTTCTCCGGGCGGTACGTACCCCGTCACGATGAAGTTCACGATGTTGGCGTACCATGGGTGCGCGTCCCTTACTTGGAGCAGCATGTCGTCGCGCAAGAAGTCATTGATGGGTAGTTCCTGCGGGTTAGTGAATTGCATGCGCGACAAATGATCCGCTACAGAATTTTCTACTCCTTTCTTATCACGAATTTCTAAATCAAACTCTTGGAGCAGAAGAATCCATCTTATCAAACGAGGTTTAGCATCTTTCTTAGAGAGCAAAAATTTTAAAGCGGCATGATCAGTGTAAACAATAACTTTTGCTCCGGCTAAGTAAGATCTAAACTTGTCAAAGGCAAACACAACAGCAAGGAGCTCTTTTTCAGTGGTAGTGTAATTTAATTGAGCTCCTGTCAGCGTTTTTCTTGCATAAGAAATTGCATGATGCTTTTTATCTCTAGTTTGACCAAGAACAGCCCCCACAGCATAGTCACTAGCATCACACATAATTTCAAAAGGCAGCGTCCAATCAGGGGGTTGGATAATTGGAGCTGAGATGAGTGCATTTTTGAGAGTAGTAAAGGCAATCATGCAATCATCATAAAACTCAAAGGGTGCATCTTTTGCGAGCAGATTTGTAAGGGGTCTAGCAATTTGAGAAAAATCTTTAATGAAACGACGATAGAACCCCGCATGTCCAAGAAAACTGCGAACACCCTTAATATTAACAGGAGGTGGAAGTTTTTCTATTACTTCTAATTTAGCTTTGTCCACCTCTATCCCTCTTTCAGAGATTAAGTGCCCAAGGACTATGCCTTCTCTAACCATGAAGTGGCACTTTTCCCAATTGAGCACTAAATCCTTTTCTTGGCAACGTTGCAGGACTTTGTCTAAATTTTCTAAACAATGATCGAAGGTTTTTCCATAAACAGAGAAATCATCCATGAAAACTTCCATAATTTCCTTGATCATGTCAGAAAAGATAGACATCATGCATCGTTGAAAAGAAGCAGGAGCATTACATAGCCCGAAAGACATTCGTCGATAAGCATAAGTTCCGTAAGGGCATGTAAAAGTGGTCTTACTTTGATCGTCGGGATGGATGGGGATTTGATGATATCCCGAATACCCATCAAGGAAACAAAAGAAAGAATGATTTGCCAGCCGTTCCAACATCTCATCGATGAAGGGCAGCGGAAAATGATCTTTCTTTGTGGCCTTGTTAAGTTTTCGGTAATCAATGCACATCCTCCATCCCGTGACGGTTCGCTGAGGGATTAACTCATCCTTGTCGTTATGGACGACCGTCATTCCTCCCTTCTTGGGCACAACCTGCACTGGACTCACCCACTCGCTGTGTGGAACAGGATAGATAATACCAGCATGCAAGAGTTTTAAGACCTCTTTCTTAACAACCTCTCTCATCGCATTATTTAGCCTCCTTTGAGGTTCCCTAGAAGGTGTACTTTCAGGATCTATGGGAATGCGATGGGTGCAAAGAGCAGGGCTGATTCCTTTGAGGTCTCCTAGCGAGTAGCCAAGAACGGAGCGATGCTTTTCTAACACGGCTAAGAGTTTAGTGCTTTCTTCCTCCGAAAGCTTGTCACTTAAGATGACAGGGGTTTCCGGGTTTCCGTGAAGAAAAGCGTAGCGCAAGCCTGGTGGAAGTGGTTTAAGTTCTATTGGAGGTGGTGGCGGTGCAAGGGTTTCAGGTAGCTCTAAAATTTCCTCCGAATCATCTTCTTCTAGAACAAAATCAAGAGCATCTTCATCCAAAGATGATTCGGGGGTTTTATGAAGAAATATCGCCATAACCTCCTCTATGCATTCATCTTCCTTAGGTAGCTCCTCGGCGAAGGAATTTCGTGCTTGAGTGATAGGAATAGAGAAAGGTTCATCGCCGAGGGTGAAGTCGATGGTTCCAAAAGGTGACGTCCCCAAGAAAAGTTTTTCTATGGGATATCCTACAAAGACATCGAAATCCGAGATTCCGAAGACATGGAAGTCCAAGGATACCTCCGCTTCATCGTGCTTGATGCGAACGCCTCTAACGATCCCCAAACCCTCAAAGATATGCCCCGGAGAGGTTCTAAGGAGTTTGCTAGTGGGTTCCCATGCTTCGCTGCCGAACATGGTTAAAGCAAAGGATTCGGACATGATGTTGGCTCCTACTAGAGGGCTGTAGAGAACGTCAACTTTGGATTCCCGAATTAAGCTTTGAATGGTTGAGGTGGGGAGGACAAGTTGAATTATATCGGAAGAAAGCTCATTTTCCTTCAACCATTCATCGCTCATGATCGACGTCAACTCCCGAATAGTTTTTAAGAGAAAATCTTTTTCCAAAGGTTCGGGGGTTGATGCACAGATCTGAGGTTTCTTTTGACAAGAGTAGTTCAAGGTGTTTCCAAAATTTTCGAAAATCTCTTCCTCGAACTCAAATGGGAACTCAAGAGGTTCATCTTCCTCTATCATGGTTCTTATGTTAGATGAGAACTCGGGTGTCGGCTCTACCAATGTAGGCACCAATTGTTGTGTTTCTTGCGCAACGAGTTCCTAATCTATTGACTCCGGCTCAACTAGTAAATCAGCGGAAAAAGGCGTGTTTTCCACAATTCGATCCAAAAGTTCGTGTTCTTCCGCTATGGTCTTATGAGAAAAAGATCCACCAGCGGCCGTGTCAAGATAAAGTGCGGTATCGCTGCTCAATCCCGAATAAAAATGTTGCAATAAAACTGGTTCGGGGAGCAACAATTCTGGTCCAGAGTCTGTTAATGAACAGAATCTGATCCAAGATGCACTTAAAGTTTCCTCCTCTTCTTGACGAAAGTTAATTATTTCCGCTCGTAGAGAAGTAATACGAGATACGGGGAAGAATGCCAGACAAAATTTGAGAGAGAAGGGAAACAATTTCCATTTCAATGTTTCTTGTGTCATGCCATGGATCGATCGGCATGAACACAAATGCTCAAACTCTCGCAAGTGTTCATAAGGATTTTCATGTTTAGAACCCGAAAAGGATAAACCTCTTATCATCAAAATGTAATCGGGGGAAAACTCATAGCCAGATGAAGAAATAGGTTGTGATGATGATGGTGGCTCTAAGAGCTCGCCCCGTGGAGTAGAGAATGATTGGATGGTGGGTTGTGACTCCATGAAATGTTTTTTTTTTTGAAATTAAGGGAAATAAAAACAGAACGGTAAGTAAGATAGATTACGAGGGCAAACTTAATTTGCAATAGAGATATCAACCGCTCCCCGGCAACGACGCCAGAAATGCTTGTTGGTATTTCTTACGTCACAGATAAATCCGCAAGCGCACGAAATACCGTTGTAGCACTTCACCCGGGAGTATTCCAAGGTATCGTATTTGTTTTCCCCAAGGAACGGAGTTATTCTACCGCAAGGCAAGTTTTACCCAAGGACAACCAAGACAACTAGCAGCCTAGGATTGAGAGGGTGATTATTATCTAGATAATTCTAAGGTTAGACGAATTCAGGTTCTACTCGTCTACTTCGAGCACCGGCTTAGGCTTTGGTCTGCCAAGCCACTCCGGCTAATAGCTCTACTATGTACCCGAACGTGGAGGGTTCCTTTGGATGGACAGGGCTGTCACTTCCTGCCACCTACCTCTACAAACCGTGGAGCACACAGCGGTCAAAGGCGACCTCCAGCCTAGACACCACGTCTATGCTATCGATCACTACTCTAGCCCCGGCCTGATACTGATTCAGAGAACTAGAGCACTCCTTGCGGAGCGACGATCCCGTTGAACGAGTATAACAAGAATTATGCCTAGACGAATGATCAAGCTCAATAGATAGATAATCACCACGTATAATCACTAGAAGTGTTTACAGGCCAAGGTAAAAGAATAGGAACTAAACCTCCAATGGAAAGAGGAGGAGAACTCCTATCTCTTCCTTGCCCTCTCTCCTATTCTACTAATATACAAGAGGCTCTCGGCCTGTGGATTGGAAATGAGGAGAGTCTTGTGTCTTGTCGTGTGTTGTTGTGTTGAGAGGAGGGGGGTACCCCTTTATTTATAGCCTTGGAAGGTCGGCAACTTTGAGGCGGTTCCCGAGGTCGGTGACAATTAATGCAGTGGGAACCGACCTCCAGAGGTCGGTTGTGAACCGCCATAAAAAGATGGGCCAGGGGGGCCTCCCTGTCAGGTCGGCCGACCTGGCCAGGGGGGGTCGGCCGACCTGGCCTGGGCCCCACTGGGTCTCATCTTCCTCTGGCTTCCTCCCTTGGCTGTGTACAGGCCCAATCCACTTGCATTATTTGATCTTGACACTTGATTCTGTGGTTTTGGGCTTTTGGACTAAGTTCTTTAGTCCGGGAAAATCTGTTGATTGCAAAAGTTCATGCTTGGAGCCTGTTTTCCCTTGTTTTTATACGAATTGCACCTGCACTCATAATTTCACCAAGACTAGTGGAATTTGTTAGAAATAAGCCCTATGTCTACTCTTGGTGATGGTGTTAGGTCCAAAAGGTGCATAAAGTTGACGGTAAAAATGGGTCGTAAGGACCGTCAACAGCTATAGCCCCCAGAAGCGACCATCTCACCAACAACCGCCCCCTTCGGAGCACGTCGGCTAGACACCTTAGCCTTCTTCGCAGCCGGAGCGGTAACGTCGCCAGCTGCATGCTTTTGAGTTCCAGCAGACGCAGCGGCCGAAGACGGAGCATCGACCTCGACCTCCCCCTCCTCCACCCCCTCGTCGGCAGTACCCCTCCTCCCGACAGGGACGACGGCGACTCGGGCCTGCAGCTCAACGTCCGGATACTTCAAAGAGAATACCCGGTTCCTCCGAGGCCCCCTCAGCAGGCGCGCGGCACGAGCCACCTCATCAGTGGTCACATGACCGAGAAGATCAACAGCTCGACGCTCCATATCTTCCCTTGTGATCGCTGCAAAATAGCCTGAGTTATAAAAATGAGACAAGCCCCAACGCAACAAATGAACGCCGAAAGGACAAGATACCAGGAAGAGCGTCGCTAGAAAAATGTATCACAGACTCCGTCTCGGAGCGCCTCTCTAGAAACCTTTCGGTCCAGTTCCGACTCAGCGGCCACACGTCAGCCGCGATACACTCCTCCATCAGGTCACGCATCGTGAATTCACGAGCGATGGAAGCGAGCAGAACCCTTAGGGCCTCACAAGTCCCGTCTACCTCCACAACCGGGTGCTGATAGTACAGAACCTCGGACATCGACGACCGAAGGCTGCAACCCTCCTCCACTCGATAGTAGAACCACTCGGCGGTCCAATTCTTCCCCCAGTGGTTCTTGTACGCCTTCACCGGCAGCACCTCGTCGGGGCGATCCACAAAGGATACAGTACCCATCGAACCAACGAAGCTCCTCCCACCCAAGTTCAGGGTCTTCTTGTAGACTGACGCGTAATGCGTCAGAGCAAACGCGCCCACATGCGGCTCCGTTTCGGCCATCCAGAAAGCCCACTCGAAGATACCAAGACGGATCAGAGCATTCACCGTTATCTGCTGGATCTCGAGGCCGAAGAGGTCGAGCACTTCACCAACAAATGAAGAGCACGGCATCCGAAACCCACCCTCGAAGAAACGACGGTACAGAACGACATACCCGTCCTTCGGAGTAGGAGAGGTCTCGTCTGATCGAGGAAGAACAGCCCGAGCACGCTCGAAATAGCCCTTTCGGCCCATCTCGTCGAGGTCGCCTTTGCTTAAAGTGCTCTGCCCGAGATAAGGCGACGCCGGAAGGTTGTCATCGGCACGCCCTCGGGCGACAGTACCACCAGCCTTTTTCGATCCCTTACGAGCCATCGCAGAAGCCAGGGTGTCGGTCTGACAAACCGAAGAAGCGCCCGAAGGAGAAGGGAGAGCAAGCGCAGCGGAAGCAAAGAACAGCGGGCGGCGACGGCACGATGGAAAATGACGGCGGACGAAATGACTGAGGAGGCACGGTGAAACCCTAAGGGGTAACTCGCCTTTTATAGGCAGAGGGTGAAACGGCGCGTCCGTTCAATAGCGATCCAACGGCCAAGAGCCGCGTAAGCCAAAGACAAAACGTCTTTTCACGACACGGCATGCTGACACGCGGAACAGCGTCACGCCCTGGCCCACACGCAAGAAGTAAAGATGGAGCTTAAGTCAGGTGGTCCAGGCAACCCGGCGAACCAAGTCAGAAAGGGACACTTTCGGACGACCGAAGAAGAAGGCACCACCTTCGGACGAAGGACGACAGCCATCGAGGACACCACCTTCGGACGACCGAAGACGAAAGCACCACCTTCGGACTACCGAAGACGAAGGCACCACCGTCGGACGAAGGACGACAGCCATCGAGGACACCACCTTCGGACGACCGAGGACGAAAGCACCACCTTCGGACTACCGAAGACAAAGGCACCACTGTCGGACAAAGGACGACAGCCATCGAGGACACCACCTTCGGACGACCGAAGACGAAAGCACCACCTTCGGACGACCGAAGACGAAGGCACCACCTTCGGACGAAGGACGATAGCCGTCGAGGACAACACCTTCGGACCAACCCAGAGCACAATTCAGGCCTTCGGAGCGCCGAGAGAGGGGACGACGGGTGGACCTCGAGGAACCACAGTTTCGGCCCTTCCGAAGGAGGATCTCGACTGTGCGGGGCTAGCTGTTGGGGGAGGCCCATAGTGTCCCCTCCCCCTAGCTCCTTGTCCTGTTAGAGAAATGGCCCATCTAGGCCCAAGTAAATAGGAATTGTAATAAAAGGCCTTGTACTTGAGCCAGGGCCCATTAGGGTTACTATCCTTTGGATGTTAGTAGTATAATTACTGTAGTACCCTTAGGTCAAGGGCAGCATTGTAATTAAGAAACTTAGGGTTGTAAGGGGGTATGGCTATAAATACCCCCTTACCTCCCTCATCAATGGCATTGAGTGTTACTTACTATCCTACGGCTCTTGTCTGTTTCCCTCCAAGTCCTACCTAGGGTCCCTCCCAAGGGTGGTAGACCCTAGGAGGATTCCCTTTGTACTGTTTGGGCTTTGTAACCAACAACACTTGTAGCACTAAAATAGAGAAAACATAATTAGCAATGTAATAGAATCATAGGATCGATATATGATAGACGATGTAGCATGTCTTACCCAAAATTTATGACGGAAGTACATGTTTTTCTCTCGATAAGGGCTGTGCTTACCCCCCCCCCCCCCCCCCCCCCCGCTTTGCAATAGTTCTCGTAAGCGCTGCGCAATTGAGGAAAATGTATTGTTAGATAAAAATATTCGTCATAACTGAAAAGCGATGCTCAATTTCTTACCAATCTATGACGCTGATGATATCTTGGTACTTCTTCTTGTCCACATCAAGACTATCGAGCACTAGAAGGTACCCATTTCTTGGTATAAGGCACAGACATATCCAGTGGTCACTACAACAATGATCGCGTTAGTACTCACTACATTAGACGTGTAGAAGGAGATGAAGACAGTGGTTCAACTTACTCAAAGTTGTATGGGGCCATAATCATCTCTTTATCCTGCCACTTGATGAAACAATCATAAATATATTGAGCCACATGAGTCCTTGCATTTTTGACCAACTCCTTTTGCATTTCCTCTAGCTCCGCATGCGTCTTATCAGTGTATATGGGGTCATTTCGGTTTAGCCTTGGGTTGATCGCCGTTTGATTTATCAATTGGGGGTTCAAGTACGCTAGCTTCCAAAACTCCCTTGTGTGTGTGTGAGTCTTCCGTTGGTAGATGGAACACAACCTTACAAAACAAGAAAAGCAATTGTC
The DNA here is from genome assembly GCA_007726485.1 of Eragrostis curvula. Taxonomy (NCBI): domain Eukaryota; kingdom Viridiplantae; phylum Streptophyta; class Magnoliopsida; order Poales; family Poaceae; genus Eragrostis; species Eragrostis curvula. The sequence goes on from RWGY01000177.1 coordinate 254,435, forward strand.
ATTGTTTTGTCGGTGAAGGACATTCATTCCAAATTTGAAATGAGATGCGATGACTTACATGCACCACAAGGTTATTAAGGTGTTGTCCAACCTTTGAAGCCGGAATGCACGGTAAATTTTGTCAAAGGTAATCCCCAGTATGTTGCTCTTGCCTGGTTCCATGTCGTTGAAGATATCAGTGCCATACCTTACTGGTATCATGGAGACTCCTTCTTTTGCGGCTTGCATGTACCAGTGATGCAGCTTCTTCATCTCCCACGGCATGTTCTTTAGGCAGCTCCTTGGTATAAGTTGCTTGCCCAGCTCGAATGTCGTAAGGTCCTCATCGGTCAAGTCCCCCAAAACTTCATCGTCATAGCACAACAATGATCGGGGATCTGGCACATGGTCGACCTTAGGAGCTACCTGAGGAGACGCATTCCAAGAGGTCCTCCATGTCTGCATGTATGTGCTGACAGCCTGTTGAACCTTATCTTTTTGGCTACCAGTGGGTTCGGTATTGATGCCGGTTACGGTCCGTGGTATTACTGGCACATATTGCTTCGGAAGAGGAGGCGGCCTTACATCTTTCTCCGGCGGGGGCTGAGGAAGCGCAGCATCTTTCTTTGGCAGGGGCTGAGAGAGCGCATCATCTTTCTTTGGCGGGGGCTGAGAGAGCGCATCATCTTTCTTCGGAGGAGACTTAGAGAGCGCATCCTCTTTATTCGAAGGAGGAGGCTGAGTGAGAGCATCATCTTGATTCGGAGGAGGAGGCTGAGTGAGAGCATCATCTTGATTCGGAGGAGGAGGCTGAGAGAGCACATCAATTGGTACATCATTTGAGCCCGGCTCCTCTTGGATCGGAGTTAAAGCAGCGTCCCCTATGTTGTCAATCGTAGGACTCCATTAATTTGCTGCAGCCATCGTCTCTGCTTATTTAGGAACAGAACGAGCATTACTCGCTGAAGCTGCAGCCGACGTTGGTGATGGCTGACCAGGTCTCTCCCCATCAGCTCGGGATGGCTCGCTTGCATGGTGAGACCCATGACCGGACAACGGGGGTGGAGAAGACCGCGTGACGAGGACAACTTCTCGTCGTTTCCACATTATGAAAGTGCCAAGACAATCCTTTAGAGTTTCAATCCCCACCTCGGGCATTGGGATTTCAATCTCGTTGTCCTCGTATCCTTGCACTATCTCATCTACAGAGACCCTTATGAACCCATTGGGGATTTTCTTAGTGTGGACCACATTTCCAGGAAGTGCCATGCCTGTTGCAACCTTCAAGGTCTTCCCCTTCTTGTAACCAAACAGCACGTGCAGCTCACAAGGAAGGGGCTCAGTGATCGGTTCAAACTCCGGATTAGACGCCCCGGTAGACGTCGTACCTTGAGACATTGAGTCCATCGACGCTTGGAGGTCGGGTACTATGGGCTGCAGATGACTGAGCTCAACTGGATTGCTTTCGTAGAACCTCCTAAAACGCCGAATCCAGTCTTCTTGTGCTTTCTCTTCTAGTTCTTGCTTGTAGAAGTCATGCCTCTTGTACAAGCTCGAGGATGATGAGTCCAAGAAACCTTCATGCCAAGGTGTAGAACACGAGATTCCTCGTGTCTGCCCGGGATGTTCTTTCGTCTGTAGACCCGTAGTGAGCGTGTCTTTGTGATACGCAGGCTTCAGGAAACCCTTCTCCACCTGCTCCTGTACGGGACCCATTAAGCGTGCCACCACTTCACCTGACACAGGGTCCCTCGCCACAAGCTCACCATCAACCCACTCTGCTCGAGCATAAATCCAATTCCTGGTACGCTCATGGAGGAATCTCAGCGGATCAGGCTTTCCTTCCTCTTGGTTCTTCCGTTCCATCTCTCTCCATATGTCAACCTTGGCGCAGTAACCACCCGGACTTAGGTGTGGATGGTACTTGTTCCTCTTGTTCAGCTCTGACATCTTCGCACTGAGCTCCAAAGCATCAGCGCTAGTCTTCTGCGCATGAAAGACGTTCCATTCGTATGGAGTGATATTTCCATAGTTCGAAGGAACCCGACCCTTTTTGACATACTCGGTATTGAGCATGCACTTGAAATCCCGAAAGTATCGGCACAGACAGTAAATTGTTGCCTTCCGGGCTTTGGCTTCGTCTTGTCTATGGAATTTGATCTTCTCCTTCACCGCTCCCCACATTTGGTTTTTCAGTTCATCTGGCACTAAACTCCAATCCGTATAAGTGATGCTACACTTGTCCTTGACCATCTTTCCACATCGGTTGAGCCATTTTGCTAGAACACCTGGTGGTCTGGTCGGTTTCCCATCTTTTGGGTCAATGGCAATGACATCAAATATGCCATCAGCCTTGTTTGCATTCCATTGACCGCGCTTTCGTTTCGCTGGCGGCATTTGCTGAGGCTTCTCTTCCACGACGAGCGCATTAGCCGCATCGACTGCTGGCTCCTCATCAAACAGGCGTCGGGGCCGCCTTCTCCGTCGTGCAGGCTACCATATGAGACACAAAAGTTTCATTAAAATCACATTGACGAGACAATGTATGAAATGTGGAAACAATTATTTCACATCATACCAGCACTTCATCATTGGGCACAAAATCGGGGTCGTCGACCCCAATTCGACGTTCCCGATGTCGTCGAGGAGTCGGATCCTCAAGTTCCTCGTACTCGGTGCTTCCTTCTTCATCAGAGGACTCACGGTTCGAGATCGTGTACTCGATCGTTTCTCGAATTTGCTGAGACATGTTCATCGTGGAATCCGGGTTCTCTTGGTTAGCCCCTACCCCTTGTACTGAGTCCGGGTTCTCTTGGTTAGCCCCTACCCCTTGTACCGAGTCCGGGTTGTTCTCCATCAGGCTAACTCAACTAACTGTAAGATTACGAAAACTAATGTTAAGTACAAAAATAACTAGGATCAAGTTCTTTTTTCAAAAGCAATTTATAGAAACAAAAAGGTGCCATCAGATCAGGATAGCCATATCATCATGCAAACGTGACACTTGCCAGAGTCGAGTGGCAAGTGTCTACCAAATGAATATCACTTGGCAGAAACCCGCCACGTCGACTCTGGAAAGTGTCAGGTTGGCTGTCCTCCTTCATCATTTGGCAACAAGGAAAGAAAAAAATTGCCCTCAGTGCGGGTTGCCAAATTAACGGCCATCCAACGCTCTAAGGTCCTAGACTTTCATCGCATAAAGTGTGCAATGTCCAAAGATATGCTCCTTCATGCAACACTCGTCTCGCTTAGCCTGCTTTCATCATCGAGAATAGGGAAGAAGAGGGGGCAAAGATGAAACAAGAAACGACTCTCACTCTCACTCACTGCGGGTTGCCAAATTAATGGCCATCCAACGCATTTGTTCTTATGCGTCAATATATATATATTACTAACCATAAATTTAGCAAAATTCAGTTAACAATATTCAGCTAACACATTTCAGTCCAGCAAAATTCAGTTAACAATGCGAGGTCGGGGACGTCCTTAAAATTCAGTTAACAGGGCAGCAACATGAATCAAAGTTCAGTAAATTCTCAGCAGCCACAAATCCAGAAATTTCAGCATTTTAGTAGGCCAATTTCAGCAGGCACTACTAACTGAATTACTAACAAAATGAATTACTAGCATCATGATTTTCAGTTAACATAGAGCATGGCAACAGAACTCAAAAATAAAAATCTCCTAGCATGGCAACATAGAGCATGGCAACAGAACTAAGTCTCAAGTGGACAGGGTTACTTGGGTCATTTTGACAGAATAGGTTGATTCAGTGACCAAAGGAATCGATTTGCTCACTGCCTCATAAGGGACTCAGCTAATGGCACAGAACCGGCAATAAACAAGAATTTGCAACATGTTTCAATAGTTAAGGTCACATTCATGGAGCTAACAGTAGTGTAGCAAAACTAATATCTTCAAAGCTTTAACCTCAACACTATTTTCAGGCCAGGACATGATCCAGAAAAAAAATAGATAAAACAACACAACTAGGCAAATCTGGTGAGGTCATGGCCAAGACAACTAAGCATTTGTTCTTCATTTCTAACTCATGGTCCTTAGCCAACAAAAGCATGTGAAATTTACTAACTCATGGTCCTTAATTTCGTGCAAGATTGAACTAAAGCAAGATTGAACTATCAGCACGAGCAGAGGAGGGAGAAGAAGGAGAAGAGGGGGTGCACCTGGGGAAGAAAGTGGTGGCTCGGGTTTCGGGACAAGGAGGAGGTCCTCGAGGACGAGGAGGCAGCGTGCGAGGGCGACGTCCAGGATGGAGGCACGCGGCGTGGTCCGGGACGGCGGCGAGGTCTGGGAGGCCGTCGAGGGCCGGGACGTCGGCCAGTGCCCGAGGGCGGCGTCTGGGGTGGAGGCACGGGGCGAGGTCCGGGAGGACGGCGAGGTCCGGGGTCGAGGGCGGCGCGGTGGCGGCGACGTCCGGGGTCGAGGGCGGCGTGGTGGCGGCGACATGCGAAGGCGCGAGGTGGCGGCGACGTGCAAGGGAGCGCGAGGTGGCGAGGGAGGGAGAGAGTGGATCTTGTCAGCGGGTGGAGGAGAGGAGGGAATGCGGTGGTCCGTCGGCCGTGAAATTGGGCAGCCTGACGGTGTCGTGGATTAACCGCCGGGATTTTGCAAGGGTTGAAGGAGGGAGAAGACATTATATAGCCCGATTTGTACCCGCGGTTCAATATGACGTCACCGAACCGCGGCTAAAAATGAAACCATTTTTAGCCGCGGTTAGTGACGTCACCGAACCGCGGCTACAAATCAAATCATTTTTTTATTTCATTTGCTGTGAATATAAAACGTTAGAAAATGATATAACATGCAATAAAATTATATAAATGCTTATAAAATGAGAGAATATTAGAGAAAATATTATTAAGTGATATAAGTGTTTATAAAATGATAGAATATTAGTGAAAATATTATAAAATGGTATAAAATGTTAGAAAATGATATTAAAGTATTAAAAGTGTTATGAAACATTACAAAATGATATAAATGTTAGAAAATTGTATAAATGATAGAAAAGTATTGGAAGTGTTATAAAATGATATTAAATGCTAGAAATGATATTAAATTATTAGAAGTGTTATAAAATGTTACAAAATGATATAAATGATAGAAAATTGTATAAATGATAGAAAAGTATTAGAAGTGTTATAAAATGATATTAAATGCTAGAAAATGATATTAAAGTATTAGAAGTGTTATAAAATGTTACAAAATGATATAAATGATAGAAAATTGTATAAATGATACAAAAGTATTAGAAGTGTTACAAAATGATATTAAATGCCAGAAAATGGAATAAAATGTTAGAAAATGAAACATAGTTGCATTAAAGTACATTACTTGGAACATAATTAAGAAAGTTTTACAAAAGGCTCATCAATGGAACATAGTTAGCCTTGAACGACTTTTCCTTCGTTGTCGGTTCGCATGTAGGGGACTACACCAGCATAAATGAGATCTGTTTCTAAGAGTGCAAATTTTGTTGCATCAATGAAAGATGGCACTTCATCGTACTGATTGTATTCATCTTCATCCTCCATGTTCTCCACTCTGACGATTCTTTGTTTACCAGATACAACGATTGACTTCTTTCCACCGCTCGCCGGGTCTGGTGAGTACCACACTTGTTGCACTGTCTTGGCTAGTATCCAGGGCTGATCTTTGTGACCTATATTGTTTAGATCGACGATTGTCATGCCATAGCTGTCAACCTCCACGCCACTCGGGTGCTTCACCCATTTGCATTTAACAATAGGAATATGCAAATTTTCTCCATAGTCTAGTTCCCAGATTTCCTCAATGTACCCATAGTACCACGTAATGTGACCTTCTGCATTATGGGCTTGCGCTCTAACACCACAGTTTTGACACTTGCTCCTGTTGTCTTTTTTTTGGGTGTGAAAGGTGAAACCATTGATGTCATACGATTGCCAGGTCACCACAGTCCTTGATGGGCGACTAGCTAACATTCTCAACATTTTATCATCGTCTGATTCCCCACTTGGCAGGTCTAAGTTCTTTAACCATGCTGTGAAGCAACGTTTGTGCTCCTTTTTGATCCATTCATCCGACCGGTCCTAATTACGCTGGCGAAGCTCAACCAAGTGTCTCTCATGGTAAGGTGTCACAAGCTGAAGTTGTTGCAACACGCTAAAGTGTGCTTTCTCTACTTCATCGTAACTTGAATCGGTGAATGATCTCCTGCCCGTCATACCTTTTCCAGACAGCCTTCCCTCATGACGAGACACAGGAACGCCAATCGATGTGCTACCTTTAATATAATCTGTACAACACTCGATAATCTCCTCAGTTGTGTATCCCTCAATCATCGAACCCTCTGGATGGGAACGAGTCCGGCTTCAAGACGTACAAGAACCTCTCGAATGGAAACATGTGATGCATGTACACAGGTCCCAACGCCCAAATCTGGTCAACAATGTGAATCAGGAAGTGTTCTATCGTATCAAAGTAGGATGGAGGAAAGCACATCTCAAGTATGCACATGGTCTCCTTGATGTGGGTCCGTAGGTTATCCACGTCATCTAGACTAATCACCTTCTTTGACACTTCATTGAAGAAGTAGCACAACCGAGTTACGGCCAACTTGACCCACTCCGGTTTGATAGCTCTCATGGCGATAGCAAGATACACTGAAAGCATTGTGTGGCAATCATGAGTGTTGTAACCACTTATCTTCAACTCTTCCATGTTAACAAGATTCTTGACATTCGATGAGAAACCGGTCGGGGCTTTAATCCCGCGTAGGCAGTTGCAGATAGCTGTTTTCTCCTCACGCGTAAGGGTGTACCCCGCTGGTGGGAGGTAGTACTTTCCATTCGGTCTAGCTTGAGTCCATAGCTCTGGCCTTATTCCCATCTCTTCAAGATCTCTACGTACACTCAGACCATCCTTTGTTTTCCTGGGTACGTCAAAGATAAGTCCAGAGGTGTTATCAAAGACACCCTTCCCGATGTGCATCCAATCGAAGGCATGAGGCACTTCTAATTCTCTCCAATAATTGAGGTATCTGAAGAAAATCGATTGCTTCTTAAACGACGTGGGAACCTTTGCATTTTTAACTCCCTTCACAGGCTTTCCAAACACAACACGGATGTTTTTCACAATCTCAAACACTTGCTTTCCGGTCCAGCATCGTGGGGCTAACTCTTTCTCAATCGTCCCATCAAAGCTTCTCGCCATTACACGATACCTGTGTGTCTTTGGAAGGAATCGGCGATGTCGCATGTACACCAGCTTCTGAGAGTGTGGAAGGTACACATAGGATGTATCATCAACGCATGACATGCATGCCGCCTTCTCTTTGACCTGTCCAGAGAGCATCCTTAGTCCAGGGGAATCGATGATGGTGACGAAAATGATGGCATGCAGTGTAAAGTACTCCCTCTTGAACTCATCCCACATACGGACCCCCTCTTCCCAAAGTTTCTGCATGTCTTCCAACAACGGTTCCAAGAACACATCGATATCATTACCAGACTCCTTAGGACCAGATATAAGGACCGCCAACCATATGTACTTACGCTTGTGGCACAACCATGAAGGGATGTTGTACATTGAAACCGTAACTGGCCAAGTGCTGTGCGGGTTCCTCATTTGACCAAAAGGATTCATGCCGTCCGTACTCAATGCGAACCGTATATTCTGTGGCTCAGCAGCGAACTCTCGATGGTCACGATCGAACTTTTTCCACTGAGCTGCATCGGCAGGATGTCTGAGCGTCCCCTTTGCGCGTATGCCAGGTCATCATTTCTGCATCTCTTGGATTGGCAAACATGCGCCTAATGCGATCAATAACAGGGAGGTACCACATGACAAGGGCTGGAATCTTTCTGTCATCGTCATCTCCATCGTTCACTGTGCTCTTCTTCCTCTTCCTCCCCACCTTGCTATTCTTCTTGTTACCCACATCGGTTGTGTCTCCACCGTGGTCATTGTTCCTCTTATAACGACTGCTTTTGCACCTTGGGCATCTATCGGCGTTCGCATACTCTTTCCGATACAAGATGCAATGGTTTGGACACGCATGAAATTTTTACACACCCAAAGAAAGTGGGGACAATAGCTTCTTCGCGAGGTAGGTGGTCCTAGGCAATGAGTTCGGCTTCGGCAGCATATCAGAAAGCAACTGCAACAAATTAGTGAAACTTGTATCTGACCACCCGTTACTCGCCTTCAATTTCATTAGGTCAAGGACACCACGCAACAGAGTAAACTGTTCATCACAACCCTTAGATTTCTTGTACAGAAGCTCCTTTGATGCCTTCTCAACTGTATCCATGTTGTCAAGCCCTTTCGCTGTACCAACATTTTGGAACACTTGAGGTTCCACGTGTCGCAACAAGTCCTCAACATCAAAATCAGGTTCCACATCCGTAGCGGCGGTGCTACCATGACACTCTGTTGCACTTACTTCAACTGGAACCTGAACCTCCTCAACATCATCTCGAACATCATCAACCGCATCCAACCCACCAATCTGGATGTCCTCTTCACCATGTCGTGTCCACGTTGTGTACCCTTCAACGAAACCCCTCTTGACCAAATGTGATTTGATTACATTCGTATTTGTCCAGAGCTTCTGATTCTTGCAGTTAATGCATGGACAATATATGTCTGTGGTCCGTTCAAATTGAGCATGTTGTTCAGCGCAATGGATGAACTTAGAGAGTTGTCCCAGAAATAACAATCCCACTCTGGGTGCCTTGTACATCCAAGATCTATCCTCCATCGATCGCATTCCTATGACAAAGATGAAGTAAATAAAAAAACAAAAATGAGCATTTTTTCCCAATTTGATACACTCAAATAGCAAATAAAGTGTAACAAAAATAATTAAATTTGCTACAAACAAATACATGAAAAAAAGGTCAAAATAGGCCACAATTCCCACTTTTCCCGCTCACTCTCCAAGAGCAAAATAGGCCAAAATTAGATGACTATGAAAAAAGGTATCTAAAAACCATATATTGCTACATGATGCAAACACTTGGAACATGATGCTATATAGTCTCATTCAAACCCACTTAACCATCACGAATCAATCGAATTTTGCCAAAATTGGATGAAAACCGAGCACAAACTTCAAACCCAAAATTGAGCCACAATTCAAAATGATACAAGGAAATAACCTATGCAATGGCTTCTCCTTGCTTCACTGAACAAAACTGTCCAAAAGAAACGAAATCAAAACCTTCCCCCCTCGATATTGAGATTTTGGAGAAATTCTCCGGCCGCCATGGGAAATGAAAAATGCGAGCTGGTCGGGGAGGGGTTTAAGTACTGTAGCCATTTGTAGCAACGGTTTCTGCCTTCAACCATTGCTACAAATTGTAGCAACGGTTCATCGCAGCAACCGTTGCTACAAATCTATTTGTAGCAACGGTTGGTGCCGTCAACCGTTGCTACTAGCTTTTTTAACATTTTTTATAAATAGTGCAGTGGCATGTATAGCCACATGCACATTACAGATATTACAAACACACACTAACACACTTACTGGCAACCTAGAAAGCACACTAACACACACACTAACGCATTCAAGCTAAAACACACACACACACACTAACGCATTCAAACTAACAAACTAACTAATACTAGTGGTCCGAGCACGACGGGACATCGTTGTCGCTCTCAAAACATTTTGCCGCCATGCATGCATAGCGCGCGCGGTCGACGGCGCGCACCACACTATTCCCACGACCTGCGCCACCTCCATGGCGTGTGTGCGCGGTGGTAGCCGCGCGCAACTCACAGCCAACCGTGGTTGCGAGCGAGGTGGTGGTGGCGGTTCCTCCCCACTGCGTGGATGTCCTCCAAGCGACGTTGCTGCACCACATGGAGCATCATGTTGGCCATGGAGTCCGTGTCGACTCCGGGGCAAATGTGGCAGAGGAAGTGGATTTTGCCGGAGGGGCTGCTCCTCTCAAGGACGCGCAGCTCGGCGACGTCGTCGGAGGAGGCTCCGTCGCCGCCATTGTTGGGGGAGCGCGGCGGAGAGCGTGGGACCTCGTTGCAGGGCGGGTACCGCTCGGCCGTGGGGCAGGCGCCCACGAAGGCCGTCTCGGCGGTGGCGCATCGACGGCGGGGATTCATGCCGGCGTGTGGAGGAGGCGGCGAGAGAGAGAGGCGGATGGAGAGGCTGGCGAGCTAGCTAGAGGCAATGGCGGAGAGACAGGCGGTGGATGGAGAGGCTGGCGAGCTAGCTAGAGGCAATGGCGGATGGATAAGCGCGGCGTCGAATTTATAGAGGCGCGGCGTCGAATTTATAGAGGCGCGGCGTCGATTCCGGAGCCTTCTTCTCTGTTCAGCCCGTGCCAGAGAAGACAAGCATGGCCCCTGTTTGTTGAGTTTGTAGCGGCGGTTCATGGGACCAACCGCCGCTAGAAATAGATTAATAGCGGCGGTTGGTAGCAGCAACCGTCGTTACAAATATCTGATTTGTAGCGACGGTTGCTGCCATCAACCGCGGCTAAAAATGGATTTGTAGCGACGGTTGCTGCCGTCAACCGTCGCTACAAATGATTTTCAGCCGCGGTCCATTTGTACAGTGCCCCCTTCACTACTGTAGCGACGGTTGGCTTTAAAAACCGTCGCTACGGGAATTTAGGCACTGTCGCTATAGGAGGGTTTTGTTGTTGTGGACGATGGCTTGGGAGAGGACAGATTCTCCGGGGACGAGGAAGACGATGGACATAGCGAGGACAGATTCTCCGGGGACAAGGAAGACGATGGCTGGAGCGTGGACAGATTCACCAGCGATGAGGAAGACAAGGACGTATACTTCGGCAACGAAGAACGACACGGGAGGTTGAAAGGGGGGTCCTTCTCGTTTCCAAGACCGCTCTTCTCCTCTGCCGTGCTGCGATCACTGCGGGTGAGCCACGGCAGGCTGAACCCGCCGGCAGCCATCGTCTTGCCGTCACTAGAGACGTTGCATCTGACAGAAGTCGGTGATTCTGAGGAAACCATCCAACGGCTGGTCTCCAGCTGCCCCCGCCTCGCCGACTTGACGCTCGAGTCCTGCTCCAAACTGATAAGAGTTTCCTTCCTCGACAAGCGCTTCCACCGGTTCACTCTCCTGTGCTGCCACAGTGTGGTAAGCGTGAGCCTCGACGCTTCAGAGCTGCACTTCCTCCACTACCGGGGCGCAGTGCCCACGGAGTCGCTGTTCGCGTTTCATGGCTCTCCTAGGATCCCCTCCAGCACCATCAAGCTCTGTGGCCCAAACAAGTCGGGCGAGAAGGATCTCGCCGGGTTCTGGTTGCTCCTGGAGAACTTCGAGGCCGCCAAGCACCTGCACCTCAACTTCAGCCGACTTGGTTGCAGCGATGGGAGAAAATTCCTCGTGGGCTTCCCCGCATTCTCCAGCCTGCATAAACTCGAGCTCACTGGATGCCTCGACAGCCACAGCATTACCAGGGTCTTGCAGCAGACCCCGAACCTGGAGATCCTGTCCCTGTTCCTCAAGCGCGATCCCGAGCACAGTCCTGTCACTAAACCGGATGCGCCTGCAGTGTTATGCCTGCAGCGGCAGCTGAAAGAGATCAACCTCGTGCCACTACCTAAGAAAATGACATAGGTGACGGGCAAAGACTATAATAGGTGACGGGCATCCCAGCCGTCACCCCTACGCCGTCACTGATTACAAGAGAAAGGTAACGGGCATATGTCCGTCACCTATAAAAAAGTCACAGGTGACGGGCGTCTCATGTTGTCCGTCACTTATCTGAGGGTATAGATGACGGACTTTCATGTTGCCCGTCACCTATATGATGTTATGGGTGACGGGCATGTTGCCCGTCACCTTTCCTGTGTATTAGGTGACGGGCTTCAGTGTTGCCCGTCACCTATTAGTATTTTAAAAACAAAAAAAAAAGGAATGGGAATGGGAATGGGAATCACAGGGGATACACTATTCTTTGGAGCCAAATCTTTGGGGATACACAATGAAAGTAAAGCAGTTCAGCAAGAATTTAAGCTACCACACTACATTACAGGTTCAGAAAATTGAAACAAGATAAGACTGAGCAGAGTTCTCCAGGGACTCTGATGGTGTCTAAGCTCTCTATTTGCCTTCAGCTAATGACTCTGTCTTGGATAAAATAGTGTAATGATAAGAGTGCATGGTTCAGCAGCAGCAAAACAATGGGTACGTCGTTGGAATTGCTCTTCATTTGCATGTCTGCAAAGTATATATGTTCAGTTTAAGAAAAATCATTTACATGAAGCTAGAGGCAATACCATTAGGATTACACTGTTTCAGTTACAAGTTCAATTTACAATTTTAACACTAGAAAGAAACCAGCCCTTGATTTTCTTAAAATAAATGTATATCATCATCGAGCCAGTTATATGCCCAGACCAAGTTGTATTAACACTAGAAAGAACCAAATTAACTCTCGGACCAAGTTATTTTTGTCAGGTAGTGAGTGTAGCATTTGATTGATTTTCATGGCTGCTAAATGCTCGAGTATAAATCATGCACTCAGAGACTGAAGTTAGTCCTCCTAACAGAACACATGCTCTGCTAATGCAAAGGATTTCTACTAATGATTATAGAAGCAACAGTTTTAGCATATAAAAACCTGTAGCAGGTAAATTGGATTAGGTTAGCCCTGCAACCAATATAATTTAGCATTTTGCTCAGCTCAGCATTCTTATATGATTAGTTAACAACTGGGCACTGGTTTATACTTTTTAGTTGAGAAGACAAAGTACTGAGGAAGTAATGTCTTAGCGAACAAAAAGAAGCACAGGAAATCCACACTTACCTGAACAAAAAGAAGCACTGGAAATCCACACGTTCTCAGTTGAGTTGGCTATAATATCTTCTACAAGCATCAGTTTACCTGAACAAATAGAGTGAACATTCTAAGTGATATCATCAACTGCTAGAGTGAACATTCTAAGTGAACAAATATTTACCCTTTGCAAGATAAGGGTAACCATTTCACTTTTAAAAGAATAATTGCCAGACCACAAAGGAGCAGTGAACTAAATAGGTGTCAGAACAGGGTATATGGTAGCATGAAATGGTAAAAACTGAATTCCAGATAAATTCATTACTTGTTATGATGATAGGGTATTGTAAACAAAACATCTTATGTGCATTAGCTGAAGAAGCCAGAGGATTGCAGTTTTATACCTTGAAGAGTTCTGCTAGAATTGGAATGGTGGCATAATCATACTTATATTTGCAGCAGCTCTGTGAGAGTAGTCAATATACTCTGTTAACAGGTAACCAAGTTAGAAACACTAGAGTTAGCAAACTGACTCACGGCAACTGAGGAACTAAGTCACAAAATCGCATGCACTTTGTAGCATAACAAGGCATCACGTAATTATTGCAACAATGCTTAGTTGATTAAACTGGTGAGATGATTTTAAGGGCCTGATCTACTTTCAGAAAATCAACAGGATCTTCTCCTACCAAGAAAAAAAAGAATGAAATTTCAGTCTATTAACAGACAGGATAGATCCATGTGGTCTGTTCCAAAACACTGCAAATATTAGTCAGAACAACATGAAACCACTATGATTCTGAAGCTGTTAACAGAAAAGGCTACAGAGGAACAAGGTTAATGTGTAGAAATTTTTTAGAACAAGGGTAACCATTTCAGTACTAGTTGCCTTTTTAGAACAAGGCATATTGCCGGTAAAATCATCTCAACAAAGTTGGCTGTGGAACCATCACTCTTGTGAAGCAGAATAACAAGATGGCCCCAACGTAGATCAATAGAGCAGTCATGCACATTTTATCGAACAGGTGTAGGGCGTCTGACAAATGCACTAGTAATATTCGGAGGAGGGAGAACAGAGATTGGGGGGAAATGGAGCACGTAACTGTAAGTAGTGATCTCTGGCGGTGCCTATGGCTACCGACCAGACTAGCAGCAACAGCTCGTTCCAGAGGATTCGCAGTTCAAGCCTACCAACTTGTGCACGCAAGAGCTTCAATCGGCCATGGTACCTTTGATTCAGGCAGAAGATTTGGTAATGGAAGAGCTCAAATTGTGCCAGATTGGTTGGACGGGGGAGGGCGGGGAATCAATTTTGCAGAATAACTTGCCTCCGCAGATGGTCGATGGCCCGATTTGCTGCGTCGGCGCGGCCAGGTTGCTGGCTTGCTGCTACCCTTGAAGAAGCCAGTGGAAGCCGCCTGCCTCCACGCGCGCGGCCACGGATGCCGCCTTGCACGCCCAGCGGACCTCGAATCAACGCGCCCCCTCGACTGCCCCTGCCGCGAGCGGCGGTGAGCGAGCGGCGGCGTGGCGGTGACCCCAGCATCGGCACGCCGTGAGGCGTAGAACGTGCGAGGCCAGGCGGAACGGGGGCGGGCGCAGGAAGGAGACCTGCGCAACCAGCAGCAGGAGCTGGCGCCGCGCCACCTGCTTCTAAGTGGAGAGGTGAAGGTCACCCGAGGTAAGAGGAGAACTGGTGGTCGTCAGACCCCGGTGAGGGAGGGGACGAGATCGGATGCGAGTAAAAAACAAAAGGAAGCGAATGAAATTTTCGGGTCCGACGCATCCACGAGGTGACGGGCTAACTTGTGGCCCGTTACCCATTACCTGTACCGCTAATAGGTAACGGGCTGTATTGAAACCCGTCACATGTTTGCCTCCTCCCTGGTGCACTGATGATAAAGGGTGACAGGCTGTGGAGTGGCCCGTCACCTGTCTAGTTTAGGTGACGGGTTTTAAATACCCGTTACCTATTTACTGTCACCTATGAAAGGTTTTTAGGTAGCGTGCACTACAGGGGTAGCCTCAGAGAATGCTGGCCCAGCTTCTGCTCGGCAATGCGTTGGTTCTGCAGGCCCTATGCGTCGTTTTCCCTAATAAGTCATTGCAGGTCAAGACCAAACTGATGACTGAAATCAAGGGATGGGTGGTCAGCAAGTCGCCAAAGATGAGTTTCCTGTAAAATATATATAGTTATGTGCAAGTGACTTTTGCCTCCGTTGGTTTTTGGCATTACATGTAATAATAATCCTATCAATAAATGGAACGGAAAGCAGTTTCAAGCTAGCATACATTACACATTGTTTTATTCTTTTCTCGGTTCGAGATGCAAAGATTGGCTATGGAATTAGAGGCTGGCCAAATAAGTTCTCAGCGTAGAATGAAGGCTTTTATCTTACTGAATGATCTGTCTGCTATTTTAACAACTGATATATGTATGTTTGAATTAGATGCATTATTTTGTTACCACATAATACTAAGACATACTCTGATCCCTCCGTTCTCAAATTGTTGTCGTTAGGTTCAATTTTGAACTAAAATTGTTCTATTGCTGTCTAACACTAGCAGCTAGCTGTACGCAGCATAACAGGATACGTGATCCTACTTGATCCTACAACGGTGTTGATGTCGTTAATTACTTGTCTCACAGAATTGAGAGGTTTCTTTTTTTTTAGTCCAGAGAATTGAGGGGCATAAGAGATGTCATATGATGTGCTTAAGTGTAAAATTTGGAATTTATGTCAAACATGAACCATTGGAAGGCACAGGAATCCGACCAGTCAGTACTAAACACCAATAACTTATTCTTTACTAGCAAAATTGCCCGTGCGTTGCTACGGGTAACAACAATTTCATTACACAGTAATAAGCCACAACAAAAAGCTATATTTCACCTCACAACATAGGATGTACATACCATGAGGAATTACTACACAAATGGAAAAGCAATAGATGTTAAGATTGGTTACTTTGGGGAGAACACATGATCATATTGCATTGCTCAATTAAACTTACTTTTTAAAAGACAAGCAGTTGCATCCAAATAGAAAATCCCGAGTACAATACTAAACACCATTCTGAATTCTTTTGTCTTTACTTCTTTTCTGCAACTCCAATCATCAGAGTAACATGCAAGGAACTGAAACTACTAATCAAGAGGATGACCAAATAAACAAATGGAGTGTAAAAAAATGCAATATAATGTACTGCTTGTTGAGATTTTCCTTCTTTGTTTCTCATTGTATGAGTTGAATTCGAAGCTCAATTTAAGGGATGATAGCTCACACAACAACCTATGTTAACATAATTGTAGTATATTTTTATGATATCGTTTGTATGTATCTTTGATTGCTATTAGTCTGTCAATAAGTTTCCTTTAAGGAAATATCTTGTACACATTTCACAAATTAAGATCACTGAAAAAAAAATAGAACAAGATGACATGTTCTATGTATTATCTTTAATCAATGAAATGTATTGAACAGAAATCTGCTTCATAGCAGAAGCCAAAAAATTCATCATACAACATATTTAACTATACATACATTTGTAAAATTTAAGCATCAACAATCATCATCACTACCAGGATGCCCCTTTTTGCCTGCAAAGGTCAAAATACACTCGGCAAAACTTTTGCCGAGTGTAGCACTCGGGGAAGCGCACTCGGCGAGTCTATACACGGCGAAGACCCCCTTTGCCGAGTGTCTTTTGTCGGGCACTCGGCAAAGGCTTTGCCGAGTGCCTTTAGTGGAGACACTCAGCAAAGCCTCAACGCTTTGCCGAGTGTCTTGGCAAAAGCACTCAGCAAAGCAAGGAGGCTTTGCCGAGTGTCTTGGCAATTACACTCGGCAAATCCTCCTTGCTTTGCCGAGTGTTGTTGCTTTTACACTCAGCAAAGCAATTTTCCCGATTAATTTTTAATTGTTTTTTCACAAATTCCATTGACAAACACACACGCAGTTCACATGTTCATGCTTCAACTAATAATTCAAAATGAGCCGAGCATTACTTCATCCAATAGAAATGTAATTCATTGTTACATCAAAAAATTCTATCATTACATAGAAGGTATATGACCTAAATTGAATGGGAACAACTCTGTTTTGAGCTGTCTAAAGGCATCAACATGCAATTTGTTTCCAGCTGTCTTGGACACATAATCGGCGTTCCAAACATGGCCGTAACTGTTACAAGCAACCCGTGTGTGCTATTGCTGCTCGAGATGTTGCAGCACAGATGCAACCAAATGCAACGAGCCGGTCACACAGATCAGGCCAGGAGCTGCACCGTCTGCTCCTCTGCTCTCCAGCAGCTGAGAGGCAACCTTGATCAGGCCATGCGAAAATGGCGCGTCCTGGCACCCGATCAGCATGCGTTTGCCGGAACTCGATGATGAACTAGCCAGGTTGCCGATGCACTCCGGAGTTTCCATGCCGCTGACTGTGCCGATGTCCATGTGATCGATGCCCTGGTCCTGGGCAGCAGCGATCCATAGCTCTTTCAGGGAGGAAGCTGGCATGGTACGAGAGTTTCCTCCTGCGATGCTCGCCTCGGTCAGTAACACAATATCGGGCAATGGACCTGCAGAAAATTCAGAAAACAGGACTGTGGTCTTTAATTCACAAACTTCTGCTTGGCCTCAAATTGTGCACAAGCATGTATGAATATTTTTTAATGTTCAGAAAGGGATAGGTCGTACCAGAGAGAAGCTGTTCAGCAAATGCAAGATGCTCCTTGTCACTAGCCATTCCAACAACAAGAGCTAAAGGCCCTTCAGGTTTCACAGTTTCTATAACATCTGACAAGGCCTTTGCAGATGCCTCAGTATGGGCTGGAAGATGTTCGCAACATCAGTGAACTGTAAAACATAACTCAAAGATGAAAACAGAGCAGATTGTAGCAGAAACCTCCATCAATAAGTACAGTGGAAGATCCATTGAGTCCAAGTACTGAAGCTTCCTCTTGCGTAAGAAATTGGCTTCTCCCAGGCAGTTGTGTCTCCTCTAAGCCAGCTTGGATTGAAGGCTCAGAAATATCCCATCCTTAACTTCCCAAAGCCATACAATAAAACAAGACCATTCAGTTCATGTGATAAAACAGCAAGCAGAAAAACGAACAAAGAATCAGAGACATATCAGGCAATATTCAGCCTTACAATTTACTGAATTTAGGCCCACCCAATAGCCATTTTGCAAGTGAAGAATTGATATTTAGCGAACCGTGAAAGTTCACGTTGAGGTAATTTTGTTTAATGAAACTGGATGGAACGACCACAGACTGGTTTATGTATTGCTACCTAAATTACGGAGACAGAGAGCTGTGCAAGAAGCTGTAACAGCATTTTGACGCTGATGATCTCCCTTACGTCATTCAATTCAATGGACTGAAAAGGACAATTCACAGTAATCACTCGGGGGATTTGAGAAACAGAATGAAACATATCTGTTTCAGGTTTCAGATGAAAACAATGAGGTTCACAATGAAACTCACCAATGGCATACCATTCGAAATATTGATGCTAATGTCACAGCTTTGATAAGGTTCACCAATCAACATGCAATTTTTCTATTTTACAATGCATGCTCTATTTCCAATCATCTCTGCATTCTTGACAGTTAAAACTGAAACCTGATATGGATGCCATGAAACCTGATATGGATGTTAAAACTCACTAATGCAAGCATACATTTTCACCATGTTTGGTCAGACGAGGAGTAATCTCGATCGACTACATATTTTGGATATCAAGAAATAAAAATTCAGAGTAATTTCAGAGAGCAACTACATATTTTGGATTACTTGCTACTGCATATCAACCCAGGGCAGAGTTCCTTGCGCAGATGCTGCTTCTGCCGCTGCTCGCACTCTCGACGGGTGGAATTGTCTATAGTAGCAGAAAATAAATTGAGGAAATCATAGAGGAATTTCGTCGAACAGGGGGTGTGCACGTCGGGCGGTGGGGGACTGACCAGATCAGGCTTGTAGATGTTGTGGACGATTGAGGCGCCGGCGAGGAGGGAGACGACGATGACGACAGAAGCCCAGGCGAGCGACGGAGTGGGTGGTGACCATGCAGGTGTACGTCAGCCTGGCGCAGGACCTGTTCCTCCTCCCGCGGCGGATCAACTGCCGGCTGCTCAAGAAGAGCTACTACGCCGGCCTCACGGCCGTGCGCCTGCTGCCGCACCTCGGGGAGTCGGGCAGCCGGGGGAGGGAGTCGGAGTTGCCGGGGCTCGCCGGCCTCGCGGGGGAGTCGGGGAACCGGGGGAGGGCGCGGCCGGGGGAGGGGGCTGGGGGTGCGGCCGGGCCAGGAGGGGCCAGGGCCGCCGCCGGGGGCCGCGGCCGGGGGGCGAGGCTGGGAGGCGGGGCCGGGGGCGCGGCCGGGCCAGGGGCTGGTGGCGCGGCCGGAGGAGGGGCCGGGGGCCGGGGCCGCCGCCGTGTGCGCGGCCGGGGGCGCCGCCGGGGGCCGCGGCCGGGGGGCGGGGCCGGGGGACACGGCAGGGGGGCGGAGGCGGCGGCGTCAGCTGGTGGCAGGCGGAGGTGCGAGGGCGGCGGCGTGAGAGATGCGAGCGAGAGCGAGAGATGAGCGGGATGGAAGAGAAGTAGAGCGCGACGCTGCTAAGTCCACCCCCCGCCCTTCGCCGAGTGTTCAGATGCAGTACACACGGCAAAAGTTCTTTTCTGAGTGTCTACTTTTTCTGAGTGGTTTTTTTTTACACTCAAAAAATAATCTACATTTGCCGAGTGCGCGCCCATGGGGCACTCAGCAAAAGGTACTTTTGCCGAGTGTATTTCAGGTACACTCAGCATATATTATTCATGACCGGCTTAAAAAAATTTAAAAAATATCAAACAAATTCAAAAAATCATAACATTTTGACATGACACTTTTTAGATGATCTATTACCTATAAAAAATATGTTTCAACTCAAATTGAAATTCAAAAAATCACGTGACTACTTATCTTAGTGCTATACTCTAAACTCTTTGTCACTTCCTCGGAGATTGTCCGTTTTGTAAACAACGTACGTGACAACTTGCGCGAAAGCTTATCTACTATTTATCACAACATCCCCGTGTGATATCATGACATCGCGACAAATCTAACGATTTTCTGATGTTATTTGTATTTTATAGATTTTTTTAAAAAAATTGGGCACACGCTCGTTTTCATATTTTATGAACAAAATGTGCGAAAATTCCTTTCATTTTCTGGATACCGCCTGACGTTGAACTCATTGACATGAATATCATTTTTTCATTCACTCGATTCGACTATACTAATCACTTCTAGTTCAATTTTAGTTTATCACTAAAAAATATAATTAAAGAAAATAAGTTACTAAATTTAGAAAACGGATCGTAAAATGTACCAAATTTCAACATAAAGTATAATGAGGTGTATTTAGGCATGGAAAAAATTTTGGTAACCAAAAGTTGAAAAAAAATATATATTTTGCCGAGTGGGCTGAGCAGACACTCGGCAAAAGTCCAAACGGCGTCACCCCCCTAACGCCGTTGCCTGCCTTAGGGTGGGGACAAGGACTTTTGCCGAGTGTCGACGTGCTGCGACACTCGGCAAAAGTCTTATTTGCCGTGTGTTTTGCCTCTGCCGAGTGCCTGCCGTGGTGGGCACTCGGCAAAGCCCTCTTTTGCCGAGTGTGGTACTTTTGCCGAGTGTTTTTTGTTTGACACTCGGCAAAACTAGCTTTTGCCGAGTGCCCGATAAAAAACACTCGGCAAATGTTCCGACACTCGGCAGATATCGGATTTCTGGTAGTGCATCTGACGAAACATACATAGAGTTTCTCATGGCTATGGATTCTTTATGTAGAGTCTTGCGTCGCAGCATACGACGTGCTTTTTCACGATCTCTCCTTGCCTGCTTCTCCTCAGGCGTCATATTATGCACCCAACGACGTTGGCGTCTTGCTTCAATATGCTCCTGACTTAGAGTCTTTAGACGTTCACTTTTTGCTTTTCTTTGCTCAAGTGTCATATTTGCATACCTCATCCTATCCTTTGCACGATTTGCTACAACTTGTTCATGTGTTCGGGTGCTACGATGTAGGGCATTGAGTGCATTTTGACGATCACGTCTTTCTTGTCTTTGCTTTGGTGTCATATTTGCATACCTTGCCCTATTCCTTGTGCGATTAGCTTCACCTTGCTTGTTTGTTAACTCCCGCATGCATGGTTTCTGATCAGGTGAAATACAAATAGTAGAATCATCACGAGTACATTGTGATTGCAATTGATCAACTAACATGCTAGTATGGTGCCCTCCATCACAAGAATGTTTGATTCCTTGCATTCAATCACATACCATAGTTAGGATTCCATCAGCAACGAAGCAGCATATTTAAATGTGGGATCAAAGCATGAATATATGGCATAGAGAAGGTGATCAAATTACTATATTATCCTGATCAACATTTTCCCTATGGTATGAATCACTTCTATGTGGCCGATCAATCAATGTGTTTATTAATCTTTATATTTTTTTTGTATCTTCGTCTATAAATATTTTTCACAGGACATTATTAGAAATATAAAGAAATGCTCCAGTCGCGATAGTATTGTTGTCACATACAACTTTTATTGCACTGGTTCAACACAATAAAGCATGACAACTAAATGATTTACCTTGTTCGACATTATTTATTAGGGCAGATTCAACTTTCTTTCGATGATATGCCTCCCGACGCTTCCTATTTCTCGCTTCTCTTTGTTGGTATGACATTTGCTCATATCGATCTTTCTCCCTTTGCCTCTTGCGTTGTTTAGGATCGACTAATAGTCCAAACTTGACGGCTTCTTGTGCCTCTTTCATCATCTATAGGAGCTGTTAGTCTCCACTCGCGGTATAGCACAAGCTTCAACCGAGAAAGGGATATTAGTATTGGCAGGACTAACAAAATGATAAATTAATCAACTTGGTGATAATCACATGATGTACTGCAAACTATGGAAACAAGTACAACAATGTCTAATCATCCGAGGCGTGAATATACAGGATCAATGTCTCAACTTTGCTACTTTGTTACAGGCACATCTTGAACAAGATTAGAATATACCTACTTTGAGAAATAATTATCAAGGTTGTATCCCTCAGAATCTTTGTACAACTACAAAATCAGGTCCCTACTCAGGATGTATTTTGAGATGTTGCGTGTAAAGAAGCAAGACGAAAAAGAAAGCTTTCACCTTCTTTTGGAACTGCAAAAATAACAGAATTATGTTTCTCTTAAACTATAAAACGAAGTCTAAATATTTTTAGCTGCCACGGTGCTCATTAACTCGTTCACGTCATTTGATACCAAAGGAGACCACTTTCTTAATGTGTAGAACCTCCACTATTTTAAGAAGTTCAGATATATAGCTAAGAGAAATAAATTGATCATGAAGAGGATGCAACTCACAAGATTTTACAATCAGAGAAAAATCTAGATATGCTTGAAAACAACTCAGTTATGAACTTGGATTATGAATAAGAGTTCAACCAAACTGATATGGACGTAAAACTTTGCGAAGCTCAGATATATAGCTAATTAAGAATAAATACATCATGGAGAGGCTGGAACTTACAAGATTTTTCCAAAGCAGGGCAAATCCTATGCTCGAATACAACTTAATTCAACGGAAGTGATATGGACTTTACGCAACATTACTGAATGATGGGCGTTGGATTCCAGGGTTCTGCAATTATGGTCCAGAATATCATGCGGCAAAAGCATAACCCAGTGCTACTCTGCATTGAGCAAGGAAAACTGATATACGTTCATTACAACAAGGAGATCATAAATCCTCTCCTGCCCTTTCCCTCTCTCTTATCACCTTTGCCTAGTGACCAAAAAGAGTAGAAAATCTTATTCTGCTATGAATTCAACAGCAAAAGGAGAATCTTCATGTTCAGTGCTAAGCTAAATTAGAGAGAAAATTCTGAAACTTGACTGTATGTCAGTTTTGAATAACCTTGTTTAAGCAATCAAGTAGTGACGAGAAGGCCAATGACTGCAAGAAACTTTGGCATATGCATGAGATCAAGCGCCAACACCAAACAATTAACAAAACATATGATTTGAAAAATTCTTATGCATGCTAGATTCAGTAGAAGTGATCATTGCAGTTCTCACAAGAAGATGACATGCACGAACACTCCATTATCTGAATCCGTACATGTTGTCATCCCGGCAATTAGGTATCATGAATCCAATAAGAATTGGATGTTAGAATAAAACCTACACAACAGCACGACAACATGGGACACTCGTGATGTTAGGAAGTACCAGATGCTTGATAGTCGGTTGACCCTAGTCCTCAGCAGCGAGATAAGCAGCTGACAGTCTCCAATGCAAGCACACCCACGCTAGGGCCAGGTCTGCGCAGAACGCAGCTCGGATTGCTTTTGACCTCGTGCGTTGGACGAGCTCGATCGGTGATGGTGGCAGTGAATTGCGGATTGCGGAGTCCGGGGACGAGCTCGATCGGTGATGGTGGCAGTGAATTGTGGATTGCAGAGTCCGGTTGATGGTGTCGTCGGGGCAGATCGAGCTGGTGAGGAGATTGACGTAGATGAACAGGCTGCGTTTTCCCCAGGCCGACAATCCGTTCTTCACGCCGATCGCAGCAGAAACGTCGGCGAGTAGAGGTGCTTGGGCTTCGAACACGATTTGCAGGTGCAGGACGATTGATGGGATATGGCTTGATCATCCTGGGTGCGATGGGGATTTGGATTGGAGCCCGTGATGGGAGTTTGGGTCCGACCCGGTGGAGGACCTGGAGTGATGTAGGGAAAGACGAAACAAAGAAGGTAAGAATTATGTCCGGGGTCATGGCGAACGATTGGTAAAGAAGAAAGAAACGGGCGTTGATCGATTAGATTACGGAAACAGCGGCAGAGGGCTGAAAAACAACATCTATTGGCAGACCGATGGCAGAGGGCAGAACGTATATGACGATGGGATTACATGTTAAACAAACTTTTTAAGTAGTAGAGATTCCAATGTAAACAGCCACAATACTTGTACAAAATCATTAAGATTCAAACTTGAAGGAAACTAACAAATTCTGCCTAGCTATCTAATAAATGATCGAGAACACATCAAAACAATAAAAGAAGATAATAAGGTAACCTCGCTTCATATGGATCACAATATTCTACTTCGGCAAAAAAAAAAGGCAGAAATTATTGCATACAACATTATTGATGTTACATGCTGTACTAGTATTCAGAGAATATTGGTAAATCAGAGATCAAGCTAAACTGTACCTAGAGTGTAGAAGCTCAAGAATGGAACAATGTCATAATAGCCGCTGATCCCTCGCAGTTTCCTAGTGGCGAAGCTAGATTGCAAGTGATGGTGGTGCAGTATATGGGATTTATGCTTATATTTTCAAACAATTAGCTGGTTACAATAAGCATCTTAGTGCTACCTTTTCTGCTTAGCCTGGTGCCAGTGCACCAGGGTAGCATAAGGTGGTTTCGCTACTGGTTTCTTGACCTTTCCCGACCGGAAATGAGCACAATAATACCCACAAGTCTTCCTAACGTAAAAACACCATCACCATCCACAAAGCCAACTGCGGCAAGTTTGATCACGAGACGACCAGTGGAGATCAACATTTTGAAGTCAACGACTTTACTTTGGGTCCATCCCATATCTCTACCGGGACCAACCTTGACTACACGTGGAGCAGGGACTCCTTCACGACGGCATACACTACGTCACTATGTAAGAAAGGGTTATAGGTGACAAGCATAAGAGCATCTCCAACAGCCTATGTATCTGGTGTGGGCTAGCAAAAAAAAGAAAACGCAGAGAAAAAAACGCATCCAACAGAATAGCCATCACGCTCGGCGTCCATCCACGCTCGCAATCATCCCGACGCCCCTCGGCATCTTTTCCGAGCGCCTCGCGCTTGCTTTCGCAGCCCTCCCGCGCACGCGCCCCTCGTTCCCGCGCCGTTTTCACCGCTCCCGCGCGTGCGCCCCTCATCCCCGCGCCATTTTCACCGCTCCCGCGCTCGCCTCTGCTTTTTCCCCCCACCGAATCGCCGCCAATAGCACATGCCCTGCTTTGCCGAGGCTCCAAATCGGCGCCGCCTCATTCCAGTCTCGACGCCTCCGTACTCGCCATGACCCGGCCGCCGCGTCCCCGTGCAGCACTAACCAGAGAAACTGTATTCCGTCATGATGCTGCTGCGTGGTCATCTCTTGTAGGGCAGGTCCCGCAAGGATTTGAGGATCCGGAGGCCAGACACGATGACGGAACGGAGTTTGCTGACGACACAAGCCACGGTAAGGTTCAATTTCTGGTGGTATGGTTCACTGAGATGACGAATTGTTGATGCTATGGCTCACTGAGATTAGGAATTGTTTATGTTTAGTTGTCGAATTTCTGATGGTACGGTTCATTGAGATACAGAATTGTTGATGTTCCTGTTTGACTAGGTGGCGAATGGCATAGATGAGTAGCAATAGCTGGTAGGGATAGGATGATTAAATTACTTTTGCTTATCTGAAAGTACTAGTGTGTTGCCGTTCACAATTCTGAATGCTGGAAGTCCTGAAGCAATTTTCGTATTGGTTAAATCCACAGTTCATCTTCGCCCCAGCTCAAATTTTGAGCTGGCTCCGCCACTGATCTGAACAATGGATTGCACTTGTCGAGTAGAGATCTGAACAGAATCGACCAGGGCTATATCATCTCATTATGGGCACCTTTCAATAGTAGTTTATTTTTCTGATCAGTATGGTCACATTGAATCTAATTGATAAGTGATACTGGCAGTATGTTTATTTTTCTGGTCAGCATATATTTGCACAATTTTTAATCATATTAACACTTATGCTTATTTTTCTAGTCTGACCATATTCTTTATGTTCTTGTTGTCGCAGGTGCTGTGGGTTCAGGGTCATATTACAGAGACCTCCTAGTGAGTGATGTAGAAGAGTCTCAAGATATTCCGCCTACTACAGACACACCCATTGATCATGGTCCTGTGGCAGATGATGGATCACAGGGAAGAACCAAAAATTTCAGTTTTGAGGAGGACAAACTTCTTGTGTCTGCTTGGCTAAATGTGGGCATGGATCCTATTAGAGGAGTTGATCAATCACAAACCTCCTATTGGGCAAGAATTAATGAATATTTCCATGCTAACAAGTCATTCGAGTCAGATCGTACACAATGTTCTTTAATGAATCGTTGGTCTGCTATACAACGTGATGTGAATGCTTTTTGTGGATGTGTGACCAGGATTCAGGATAGAAACCAGAGTGGAGTTTCAGTTGATGACAAGGTATATAATTCCTTGCAAACAAATAGTTGTCTTTTATGTCATTCTGTCGCAACTTAAAATTCATGTTGACTGTATGAAATCTACAGATTGCACATGCATGCGCACTGTTCAAGGCAGAAGACAAGAAGAATAGGAAATTTGGCTTAATGCATTGCTGGAGAATTCTAAAGGACAAGCCCAAGTGGATCGAAAGACGCAAGCAAATTGCAGCAGCAAAAGCTGCTAGTAATAAGAAACAGAAGACAAAGGGAAACTCATCTCCATCATCAGCTGCACCCGTACTCACACCTGGTACTAGCGGTGTTGATGCAGCACCAGCACAAGATTCTTCAAAAAGACCGGACGGAAAGAAGATGGAGAAAAGAAGTTACGCCAACGTTCGACCATCGAAGCATTGGACTATTTTGTGGCAAAGATGAAAGAAGTTGATGATGAGAAAGAGTTGAAGAAAGAGTTGAAGAAAGATGAGAGGTGCAACAAGTCCTTTACTCTGCAGGAGGAAAAGATCAAGTTGGAGAGAGAGAAATTTGAGTTCCAAAGGGACTTGGAAGATGATAGAATTCTTTCGATGGATTGGAGTGATATGCCCTACAGAAAGCAGCAATACTATGAAGCGCGCCAGAATGAGATTCTTGCAAGACGTGGTTGCTAGACTACTATAGTTTCCTTTGTTTAAAAAAGATGTTATATTTTGAACTGTAATGTGTGCTTGGAACCGGTTGCTAGAGAACTGTCGAATTACTTCTGCTTTGAACCTGTAATAGCTCCTTTGGTATATTCATTCCATTTGATTTGCTATTGCTATCGAGAAGCGGATTCTCTTTTTCATATCATTTGCATTGATCATGGTTTCATATTAAATAATTAGTATACATTCACATGTACTGTATCAGTCTGCTATGTAGAAGCAGATTCCCAGCCGCTCCATGCACAGTCTAGAGACAGTTTTCCTATATGTTACTGTCACTTGCATTGTCCAATGAAAAAAAAATATTATTATAGAGTGAGTCATGGGAAGCCCGTACAGACACCTCAGTAGCATTGTCCAACTAAAAAAAATTATTATAGCAAGCACATTGACCTCAAGCTCTGTAGTCTAAAAACAATTACTTACTAGCAGGAATCCCGGGCGTTGCCCCGGGCCATCAAAATCATGAAAAAAAAAGCCTTAAACAGGCATATGAAACTAAAAGAGTATAACACCATTTCTAGTGAAAAGCAAACACTATTGTTTCATAAAATAAAAATATGGATGATATTGATTTAGACCCACAAGCAGTGTGTTTCAATATATTCATGTCATGTTGCTAAACTCAAGTTCACACCAACATATTTTCGCTTCTGCTTGGCTAACATGGTAAGGAACGGAACCACATATTTAAAGTAAGGTGTGATCCATACTTTTTTTTTGGCATAGAAGGCATAACAGTACAGTTGCAGGCACAGATACTGTGTTGTCGCACATGCAATTGATCACCAGAGAAGCAAGAATGCTGATTTTAGGAATTGCAAAGCTAATATACTCAAAAGTAGAATATCTAAAATTGGTTTCCAGGAGATCAGTAACATCATACAAAATTTTGACAGAGAAATTAGAAACGTAGAAACATACTTTTCAGAATCTCAAGTAGCTGATCTATTATTTAGTCTCCTAATTTCAACGAAAGATGATGGCATCATTGTGATGATACTACAAACGGCTTCACTTGACGCATGCGAGCACAATTCAAATCTTTTTAAAACTGCACAGGAAAAGGAAGCGTTATCAACAAATAGAGCACTACGATAACAAAAGTCTATCTTTACTCTTCCAGATAACCAATGTGCCAAACAATATCGATATAGTTTATCTGACATGATAAGAATCCGGATGAAGTAGTTCAAGGTGTGGTCTATTAATGCTGAATTCAATGTGCATATGTTGATATATCACAATTCGCGTAGCCAGGGCCAGGGATGAATAACCACATACAAAGCAAATGTGTTGCACTTATGTGATTTATGCACGGTTAATCCAAAAGGCAAATTTATGCAGTCCATATCAGGTTTCCAATACTCGATGGTGGATACCGCATACATGGTCAAGTTGTTTCTTTACAAATGCAATCTTGATTTTTGGACAAAAAATGGGTGTGTTAACACAGTTAAAACAAAAGAGCTAAACTTTCCCTCAACCAGAGGATCAGGTCAATGACACTCACACGGAGCAGGGGAGAAACTTTGGAAGAAGATTCATCAACCATGTCATATGACAGAAGAAAGCTATAGAAGATGAAACGTGATATCATGTTGCCTGAACCTGAACATAAAAAGAACTTTATTAGTAACTGTACTGAAACAAAGTGAAGGTATTTAACTGAAAATGACTATGTTACATTACAGATGAAGGAGGAGTTATTTTTATAGGATCATAAGATGTGTAGCAAACAGGGGCAAATACCTTGTCGTAAATTAACAGCACTGATTTGATAAGTCACTGAAAATTTCAGTATACACCACATTATGTGTTTTGTTTTCAAATTCAGGAGGGTTGTTCTCAATGAGCACGCGTAGGCCTGAAGGTGATGTAACACGTGACAAAGCAACATAGAGTTGTCCATGGGAAAACACAGGGCTTGGTAGGTAAACCCCAACTTTACTAAGTGTTTGCCCCTGACTTTTGTTTATTGTCATGGCGTATGAAACACGAACTGGAAACTGGCGACGTTTTAACTTGAAAGGCCACTTGGGATCACTTGAAATAGAGATAATTCTTGGAATGTAAGCCTTAGATCCTTTAGCCTTTCCTGTGATTATTTCAGCTTCAATTACACGATGAGTGAGTTGTGTGACTATAAGTCTAGTTCCATTACATAAACCTCTTGATGGATCCAGATTTCTGAGAAGCATAATTGGGACACCAATCTTCAACTGCAAATGGTGATCAGGAAGGCCACTCATCTGTATTGTGTTAAGAAATTCAACAGGGTATAGGGCCTCCAAAGTGCAGTAGTTAGCTGAACTGTCATCGATGCTATCAAAGCTGTAATAAGACATTTCTTCAGTAGCTATATGACTGATAATTTCTGAATTTATCGCTGCAGCCACTTCATTTGTTGGAGCTAAAATTGCTCGCTCACGTAGATAAGTTGCTAATTCTGAAGTATGTGGGGTAGATTCATACACAAATGAAATCAAACCTGCAAGGTTTCTCTGTTCAGTTGGCAACAAAAGATAATCAGGGATTTGAATCCAAGAAGCGTCTGATTGAGGTACAGGGATACTATCAGAGACTCTGCCATCACCAACAGCAAGCAACCATTGAGCAAACTCTTCTAGCTGAACTCTATCTTGCTGACAAAGAGATGGGCATTTCAGCCGCATGTTTTCAGTCAATTGAAGTACTTTGCAAGATTGCCACAAATAGGACCGAGTGATAGAAGCATTTAGTATTTGTTGCCTTTTTGCATTTGGGAGCACCGGTAGTGTTTGCCTAAAATCACCTCCAAACACAACTGTTATTCCACCAAATTGCTTGTTTGCAGAAGAAGTATCATTAGAAGACATGATATCTCTGAGTGTGCGATCAAGTGCTTCAAAACAATGTTTATTGTTCACAGGTGCTTCATCCCATATGATTAGTGATGTATGTTGTATCAACTCAGCTAGATGTGTATTCTTCTTGATACCACATATGGAATGTTCTTGTATATCCAAAGGAATCTTGAAGCGTGAGTGGGGTGTTCGACCACCAGGAAGTAACAAAGCAGCAATTCCAGAAGATGCAACTGCTAGGGCTATTTTACCTTGGCTTCTAACGCTGTTGAGTAGAACACTCCAAAGAAATGTTTTGCCGGTGCCTCCATGTCCATAAATGAAGAAGGTACATCCAACACCATTTAGGATGGAATTCTCTATGGTGTCATAAATTCTTCTTTGGCTTGTATTTAGCTGATTGAGTTGTTCACTTAATTCTACCAATGAAATATCAGAACTGTAAGCAAGCTCTTCAAGTATGAGTCTATTTGTGAGAGATTGAGAAGAATCACAATCCGGCTCTGATAAGTGAAAGTGGCTCAAGCTGTATCCACCATCCTTGAGTAATTTGTCTAATTCATGCAAGACATAAGATCTGATACAATGTGCAATAGACTCTGTAGAAACACTTGGGGTAAGCTTCTTAGCATGATATGCCATATCATCTCCCATTAGTTGTACATAATCATCGAATAATTTCACTGGATTTATAACTTCGCAAAAAAGCAGCATTATGACAAACAACTGTCGGAGCTGATGTGGAAGGGCCCAAAGGGCTGCATCTGCCATGGCATTAAACCATTCACGATCGTCACCGAGCAGACCAAACGCCTCACAAGCAGCACGAAATGATGGGTATCGCTGTCCGCCAATAGTGCGGAGATCAGCAAAGCATTGAGCGCCTTTGATCACATGAAGCAGCATACGAAGATAGAATCTCTCTCCTTGACTTGGAGCGACATTAGCTATGCGACCAATTTTTGGACGATGGTTGCGTCGTTCATCCCAAAAAAATTTATCTTCATGCCAAGTCCAGTGTTCTGGAAATTCAACATAAGTGTACTCTCGAGCACTTCGATGTCTTCTATTTGCTTCAAACCACGCGGTCAGTTTCGTTACCATTTTACTTGGATCTTTAATTACTTGATCAAGATAATCATCCTCAGTATAGATGACATTATTTTCTAGTGGCAGATGCACAGGGAGGCGCTCTACTGACGGATTAGTATAGTGAATATCAAATTGGAGTAATCGCCATGCTGCATCATTTGGTGTTACACATCTAGCATCCAAGTACTCATTTATTTCATCAAATTCTTCAGCAGAAGCATGAGAACCACCTCTTCTTCTATGAATTTCTGCTTGAGCACAGTCTGGACCTTTATTTGTATACTTAAATAAGTACTTTTCCATCCCGTCCCGATTAACCCTTTCAACATTGATGTGTGCCTGATACTTGACTAACAGGTCAACATTATGTGGCACAACAAATCTATTATCAATACGAACTCCATCCTTCTCTGTGTTGATGCCATTATTTGGCCTTGCATACTTAACATGTCCATCTGGCAGCAGGATAGTTTTGTCACAAAATTCCTTTGGATAAAACTTGCTACATTTCCCATCAGCCATGCAAGGAGAAGATGTATTTAGAGGCCCACAGGGGCCATGGATCATGAATTTTGAAACCACCTCATGTCCTACTGGATCAATCAATGGATCAGGCAACTGAGCTGATATCAAGGCATCTATTTGGTCAGCATCAATAGGCTTGTCTTTTTTCAGCCACACTATTAGATGAACATGTGGAAGACCTCGCTTTTGAAACTCAATTGTGTACACAACTGAACAAAGAAACAACATGTATATAAAAAATCTGGAAACTTGAAAGAAAGCTAAAAATAACATAACATGGCACTGCACGGGTGATAATAAGAATATTACCTCCAACTATGGGTCCAAAAAACTCATATTTTTCTATGTCATCAACCAATAATTTTAGTTTCATTTCAAAAACTCGATCAACAATTTCAGGCCGATCAGAAGGATGTTGACCTGGTATGAATGCAAGAGCTTCTTCAATTTCTGGCCAAAGAGCATTGCAGGTGAAGGTGATGAATAGATCTGGACATCCAAACCTTCGACACAAGGCAACACAATCTTGATAGTTCTGGTAGTAGTAGCGTGGACCTCCAACATGTGAACCTGGTAGGAAAATTCTTTGACCTGTGGATGAGGCTTGCAAAATGCCTTTTTTGACAGAATCAACCAAAGATTTATATGAGCTACTTCTGTACTTGATTTGGAAAGATTTTTTTCTGTAAAATCTTAAACGATTATCTTCAGCACAACAATAGCCATCAACTATATATGATTGGGTCAATCTTTTACCCCGCAAGGGAGTATTGTAGTCATTTGCTCTCTCATGCAGCCTGTATGCAAGATACTCTACCATAGTGACATTTTTGCGCTTGATAGCGTTAGAACGATCACATCGCTGATACTTGAGGTTTTCATGAAAGCCATCTTCTCCGTAGGGAAACAACAGAGGGTATTGCATTGCCATGAATTTGCAATGAGTCTCTTTCACTCTCTGTAATTCGGATGCGTGGTCTTCCACTATTAAGTCACGACCTTCATCTGTTATACCTAAATCATTTACCACCAACCCAACTACTTCTGATGAAACTGGAGCACTGTATACATTACCATGTTGATTTGGGACAGCAAAGAGCTTTAGATAAAAGTGATCATCAGCTTGATCTGACAATCTATCTCGAGCAGTTCGAAAGATTTGGACAATTGGATTGTATGTATTCAGCATGTCTACCAATGAAGAAACGATAGCTTCGTTTGGCTTGAAACTTTTCTCCTTGTATGAAGCTACTGCCATCCTATTTTTGACCTCATTCTCAGTATCAAATATATAAAGTTGGCAATACTCTGGTCTTTTGTTTTTTGGTGGTATTAATGATCCAATACGATGGCATAATTGTCCACTAACCTTGAAACAGTAAGGACCCTGACCATCATTAATGGAGTCTATAACATTGGCCCCCATAGATGTCATAGCAAACATAGCATTATAACGCCTGATATTATCATAAAAATGTCTTGACAGTGCATGTTCTCCATTTAATAGACTGAGGAGAGGCTCCGGTGGGGGTTTATATGGTGGCAAGAGTATACTTCCACCTTTGCAGCACTTATTGTACACAGGTGAGGCAATGCTTCCATGTCCACGCACACGCTCTTCGAGCCAGAACCGAGCACCACAATACTGGCAAATTTGGTTGGGCCCACCTAAAGAAAGAGGTGTAAAAATAGTACCTATCAATGGGAAAGAGAGAAGGAAAAAAAAAAAGAAGAGAGTTAGCAACAAAGATGATATACGGGTATCTGAACCAAAATATAAACATGTATAATTCAGGGTGAGATGACCATTACAATATCAGTGTTTTTGAGTATATATGTCGACAATGAAAGTCCCTGGCACAACATTTCCTGGTACAACACTTCCTTATACAACATCGCCTCATACAACATTTCCTGGCACAACATTTCCTGAGAAACATGTGTATTAGTCATTCTTGCACATGGGAAAATACAGCACTATTTAGAATATGATGAAATGAACAGCAGGGATCAGGAACTTACGGCGGTGTCGACTACGCAGAAGAGGCAGTGGATTTTCTAGCAAGTTGAAGAAATGTGTCAAGAACATATTATGATAATTCCAGATAAATAGGATAAAGTGAAACCTGGTGTGTAAGAAAAAATGTAAGAAGATTTATTTTTTAAAATATTAAGTTTACCTTCATTTGTCCCAAAAGCTACAGCTGCCTTACGTTTTCTGCATGCATTAGCAGCAATGGATGCTTCAGACCGTGGGAAGTCTATTGCAAACAGAAAAGAGCACTGGTTGATCAATCGGAAAAGGAACTCTACCTTAGTCAAAGATAAAGGAATGATGAAACAGAAATGCATTGATAGAAGTGGGATGTAGGAAAATTAGATAATCAGGAACCATTGAGATTAATAATGGCAATGATGACTGCAAAGTTTGCATGTTCCATCAGAGGTATTTATTTCACAAAACATGATATTGTAGATTAAACAGCAGTGAAAAAAATAATGAGACAGTGCAACAACCTATGTTTACGCTTCTGAGTCCTAACAGGGTTTTTTTTTTTTTTTTGACAAAACGAATTGATAGGATCAACAGAGTGACTATGTACCAATAGCTGGAGCAGACATACGGCGACGCACAGACTTTCTTGATGGCAAATGGAACTGTGCAGGGAAGTCGTCATCAATACCCAAGCCAGATCCATCAGGCGGAACATCTGTTGTGTACGGCAAAATGCTTTCAGCAAATAAAGATTAAATACATAGAAAAAACAGTTCTCTAAGCCAAGGAGAACATGTATAGAACAAAAGAATACATATTTAGGCACAGAACACTAACCTGGAAGTGAAAAATTTAAGGAAGTCTGCCTCCGTTTGCGACATGCATTAGATCTTGATGTTTGAGCAGAGAGCGACATTGTTCCATTAGATGACACATTAATCACATGACCAGTAGTGCCCATTGCTGCGTTTAAAAAAGTCACATTTGTAAGGCAAGAAAAAAAAATCGAAATGTAAGCAAGAATTGAAGCAAAGCTGTGATTAGGTTCCAATATTAACCTTGAGGCAACAGCTTCCTGCGTTTACCATGTACATTAGAATTTGATGTCTCACCAAAGGTCGGTATTATCCCATCAGGTGAAACACTAATCGCATGCCCTGGAGAGTAAATATTGAATGGAATCAGTTATTCAAGTCAAAGAGAACAGCAAAGGACACAGAATCAGTCACTGTCACTAAACATCTTACTAACCTGGAGCAGAGGATGTCGTACGCTTGTGGGGAGAATTACGTGTTGATATATCACGAAGGCTGGACATTTTTCCCAGATTGGACGATCAGTAATCGCAGTAAACCAACTGAAACAAACCATTCTGTTGTATTATTATAATGATCATAACATGGTTTATACAATATACATTTAGGTAAATTAATTCTATTAAATCCAATGGTATGAATAGAGCGTAGGGTAGTTACAATTGAATCATGATCGCTATGGAAAATGAAAGGGGAAAGAATGAGCATGTCATACATAAATAGTTAAAGTACAGGATGACATCGTTTACATTAAACCAAATCAGAGTGAATTATGGAGCTAGTCATTTGATCAATGCATGTAAAGATTACCATAATGGGGAGGAGATAATAACACGCCAAACTTTACCAATCAGAGCTGGTCAAGAAACTATTAATGTTTAAGAATGGTTGTCCGACAATGATGAGCTATCATGGGAATATGCCTTTCAAATGTGCAAGAAATAAAGAAATAGAAACTACACCTAGCAATATGACAATAAAGAAACTTTTTTTTCTTAAAACCATCATTCAATTCGAATATAACAACAGTATATGTGGTCATCTCTTCGAATAATCGATCATCTTAGAGGTCCAGATTGTACTTTTAGGTTATGATTCCAGGGTATAAGACGAATGCTAAACACTTAAAGTTAAAATTCACAACAGTCTTATCTAATTTATTAACTATAAGGAACACATGGATATAGATAGTACCAGAGACAGAGTTAGTCCCTTCATTTTTTTAAGTTGAAGCAAATGAACTATTGTGCATAAATGGTTAACCAAAAGAATACTAATATAAAAGATGCAAAAACAACGTCAGCACCACAAAAGCATAGTTGGCCGGTAAGGAATGTACTGTACCTGGACTGTTATTTTCCGACTTCACCAATACAGAGCTCTGCGATTGCCTCTAGCCCAGCTTGCTTCCTCTCAACGAAAAGAACTGGATGAAGCATAAGACGGTAAAACAATTCAAGATCTTGGCACTGGTAAACGGTAGCTCAAGGTCTAAACAGAATTCTGAAGGAGCTAAATACACCTAAAGAACAACAGAGTTACCCCAGGAGGGGGAAAACAGAATGGAGACTAATGGTAAGAAAGAGGATAGCAAAACAAATGGAGCAAGCAGCAAGAAATCGACATCTGAGAGCTCACCGTAAGGCAGCAAAGATGGAGCCGGTAATGGCGCTCCTAATCTTTCGCACGGGGGCGGCACGCGAAAGAAGTCGGGCAGCGGATGCGCGGGACGATCGGCGGCAGGCCACCGTGAGCCGGCAGAGATGGAGCCGACTCCGCCACAGACAGCGCAAGGAAGAAGGTTCGTCGACTGCTCGGGTTCGTCGGCTGCTCGCAAGTCAGCGGCGTCAAGCATTTGAGGAAGAATTGGTAGAAGAGGAATCGACGGGGCATGGGGATGGAGCTGGTCAGCTGGATGCTTCTAGAGAAGCTGCACGGGTGTGATGGGAGCCTGATTAGAAAATCTATATTGGAACAGTATAACAGTAACAGCGTGGGACCCATCTCTAGGATTATAGAGAAAGATAGATTACATGACCAAATTCGTAGAACTAATCATTAATCAAGAGGGTATAAACCTGGATGGTATTTCCACATGTGCTCGATCAAATCTGCCTGAAGCTGAGTGTGTGTTTCCTTATCCTTGATGTTCTTGTAATTTTGAATGAAAGCATCAATTTCTGGTGCATCATTATGGGATACTGTAACCTTTTCTCCCATGTCGTCATAGTTGGTATCATATTCATTAGTGTACTCATCTCTCTCATCTTCAACAATCATGTTATGCATTATGATGCAAGCCCTCATAATATCTCCTAGCGAGTCTTCGTCCCACAAGCGAGCCGGCCCACGAACAATAGCAAAGCGAGATTGTAGGACCCCAAATGCCCGTTCGACATCCTTTCTAGAAGCTTCTTGTGCCTTTGCAAAATATTTCTTTTTATTACCTTGAGGCTCTGGAATAGTCTTCACAAAAGTGGCCCACGACGGATATATGACATCTGCAAGATAATAACCCATAGAATAATCATTTCCATTGATGTTGAAATTAAATTGTGGACCTTCTCCCTCGGCAAGCCTTGCAAATATAGGAGATCTTTGAAGCACATTGATGTCATTGTGTGAACCAGGCATACCGAAGAATGAATGCCATATCCAGAGATCTTTAGAAGCAACCGCTTCAAGTATAATTGTTGGTTCCTTTTTATGTCCACGGTACATACCGTGCCATGCAGTAGGACAATTTTTCCAGGTCCAGTGCATACAATCTATGGACCCAAACATACCAGGAAAACCTCTGCTGGCTCCAATTGCAAGCAATCTAGCGGTATCCTCTTCATTAGGCAATCTCATATACTCCGGTCCAAAAACTTCAACAACAGCTACAGTAAACTTTCTCAAAGCTACTAGAGCGGTACTCTCACCAATACGAACATATTCATCCAAAGCATCTGCCGCGACGCCATAAGCTAACAACCGAAACGCTGCCACAACCTTCTGCAGACAAGATAGTCCTAGGACACCGGCCGCATTCCTTTTCTGCACAAAATAGTTGTCATGTTCCTCAACAGCATTCATTATGCGCAGGAATACATGTCGTTTCATCCGAAACCTATGTCATGACACAATTAAAAAAATTAGCTTTGTTTATGAACAAGTTATTAAAAATTACGATAAAAATTGCAGGCAAAAATACGAACCTGCGTCTAAAAGTCTTTGGTCCGAAAGTAGGTTTATCTGAGAAATAGTCTTTATAAAGAAGATGGTGCCAGAACAGTCGATCACGATCTACTACCTCATGTCCAGATGGTGCCAGAACAGTCGATCACGATCTACTACCTCATGTCCATGGACGGAACCAATTCGACCTGGATGATTAAGCGTATCCTCAACTATTATGTGTGCGGCGCCATAAAGAAGAGCTTTCCTCTCATCATCATCCGAAGAGGAGGATTCTAGCACTTCATCCGTTACAAACTGATTAAATTCATCATCTGAATCCATACTCCACGACGTTGTCGTCCAATACCCGATCAACCACGCAAGATTTCAGAATGGATCAAAACACCCTGACTCGTAGGTAACTGGCCTGTTGTTTTCTAGTGCTATGAAAAGAAAGGGCTGATCAAAACACGGCTGATCAAAGCAAGATTTCAGTACAGAATCAATGCACTACATGGTAGTCAACACGTCACCACGTACCTCAAATTGATATGATCCATCATCGAGCAGCGAGCGCGGCATCGCGGAGTGGCCGAGCGTCCACGTCCAGGCGGCGTCGCTGCGCGTCCATGCACGCTGCGCAGTCGTCGGCGTTCACGTGGACGCCATGGGGGCGTCACAGCTTCAACGTCAAGGAGTCGGCAGCGGCGGCGTGGACCCGGGTCCTTCACAAAATAAAAAAGACCCTTCTCCCCCTGTGCCACGTGTACCGATCCGCTCAGGCTCCGCTCGCCCCGCTCCGTAACTCCCGTCATCCTCCCGATTGCTGGCGCGGAACGCACGAACCACCAAGGAAAAGGTCGGCAGGAACGATCAGGTCCCCGATCGCTCGCGCAGGACCGGCAACATTGGCCTCTCTCGATCGCTCACGCAGGATGGCGATGCTCGGTCGGCGGCGGCAGCAGTTAACTAATGTGAGTCCGGTGCTATCTGATTCTAATCTCAAGTGCAATACCTAAATCAAGAAATTAATCTTTCTAGGTGTTCGAGTTATCAAACAATACACGTGGCACAAGGGGAGAGGGGTCTTTTTTATTTTGTAAAGGACCCGGGTCCTATAGAATTTCCTTCCCTCCTGATAGGAAGCAAATTATATAGGACCCGGGTCCTACAAAAATCAGGAAAGACCCCCTCTCCCTTCCGCCACGTGTCTTTCACGATCTCAAAGCAACCGATCACCGCACCCTCGACCAACGTCGTCTTCCTCGTCTATCTCCACTAGCTTCCTGTCTACCCGCACTTCCTGATCCTCCTCATACGAATTCCACATACATGAGTGAGCTGATGGCAAATTCCTCGCATACGGAGTAAGCTATTGAAACGATTGGCTGCGTGACCGTACTGCAATGCTAACGAACATCCGGCCTGCTTTGATCGGAGATTCCATTATGTTGGGAAGACAGCTGCGATCCAAGTCAAGGGACAAACCAACCGGAAGACACACGCGAAGGTGAATGCAACGTTGGGAACCACACCGAAGCCACCCGGAACCACTCGAAGGACGAGTAATGCAGATCAGAAAGAGCGGGCAGCGCAGGAACCCGAAGTTGCCAAATTGAAAGCCATGCTAAAGCAACCAATGGCACACTTGTAAATATAATCATCTCACCCCCTATAAATATGGAGGGAGATGATCTTGTAATGACATCTGTTTTTCGGGCCACGAGCCAAAGGAGGAATCATTCGCACTGTATTCAGACCTCTCTAATCACTCGACCCCTTCGCCCGGCATCGCGGGTGAAGGAGGGCTTCGCTCAACAAAACTGCAGGGAACCTGAGCAAGAACCCCTTCGTCCGGCATCGCGAACCAGAAAAGAGGGCTTCGCTCCAACCAGAAGGCAACGACGACGAGCGAGGAGGGCTCCGCGAGGTGATTCGAAGGCATCGACAACCTTCAAGGGCTTCGCCAGAACCAGAACGTTTCCATCAACCGTTGGAGGGCTTCGATCCGTCCCGTCAAGACCATCGATCCCCCAACACATTATTTTGTAGAGAGTTTGTTTGGATCTGCGCCTTCTAAAATCTCTTGACTATCCCCTTGAAGAACGATTGTGCTGCGCTTTTGCCTTCTTCCAATCCTAATATTCTTTAGATTGGTTCCTTCCAGATCATGATTGATGCGAGTCGATGATAGCCCATGGTTGGGAATCTGACCCACAGTTCCCCAATCACTTCGTTCGATTATCAGGACATGGTTTCCAGGGATGGTTCACGGCATCGACAAAATTGACGGTTTTGGAGCATGGCAGTGGAGTTTGGGGATCGAGAAGAAAAAACCTCTGGACGGGAAGACGATCCGATGTGTTTTGAGATTGGTTTTTCCACGTGTCGCGCCTGCAATAGGGTCTTTCCTGATTTCTGTAGGACCCGGGTCCTATGTAATTTGTTTCCCCTCCTGATATACCTTCCCCAATCACTTTCGTGGAAGTTCGCCGAGGCCTCCTCGTAGGGGGCCAAGGGGCAGCGCCTGAGCCGGGAGTATTCCTTCAGCCTGAGCTTGACGTCGAGCTCCTCGGCGCCGGACGTGAGTGCGATGATGATCCACTGGCCGAGCAGGGTGTACATGGGGTTGTACGCGTCGAGGCGGAAGGCGCGGATCGGCGCGGCAAGCGGCCGGCTCAACAGCGGGCACGTCACCTTCTGATCGAAGCAGATGGGTGGCGTGTCGAACCCACATCTCTCGCCGACGTTGGGGTCGACGAGATCGACGATGGGGACGTCCCTGAATAGGCGGCGCCACCGGCGGGAGAGGACGCTGGTACACACGGCCTCATCGGTTGGCAGATGGGAGAGGATGCAGATCAGCAGGGCATCTGGAAGATCGCTGAGGCGATCGCGGTGCGTGTTGGCCATCGATTCCCCAGCTAGTGTAGTGCGCCGCCGATGCCAAGAAACAAATTTTACTACCCTAACAACCCTAACAAATGTCGTCAGAATATATAGGACTGCTGATGAAAAGTCGGTGCGGAAACGTGTGAAAAACAAAGAAGAATGAATGGTTTCGGTGCCGAAACTTGTGAAAAACGAAAACAAAGTCTAGGTAACGAATCGTATAACTATACGATCATAAATATCTCCACCTCGCCTGCCCTGCATGCACAAACAGAATCAATCTATATTCCTCTCCCAGGCTAGAAGAAGACCAGGCTAGAGACACGAGGGCTTCCATGGCGCAGAACGGCGGCGGCGTGGACCGCCTCAGCGTCCTCCCCGACCGCATCCTCGGCCACATCCTCTCGTACCTGTCACCCATGGAGGCAGGCCGCGCAGCCGTGCTCTCCACCCGGTGGCGCTACATGTTCGCCCACGTCCACACCTTGTCGTTCCAGGCCGAGAAGCGCTACAACTTCTGGAGTGACACCATGACGTTCTACCTCGATGCCGAGGAGCGGCGCAGCACCAACGGGAACTTCCTCGACACGGTCAACGAAGCCCTCCTCGCTCGTCGCCGGTGCGTTGGCTGCCTCGCCGGGAACACGACTCCGCTGCGGGTCTTCCGCGTCGCCTTCCACATCTACCAGCACTGGGACGAGGACACGGTTACCATGTGGGTCTACCACGCGCTGCAGCAAAGCGAGCAGGAGCTCCACCTCGATCTCCGCCTCCACACCTACCGGCCCTGCGAGATTGGCGATGGCCGGAGCAAGAAGAGAATCTCCCGCGTTGAGGAAGACGATGACTGCAGCGAGGACGGATTCTCCAGCGACGAGGAAGACGATAGCGAGAGCGGGGACATGGACTTCGGCGAGGAAGAAGAAAACGGGGTGTGGAAAGGGTGGTCCTTCTCCTTTCCAAGACCGCTCTTCACGTCCGCCGTGCTACAGTCGCTGCGGCTGAGCCACTGCCGTTGGACCTGCCGGCAGCCATCGTCCTGCCGTCTCTCGAGACGTTGCATCTGACAGCCGTCATTGATTCTGAGAAAACCATACAACTACGGCTCATCTCTCCAGCTGCCCCCGCCTCGCCGACTTGACGCTCGAGTCCTGCTCCAAACTGACAAGAGTTTCCGTCCGCAACAAGCGTCTCTGCCGGCTCGCCCTCCTTTGCTGCCACAGTGTGGTGAGCGTGAGCCTCGACGCGTCAGAGCTGCGCTTCCTCCACTACCGGGGCGCGGTGACCGTGGGGTCACTGTTCGCATTCCACGGCTTCCCGGGGATCCACTCTGGCATTATCGACTTTTGTGGCCCAAAACCAGTCGAACGAGAAGGACCTCGCAGGGTTCCGGTTGCTCCTGGAGAGCTTCAAGACCGCCAAGCACCTGCACCTCAACTTCGGCCGGCTTGGTTGCAGCGCCGGGAGCAAATTTCTCATGGGTTTCCCAGCGTTCCACAGCCTAGCAAAAGCTCAAGCTCACAGGATGCCTCGATCGACAGCCATAGCATTACCAGGGTCTTGCAGCAGACCCCGGACCTGGCAGTCCTGTCCCTG
Source organism: Eragrostis curvula (assembly GCA_007726485.1). Taxonomy (NCBI): domain Eukaryota; kingdom Viridiplantae; phylum Streptophyta; class Magnoliopsida; order Poales; family Poaceae; genus Eragrostis; species Eragrostis curvula. The sequence goes on from RWGY01000177.1 coordinate 296,107, forward strand.
TTTCTTGTGCCGGATCCCGAGCACACTCCGGTCACTATCCCGGACGCGCCACCACCGGTGCTATGCCTGTAACGCCGACTGAAAGAGATCAAACTGGTGCACTATCAGGGCAGCGAAGAGCAGAGAACGCTGGCCCAGCTGCTGCTTGGCAGTGCGCTAGTTCTGCAGACACTTTGTGTCGTTTTTTCTGACAAGACGTTCGAGCAGAAGACCACACTGATGGCTGAAATCAAGCGATGGGTGGTCAGCAAGTCGCCCAAGATGAGGTTCCTGCAAAGTTAGTACAACATGCAAGCTAGTGACTTTTGCAACTGTTGATTTGTGGCAATACATATGGTTGATCCTATCAATTGATACGCAAAGCAGTGTATATTTCACCTTAGCATACATTGTTTTATTTACTCTTTTCTCGATTGGATTTGCAACGATTGGCTAATTAGTGGAACTAGAAGCTGGCCGATCGAATAAGTTCTCAGCGTAGTATATGCTCGCAAACGCTTTTATCTCATATTTTGGTGTATCTGCTATATATATTATAACAACTGATACATATGTTGGAATTATACACCTTAATTATTTTGTTACCACATAATGCAAGACTCTTACCGTTCTTAAATTGTTGTTGTTAGGACAACGAGTCTAGTTCAATTTCTCTACTACTTAATAAGTCTAACAAAGGTCGTCAAATTGATCTTTCGTTGTTCGTCCTGCCAATATTTCTATTCTATATACCTCTACTACTTGCCAATTTGATCTGCCGAACTCGAATTTGTTTTGACTGAGTTCAATTCGAGTTCGGATTTCCTGATTTTTGTTAGTTATAGAGATTTATGGAGGAGGGAAACGAAGTTGGAGACAATTTCGAATCCATTTTGATCATCCATTGGCGTTGTTGTGCTTTAATCTGGCTGATCCGCCAGCTCCAACTGTCTCTAGTGGCGTCTGGTTTTTCTTCTGAAAGAGGTAGAAGAACATCAATTTTGGGGCAGTTGGACTGCTTTGTTGCAAGCTGGGCCAGGCATGGGCCTTAACTGCTAGAGGGTTTGGTTGTTCAGTTTAGTAGGAGAGAGAGTTGGGCCATGCATGACGCTTGGTGGGCTTGAATGGTCCGACAAGGAAAACGATTTTGCTTTTTGCTATCGTTTTTGTGATTGCAAATGGGTTTAGTGCATTATTTTGCCTGGTACATGTCACTGTATCTTGACCATTGATGCACCTTCACCCCATGGTTGTCTCTTATAAATTATAAATTTTACATATTTGGCACCATCCATCATGGAAATTGTAGCTTCCTCACTGTTGATGGATCATTTACAATAACAAGAATAACAATTTTGTGAATTTTTTTCTCTCTCCCGTCGCAACGCATGGGTAATTTGCTAGTTAAACTAAAAATTAGTGTTTTATCGACAACAAATTAAAAACGGAGGGAGTATGTTTCATTCATGAACAATAGATTTTATTGCTGCCTAACACTAGCAGCTAGCTGTACTAGAATAACAGGACATCATGATCGTACAATGGTGTTGGATGGCACTCGACAAACCATCTGGCACTTGGATGGTTGCCGAGAGCTTTGCCTGTGGCACTCGGCAAACAACGTCTTTGCCGAGTGCCCGACAAATTGCTCTCAACAAAGAGTGTTACACTCGGCATATAAGCGATTTCCCGTACTGGTTGAGATGTCGTTAATTACTTATCTCAGACATGACCACATCCGTGATCTCACGCTGCTGGCGCGGCCACACCTTTCCCAGCATCCACATCCTATCCTTTGAGTAGGATGAGGGGTCCAGCTGCGACGACGTCGCGATGAACAACTACAACGCGAACGTAGCCTTGTCAACAACGCCTTCACCAGCAGCCACCGCTACCGCTAGGCGGATGCGCACGTTCCGGGTCGCTTTTGACTTGTTCCACCACTCGCTCGCGGGCGACGTTGGCCGGTGGTGGCTCTCGGCCACGACACGCCACGACGGTGCCGAGGAAGTCCTCGTCGACACCCACCAGCGGGAGCAGCGTGCGTGCGCCCGTGAACCCTCGGAGTGGTATTACAGTCAACATTGGACCACGACACTTCTCCCGAATAGATCAATGATGAATCCGATGGCGATGACTCCGTCAACTTCAGTAACCCAAAAAAACAGGATTGGGCGTACCGCGTCCACTGGGAGCTCTACTTCTCATCGGCATGGTGCCCACGAATGCTCAGCCTGGCCTCCTGCTTCCTCTACCTGTCACCTGGCACCGGCCTCCTCCTTTCCTTCGAGATGCTGATGCTGCGATCAATCCCGACTCCGGGAGATACATCCAGCATTCCATCTCCGCCTGCCCACGCCATGCCGACCTAACCTTGGACGCGTCACCATCGTCGACAAGTACACCAGGAGGCTGGCATTCCGGTGCTTCTACGGCTCACGTGTCACCCTTGATGCCTCGGAGCTGGGTGCGCTTGTGTACAAAGGCCATGTACCTGACGAGTCAACCTGACGCAGAAGGAGTGCCCGTGCGTGACGAAGCTGACAGTCCGCAGCGCGTGCCTCCAGAGCTTCGCCATGGTCTGTTGCCACAAAGCCTGGTGCGTTGTGCTCAAGTCGCGTCGCTTACGCTCGCTGCGCTACAAAGGAGGCCTCCCTTCTTGTAATCGGCCTTTCCTCTCGGTCGCGAACCACGCAGCTCTAAAAGCCATCACAATTGATATATGCGAAGACATTTTTAGATAAAGGAAACTTTTATTTCGAGGTGAAATAATATTCCGGTCTCTGCACAACTAAAGTACATTTAACCTTTACATTTCAGACACCAAAGTGAGCTGATACAAATCAGCCTTAAAACACCTAACAAAAATAAGAAAACATCTATCATCTAGCACAGCACCTAAAATAAAGCCTATGGTGTCAATTAATTACTCATTGTTGTTACAGCTCTGTCTTCTAAAGAGACTATTGTCACTGCTTAAACAACTCATGATCCGATAAACCTGAACTCCAACGGCATGGTTGTGCGGAGGCTCGACACCTCCTCATGCACCACGCGCGACGCTTTCGCTCCACAATATGAAGTCATGCACAAATAAAGTTAGACTGTGCGGAAGTAACGCCCCCGCGCTCCACGCAACGCTTTCGCTGCACCATCTTCCAACTATCCTTGAAAATGAACTAAAACCTTGCTTCTTTTCCTTGTGAATCCAAGGCATCACAGCGGTACCCTTGACCCGATAATGGTAGTCGATGAACAACCATGCCTATGGGTTCGATGACCTCTTCCGAACACAGCGAAATTCAGCCACCATAGAACATTACTGTCACAAACTCCAAAAGATGAGCTACCTCCATATCTCAACAATTGAAACATCAAAATGCTACTAGGTATTGGAAGAGATGAACGTTTCTTGTGGCTCAAGCAGATCTTGAAATTGAAGAAATTAAACGGCCATCCGTCTTCTTCATTGATGCATCCCTCACGAACTCCTGATCATATAGACCTTGCTGATTTCGAAGGCAAATGCAGAGATCATGCTGAGTCAAAGACCACCGGTCTCCATGGCTTTGGCCAGACAATAACCAAACTATCACCACCACCGTAGCACCGCCATGTTACATCACCCTCACCTGGATCCATTGTGGCCAAGAACCACATCCGACGAGGACCGCCACCAAATGATCTGTTCATCGTGCGAACAGACACCATATGTCTCTGCCAGCATATACGATGACAGCCGCTACCACGCCAAATTCTCCAAATCTGGCCATCGCCATGGATTGAGGCCTCGCCACCGCCGATCACGTCCACACCGAGATCAAGCCACTCCAGGCAGCTTGTCAGGCGCCTGCCAGGACTATGCCGCCGTCTCCGCCACTGATCAGCCGCCTCGCAAGGCACCGTCGCCACCACGCAGCCGGGAGGCTCGCCACGCCCGAGGACGACGCGCCAGATCGTGGACGATCTGGCCATCGACAACTTGACGGCGCTGCAGGTTGAAATTCGCCGCTATGGACGAAGCGGCGACGAAAGAGGACCCCGCCGCCACCATCCTAGCCCGTTGCCCGGCCGGGTTGTTCCGATAGCTGGGCTCCGGCGGCGGCCGGGTTTGGAGAGGTAGAGGGAGGCTGGAGGCGATCGGGATCGGGGCGCCGCCCGTGTCGCCCCACGGAGCGACGTGGCGGCGATCCACTTTTCATGGAGCCAGGCCATATGCGAAGACATGGAAGCTCATCGGCATGTGCAGCAACCTGACGTTCCTGAACCTCGCCTTGCGCCCGGCCATGGCGTACTACAGCAGCTTGTTCACAAGCGTCCTGCGCCGCTTGCGCGCCTCAGGCATCTGGAGCTCAAAGGATGCCTGCGCAGCGATCACAGTGTTACCTCGGTCGCCGTCTTTCTTCAGAACACCCCGAATCTGGAAGCTCTGTCCTTCTTTCTCCTGCTTCCTGACCCTCCGAAGAAAAGCATGTACTTCTTCTTCGAAGACGTGGACCACGAACATAGACAGGACGGTGACGACAAGAGCATTGTGACTTCAGCGGCCAAGTGCGGGTGCCCCAAGGATTGTGGACAGCTCCAGCCAGGTGCTTGAAGCGCAGGCTGAGAAGGATCAGTCTTATCCCCTATCGGTTGCAGAGGGCGGCCATTGGAGAGGATGCTTGCAAAGCTTCTTCTTTCCAAGTCAGCGGCCTTGTATGAACTCTCCGTTTCCATAGCACCTGGACTTTCGAAGCATAGAGCTCAGAAGCTCAGATTGAAAGAGAGCTCGCGTCCTGGCGATTCCATATCGCAGTACCAGAGTTACTTTTGTACAATAATATAACTCTTGAATCAATAATTTTATTTGTAATGTAAAGTGAGTATTTTACAATTAAGTTCTGCATACTCTATACTCAACGTCACACCCGGCAGTCACAACAAAAGTAAACTTTTACAACATTATTACAGCATAAACCGTCACTATACTTGACATGTTTAACAATGGACCAGAAAACAAATGACATAGAATTTTGTTGAACTTCAATGACATGGCAAATCGAATTTGTTTGCTTATAAAACGAATCATTTGTTCAACTTTCTTTATTCTCACATGTAAATTGTGAGGGAAAAAGCATGAGCATCCTGTTTATCTCACGTCATGTGGAAGACAATCAATGTTTCCATCTTGGACATAATACACATTGATTCAAATAAGAGAATATACATCTTCATTCCCATACCCATAAGGGAAATTTACAACTTTTTTGCTCAATAAGATAAAAACGAATAAACTTAAGATGTAGAGTTCAATTACATATATTTTCTCAAACATCATGCATGGCTTGACACCTGATGAATAAACTAACAGTAGTAATAACTACAAATAAAAAGGGGTGTTCTACACTTTGATTAGTAAATTTGCCTGAATATTACTAGTATCATAAAGGATTAGTAAATTTGCCTCAAGAAAGCTCCGTCAATCGGTGGCAAAAGGCTAGTTACAGACAGCGTGCCCGCCACTAAGGCCCTGTGTCTATGCAGACGCCATGGATTTCCCCAACGATGCCGAGCGGCAGGACCTCCCTGCCGACGACGTCATCTTCCTCGTCCGCTCCTTCATGGGCGCCAAGGATGCCGCTGGCGCCACACCTTCGCTGCCGTCCACACACTCTCCTTCGAGCAGCAGGGCTCCAGCTCCGACGACACCGCGATGAACGATTACAGAGTACGGCGTGAACGTCCACAAGAGCCGCAACGCGGACTTCCTCCCCTGGAATACAACAGAATGTTTTCTGGGAATCTATTTATCCCTTCGGTACGTAATACAAGTCTCGAGGCGGACGTGGGAAGAATTGCGGCCCTCCCCTGGAAGACATGCTCCTGCTCCCGAAAGTGTTCCCCAGTCCCTGGAAGTAGGAGGAGGGAGGGCTCAGGTAGACCTCGAGAAATCCTAGTAATCACACATGGAAAGTCTGGAAGGATTTTTGGGTCTCGACAAATGACAATTCATCTCATCATCTCATGGATCATTGTGCGCTTTATGACTCATGAACGTTCCCTTGCTCGATGGCTATTTGACGAAGTGACAAGAGCATCCGCGTGCATCGTATGCTTGTAGAGAATGCCATAGCATTGGAAGAAGCAAAAGGTAATAAAAGATTTGATGACCACGTCCAATTCTTTTCAGGACAAGATAATAATTTTTTGTTTGCAAGCATAAGTTGTCAGCCAATAATGTGAACAATGATGGTAGAATGTCGCGCCTTGAACTGATTCTGTTTCAATCCACACATCATCAAACATATTAGCAAATCCTTTTCTCAAACATTAGCAATCATTCCTTCTCTGCGCCCCGGCCGAACAAACATTAGTATTATTTCAGCAAGGGTAAATCATGCTGCCGGCCATCAAACTTACTACAAGTATATGATGCATCTAATTCTATTTATAAAACATTTAGACAAGCAGCATATAACCTATTTTGTGCTACTAATTTCAAAAATTGCGCACTCAGATTTAATGTGCTTCTCACCTACAAGATTATCTGCACATTGTTTCTGCATAAAATAAAAATAAAATAGAGAGTAGTTAGCAGGCATCGCACCATTTCAATTCTTGCTAGAATCTGGACATTCCACTAAGGCCAACATGATATCACATAATTCGTCATAGTTATAGAGCTAAAGTAAGTCGCAATCTTAAACGTCAGTTAATAAATAGTTCCATTGGCTGAATATTCGACAGCAAACTAACCGTCTTGCATGAACACAAATATAATTCCCATCAGTCTAAAATCTGCAACCAACTTACGCCCTGAAAACTAACTGAAGTAGCAGATGGTGATTCGTGATAATGAACAGCTTGTCTCTGCAAAATATCACATTCAAGAACTATGCCCATCTGAACATGAAGTCTCCTCTTCGCCACTGTAATTAGTAATTGCAAAAGTTCCTCAATCCAATGGTATGTGGCACAAGATTACTTCTATCAATTAGGTGTCAACCTGTAAAACTTTTGAAGGTATAAGTAAGCCACTAACATTAAATGTTCAGCAATTGTTTCAGCATAAAAGAAGGCATGGTTCTGACCGATGTCGACGACTAATTTGGGAAGAAATAACTATATAAAAACGGTGTGTAAATGGTTCGATTTGAATCCATATTTAGATATCTGCTACATCTAAATCTATTTATAATACGGTAAGACGTAAGCAATGATAAGGAACATACGGTTGCGAAAAGCAGTATACAACTATACAATTGGGGGAATCACTGTTATTATCAATTTGGAAAGCCATCTTATTATTTGTTCTGAACATAATACCATAGATCTGAAGATAATGAAAAAATAATGTACAATAACTGGGAAGTTACCACTCATGATATTGGCAACACCTTATAATTGATTTCAGCCAGTCGTGATGCTCTCTTAAACGTCATTATTTCAATGCAGGCTTCCAAGCTGGAACTTTCAGGCCCGGCACAGTGAGTAATGAAGAAGTTTTCAAGCAATTCTGCATTTGATAAAACCAACTTTATGAAATGCAGCTCATTGGGTGACAGAAATACATCAATCAATTTCACAACCCGCAGGTGCAGAAATAAATTCCCATAAGCATGCAAGTTCCAGAATTCTTGGTTTGCTTGAAAATGATCATGGAAATCATCATTGAATTCAGTAAAACGGTACAAAGAATGGAGATCGTAAACACATAAGAGAAACAAGTTTTACCTTAATCTCAATGTCCCTTATGTTTGGACATGACCTCAATAAGTGCACAACAAAAGCTATATGTGGCGCACAACCCAAATCAACATTTGTTGAAAAATATTGCAATTTCTCAAATGTAACTGGTATTTTGATGGGCATCATATCCTGAAAATTGTCCTATATAGGGGCATAAGTAATGTTGTAAGTTACGAGAAACAGGAATCACAAAACTGAAATGTGAGAAATAATTGTAATGCAGAAAAAGGATCTGTACGAAAATGGCAAATATATAATCGATCTATAAACAAGGCAAAGGAATAAAATACAGAAGATAGTCATTCTACTATGAATTGGATGATGTTAGCAGTGGCAGCCACCTTAACTCAGTGGTAATATCCTTAAGCTCGTGACAATGCAGATTCTCAAATAAAACATAATACTGCAATCATGCATAACAGATAACTTTACAGTAATTTTGATTTACTTGCCGGTGGTCACCGATGACGATTCAATAATGTCAGAAATTGTCAATTAACATTTGAATTTGGAGTCATTCAACTTGTAGTAGCAAATGGAACTGGAGTTAGCAAGCTAAAATGTCAACATTGACCAGTTTACCTTATTTGTTTTGTCTGGATAGTTAATGTGGGCTTCAACACATAGGTTTCAGTGGTCGGAAACCAAAGATTTACTCTAAATTTCTATTGGAAGCCGAAGCAGGGATATAAATTCATCAATGGCGGCATATATGTAATATCTCAGTTCTTGTTTATGTGTATTTTGGCAAAAGAAAACAAAGAAACTCATCTATAAAGTCCATACTAGTGAAACTGGTTAAATAGTATATAAAGTTGCTTATATATCACCAAACAATTAGCAATAAAGATAACAAAATCATATTTCTCAAAATTTCAAAATTTCTGACATAAACAGTAATTAGTTATGCAAAGGTAAAGTTGCCATTGATTTATGATGAATTGTAGTCAACTCAAAGTTTCTTGGGTTAATTGTTACATTCTTTTACACTAAAACACAATACTAGTAGAGGTATGAATCTATGAAATGGTGTTAAAATGGTTAGTGTTTCACCAAGGGCTACTGAAACTGTATTAGTCATAGACACAGAATTAATGGAAACTAGCACGATGGTCTTTGTGTAACCATTTGTCAAACTTGTCTAAACCCTGATATCAAGTTCACATTCGTACCATCATGACACAATTTGCGAAATTCTGTGAATTGAAGAACATAGCAAGCATTTGACAAAAGCAGACTGTAATCTTCTTACCAGTTGAGAAGCATCATGCAACTCCAACCTCTGCACCCTCGATATGCTCTGTAAAATATGAACCAACTTGGATCCCCCTTCCTGAATGTAGCGGGACACTGGCAATCGAAGCTTGGCACTGGAAATAAAAGGAAGTTGACTCTGAAACTCCACCATCCAATCGGCAGACCAGGACTCAATTACCATGTGACGAAGGCGAGGTGCGGAAATCTTTAGCATCAGACCCGGCACATCTGGATCTATGGTCACATCTAGTTTCCTCAGCGAAGGGCTGCCGGAGATCAATGCCCCGAGCGTGTCGAGCTGACCGGAGTTCAGATGCGGTTTCAAAGTCGAAGAGTAATGCACATAAAGATCCGAGAGTTCGGGCAGCCCATCGAACTCCGGGGTAAGGTTTGGGAGAAGGCAACCCTTAAGCCAGAGCCTGACGAGCTTGACGCGGAAGAAGATGGAGGAATGGACCAACGCGGATTTTCTCAGCACAGCCATAGCTCCCCACCTTTATCCAACGGCTTGCAAGCTGTGGGCTGCTTCGAGATGCGAGCGCCTTGTCCATGGTGGCGGTGTTAACCTGTGTCTATAATCGATTAACAATTCCAGCATCACATGCACGGGAACAGTGCCCGCTCAGACTTTGTTCCCTGTGCTACTGCAGACCACGAAGAGAAGCAGCACATGTTGACCATGCTAATGGATGTTGGGAATAAACAATTCATTAGAATGGATTACTTTGGCAAGCTGTCATTTCTCAACTGAATAAAAGTTAATAGTCTTTAAGATTTTTATGCCCCCATTCTGATTTTAATAACCATGCTCACATCACGCTTTTTTTCATAAAACAAAAAATCATGGTACACAACTTGATTTGTCCAAACCTCAAACGGGGTCTGGCCGTATAAGAAAACAACAAGAGAAAAAAAAATGACGGTCACCGGTACAATGTTTTATATATACTTCAGTACGTAATGGTTTTGATAATATCCCCCACACAAATATTGTCTGTCGTTGTTGTTCAATTCTAGACGTGCTAGAATTAACACAATATGTCTGGTTCTCAGTCTTCTGAACTTTGATCTTTAGTCCACTCAGAATAATGGACGTGGCTTCATAATAAATTAGGACATGTTATGAAGTGGAATCTCAAACTGCATGTCCAAGTAAGAAGTATGATGGTTTTTCAAACTTTTCCATAATTTTTGACATGCGTAGTCGCTTTAATACGGAAACAAAATTGATCAATGCAAAAAAAAAATTAAAAATAACTTTTGTGGACTTGTAACAAAAGATGTGTGCATATTAAAATTGCCCCACAAAAATATTCTTAAACAAATTATACCGTTTGTTTAAATTCATTTGTATCAAAACCTACTCAATGGCATGTGAATTGGGAAATTATTGACATGCGCAAAAACATATATTTCTGTACGAAATACAATGCCAATCATATGGTGAACACGAGCACATATGAATTTCAATAAAAATCGAACACACACTATATATAGAAGTGAAATATTTTTACATCCATCGAATGAGCTGCTACAAAATTCAGTATTTTATCATCCATCGAACACGCTATACACAGAAGTAGAGTATTTTACCATCCATTCAACTCCAGGAGGCCCACGTGGGTGCCACTCTCACTGCTCCCTGTAGGCTGCAGCACGTCGATCAGAACACTCCCGACCGGTCCACATCAACTACAGCATTTCTGTTTCAAAGCATGGACATCCTGCGTTTAGTGTGGCACGATAGATTAGTTTATTACTTTCGATCGTCTGCTGACTCTGCAAAGAGTGCCATCGTTGCCATCCCGTGCGAATCTCAACGAATTTCTGGCCGTTCGTAGAAGGTGGGGAGCTCCGGCTGCACTGAGAAAAACGTTTTGCAGGAATGGACCCGGTAGCGTGGCACGGAGAGGCGAAACACCAGCAAGCCATGGCGCGGGTGTGTGAGGTGGCCCACAAGGTCATCGATACGCCGGTCGCCGATGGCCGGAAGCGGCGGGCCGGACGCGAAGAGGCCGAATTTGCGCACCGGGCCAAGGTGGCGAAGGAGGACGGATTGGGCGACGGACACCACGTCGGCGGCGCCGACGGTGCGGGGGGCGAATCGCAGAATGCTCAGGTGGCGCCAGCGATGGCGCCAGGCGCGACATACGGTGGAGGTGCGGGTGGCGTCGCGGATGTCGAGACGGGAAAGGATATCGAGGAAAACCTCGTCGGGGAGGTCGGTGAGGCACCACGCCGTCCGCTGATTCAGGCGTGCCGCCATGTGAGGGAATGTGATGGTGGTAACCGCCGCAAGCCCGCGGCGGCGAGGCGAAGGGGAATGCGGGTTTGTTTTTTTTTTTTTGTTTTTTTTAATGATCTTCGAATGCGGATTTTCTATTTTTGAAAAAGATAAACGCGGGTTTTCTATTGGAAATGGAGATAGGGATAATGGAGTGGGTAGGGCTGAAAATGGGGTGCATATCAGGTGCAAATAGGTTAAAAGTTGGAAATGTAAAAATTCATCTACAAATCATACTTAGAGGTTCTCAAAAAATTTGAAAATTTCACCATCTGTAGTTGCACTAGTATCATAGGGCATACAAAATTTCGCCCTCATACATAATATCGTTTGATAGATACAAAAATAATAAATCTGGATTTTAGATGCACTACGAGACAAAACAACTGTTTTTGTCCTCTAGTGCACATTTGTTCAACATTTGTTATTTTTGTATCTGTCAAATGGTATAGAGTTTAGGGTTGCAATTTTGTGTACATTCATGATACTAGTGCAACTGCAGATGGTGAGTTTTTCAAATTTTTTAAGAACCTCTAAGTATGAGTTTTAGAAAAAGCTTCACATTTCCAACTTCTAACCTATTTGCACCATATATGCACCCCTACAAATGAATGGGATACAGATAAATAGTGCAGATCTAAGGCCGAAGTAGATAAGTACCGAATAATTATTTTTGTATATCTTTTTTATTTTATAATTTTTGTTTGACAAGGATAAAAAATTAAATGTGTGACACAATTTGAATTTGAGTAAGAAAAGACATACTAACCATCAATTTACATGATTAAGAGTATTTGAGCTCTTATTCATATCAATTTTTTGATTTTTCATCATAATTTCTTGTGTATATTTATTATAAATAACTACGAATCACATGATATTCGGATTCAAGATATATATCAATCGTCCCGTATCCTATCCTATTATTATTATTATTCGAACACAGATTCGGACACATATAGCATCGGATAGTCATTGATGCCACTATAGTTCCACACTTTGAGATTCTGTAGTATTGCTAGAGTAAAACTATTTGGATTCGGAATTCATGAACCTGTCACATTAGAATCAGATTGTCTAACTGTTGTTCGACGCTTAAATAGCAGGGACAGAGATCGGAGCAGATTGGCCCCGTTGATTGAAGAAGTTAAAGTGCTCATGAGAGAGCTTAGAGAGGTTAAGATAATACATTGTGTAAAAGATCATAATAGGGTAGCACACACCCTTGCGAGTGTAGCATGTTTAGGGAAACATTGTAAGGTGTGGCTCCGCCACAACCCTCCACATGTAAGCGTGATGCTAGACGCAGAGCGCAACCCTATTGAAATCTAATAAAACCTCGCCTTTCCTCGGAAAAAAAAAACTACTAGAGTACTTTGTTGATTACTATAGGAGTAGAAAAAAAGAGATGTCCTTTGGTATTATGCTATGTTGGTGTTTCATTAAGCTGAATTGTAACAACACTTGCCATATTTCTAATTACATTATTTCATAACATTATAATGGTACCCGCGGTAAGGTGCGGGGTTGGCTAGTAGCAGAAAAATTTAGGCCAGTAACAACCGCCTTTAACATGATGTTCAGACGCTTGCCTGATGCCACGGTTACATGTACGAGCGTGTTACTATTCTTGGTTTTTGAGTTCCCGGCCTACGCGCGGTGGTGGGCCTAATGGTTTGGGGTGACTGAGAGGGGCCTAAGAGCATCTCCAGCAAAGACTTTATTTCAGCCCCTACTCTATTATTTAGGGTCTTGAGTTAAAATATCAACTCCAGTAGAGACCCTACTTGGGCTCTTATTTTGCATGTCCCCTCAAATTCCATCTCTAAGCCCCCATTTCTAGGGTCTTCCAATCCTCCCTCTCATTTATGGGTCCCATCCTTTTTTCATAAAATAGGGTCTTAGGCCACTTTACTGCTGGAGTTGAAGTCAAATTTTGGACCCTCATTTTTACATGCCGGCTTGGAAAATAAAAGTAAAAGTCTTGTTTTGAAGTCTATTGCTGGAGATACTCTAATGGTTTGGGGCGACTGAGAGGAGTTGCACATCGACCCCATCTCGAGAGGGACGGCTACGGTGTGTCTAACGTCGACGATGAGGGTGCTCTGCGAGACCATGACTTTAGTGCGCTCAACGAAGAGGATCAACGCACAGCTAGATCAAGATCACGATTCCCCATAGAGTCAAGAGAGCAGTCTCAGCGGACAACGATCCTCCATCGTATACTGTAATCACGGAACTAGGGACATGGTCGGCTTTGATAAAGAAAAGCGAGCAAAGAAAGACAGACTGCAATCACATAAATTATTATCAATGAAAGGCACTCGGGATCGCGAAGCTACGACGCGGCAAGGAAGACAATCACAACCCCATGAGTCATGACCGGTGGAATCGACCAGGGTAGGCTTTCGTTAGGGTGAGAAAAACATGAATTTCACCGTTACGCTAAGTAAAATGAAAATTAATGTAAGATTGAGGATGAAAGGCGGGTGAAACGATTCGGTGCGTTGGGATTTTAAGCTCGGAATATAATCGGATGGTTTAGATACCATGGTTGATAAGATGGCAGGATGAAAGTGATTCCCTCCTCCTCTCTAAATTACTCCCTCCGTTCGAAATTATAAGTCGTTTGACTTTTTTTGCCCCAAGTTTGACCATTTGTTTTATTCAAAAAATTGTGCCAAATATTAATTTTTTTATCATGACTTGCTTTGCTGATAAAAGGTTTTGATAAATAACTTAAATTTGACTATTTTTGCACAATTTTTTTAATAAGACGAGTGGTCAAACTTGAGCTCAAAAAAGTCAAACGACTTATAATTTGGAACGGAGGGAGTAGTTTTTTATTGGTTTACATAGGAAAAAAAATGTTTTTTCATCTCCCTTGCATTCCATTCATAGTGATAATATTGTGCTTTAGAGCACTTGCTTTCTCATCACCAATGGCCAGGGTTTAACCTCCTAAATGCTAAAAACAGTCCTGTAAAAAAAATGCTAAAAACTTATACTCCCGACCTGGCCAGAGTATTCTTTTTTGAGACATGGCCAGAGTATTCAACTCATAGGAGAGTAGATGAAAAGCCTATCAGATCATGAGGGGTTGATACTTGATACAACTCCTGAGCTGGCCGCCAACCCCTCTCCACCCTCCCGATTCCCCAAAAAAAAAAACTCCCCCATCTCCAACGTTCAATTCTCCGCCCCGTCCATGGCCCGCAGGCGCCACGATCCCTCGCCGGCCCCGCCGCCGCCGCCGCCGCCTCCTCCTCCTCCGCCGCAGGAGTCCTCTCCCGACGAGGTGTCGGACACGGAGGGGGAGGAGCCGCCTCGCGCCGTCGCGGCCCAATTGCCGCCGCAGAACCCTGAGGCTTATCACCCCGCCACCGCGGCCGACGACGCCGACTCGTCGGAGGAGGAGGAATCCGACTCGGACGCGGAAGCGCATTCCTTCCAGATCCAACCGGTGACCCGCTCCTCCACCAAGCCGGCGGCCGCGGCCCCTCAGCCGGAATCCGACGATGATGCGGAGGAAGAAGACGGAGAGTCCACGGAGTTGGAGCCTGAGGTCCCCGAACCAACGCAGAAGAAGGCGGCGGCGGCGGCGGCCAGGAAGAGGCCCGCGCTGGAGGCTGCTGTGTCCGGCAAGTCAAAGAAGGCCAAGGCTGAGGTCGGGAAGGCAGCAGTTGAGGTGACTCCGACTGGCAAGGCGAAGAAGGCCAATGCTGAGTCGGAGAAGCTGGCCCCTGAACCTACTTCGTCTGGCAAGCCCGAGAAGCCTGGGGTCAAGACTAAGAAGCTTGGGCGGTCTCCACGCACATGGTCGAAAGAGGATTGGACAAAGATATTGGCGGCCCTTGCGGCACATGTCAAGAGTGAGGGAGCGCTGCCAAAGACTGCCGTTCTTATTGCTGCTGTTCGTGACCGCCTTGACAGGAAGGAGTGCAACTATACAGACATGTATGAGGCTGTTCGAAGGCTCAAGGCACGGTACGAGAAATCAGTGAAAACAGCTGTTGTGCCAAATGCAGAAGATGAGCTCCAGATGTATAATCTCTCGGAAGCGATATGGGGTGAGAAGGCGAAGGAGGCTATTGCTGCCGCTGCATCTCAAAATGATGCCAATGTGACAAAGAGTAAGAAGAGGCAGGCTAAAAAGGAAAAAATGGATGGGATTTCAAAGGGTGGCACACTGAAGGTCACCAATGAAAATGGCGATACTCAGAAAGGGAGTAAGAAGGGACAGGCTAACAAGAAGAAAACAGACAGGGGTCAGAATAGTATGGAGGAGGAAACTCACGAAGAGGAAACAGAAAGAGAGCCTATGGTCCTCAGAAGTTTTGATGAGCTGCAGAACCTGTACCCTAACCTTGCTGGGTGTGTGGGGATGATTGAGGCCCAGCATCCATGCGGCGAGGTGCTGAAGAGAGCATTTGAGTTCATTGGTGATGAGAAAGCAAGTGCCCTGGAATCCAAGATCAAGAAACACAAAATACTAGAGGTGAAGGTACAGATGGGCCGAGGAGACATAAGGAAGGAGGTTCTCAATCTTGTGATTGGCATGTCGGGCTAAACCTTTTCGGGGGATCAATATTCAAACCTTTTATCTGGTATAATTCTACCTGAATTGTTATGTTACTGCTTATCTAGCATTAAAGAATTGTTATAACTAAATGTGCGGGAGTTTAAATACACCAACAATTCGAATTTCATCGGTACTAATTATTGAAATGTTCTAATCCTATGTAGTGAACAATTTTGACATGCATAAATATGTGATAAATGCAATTATTATCCAGTTTCATAACTTAGTTGTATAGAAGTCTAGCCACAGGTATGGGAGTTTGATAGAACTTTATATCTAACTGCACTTGGGGGGTAGGCACTGCACTCAATTTGTAACAGATAATACAGGACATGAATATTCTTTATTTGAATGTCTACCTTCTCCTCTGTCTTCTGTGTATGGAATTAACTCATGAATTATCAGTCTTCGTTGTGTCAAAATAATCAGTCTTCGATCCAATGTCTTTACAATAAGTTTTAATGCTTTTCCTAAAATGCTGCACCAATTGAAGAAAATGGTAACTGGCATATTTAGAAGATTCCATGCTGTAGCAGTAACGTGCAAACATCCCAACATTTTTTTTTCACATCGATACCAACCGATTGGTAGTTGGGTATCAGTTCAGTGAGTTTATGATCTGTTTGTTATCAGTTTTGGATCATTGTTTCATTAAATTTGCTTCGAAAGGTAACATACCTTTTTTTTAAAGAAGAGGATAGGTTCTAACAGTGACAAGGTTATACTTATTGTTAAAATTAGCCTGTCTTCTCTTGTAAAAGGGGCCTGATTTCTTCAAAGTAATTACACTATGGTGTGAGCAGAGGATGATAGGCTAAGCTCATGCGAAGTTGTAGCTCAGTTTGGGTCCTTGATACAAGATATTTATTTGTGAGGTTCAGCAAATAGGTGTTCTGCCCTCTTATACCAAATGAACTCCAGGATGCTAACAGCTTAATTCCGCATCGTTTTTTATTACCTAATTTATATTTTAATAACATAGCTTAGTGTTATCAAACCCTCTTCTAGTAGTACACCAGGAAAGAGTTCTTATCCAGGCATGTTGATAGACCTGGCCGTGGAAACTGTTGGTTGCACTTGCAGATGAGCATGTTCTACTATATTTGACATGGATAAGTGCTTATATCCTTTCTGTAATTCTATTGCATTTTTATTTAAAACTTATGTTTCTTCTGGGCTATGGCATTTCATCTTTCACTTTAATTTATGATGTCCAACTGTTGAATCACTTACATAAGTCCTATTCCTTGTTTTAGTCAGATGGCTGGATAGAAGATTCAAGCTGCAAAGGATCTTTTAATATGATTTGAAGGGATGAGATATGAGTAGTTTAACTGGCAGATGACAGTTATATTTCTGTAGTTGTTAGCTATTGTTATGTTAGCGACTGTTGCTGTGTTACTGATCACTTGACCATTTTGCTTAAGCTGTTAATTCTGGTGTTGCAGTTGGCTTTTAGCCAGTATCCTTAATGGTGTGCTAAATTTCTTTAAAATGCCTAATAATTACCTTAAATTTTTTTTTGTCATCCCCTGTAGTCTGCATGACTCAACTAGTTCAAGAATGTTTACCATGTTTTGAATTATTGCTTGACTAACCCTTGTAAGAGCTTTGAGCAGTCCGCTTACCTATCTTGTTCGGTTTCCATACTAAAGCAGCATGCACATACTGGAAAGAGGAGCGCCCAAAATAGTAAACTGGCTCCAAAATTAAAGTTCAAAAGGTCATAATTCCATCTTTATTGTTAGGATTTTCAATGGATATTTGGATGCATAACATCACAAGTGACGTAAACATGGATATTAATTTACATTGGACACCGGTTCTCATTCCTAATTGAGATATCAACATTCAAGACTAGGTGACTCCCCACGCGTTTCTGTGGGACATGTAATGGGATGGTAAGGACGATTAAATTAATTTTGAGAGTGCACACAACAATGGAAACAAAAAACCAACACAAGAAGAATTAAAAGAGAGGATAAAAGGTGGTATGAATTGAAAGGATGGCGTAAATGTTCATAGAATTAATTCCAATGCGCATCACCTTAGCATGCAGATGCTTCAGTTTAGCCTTGTTATTTTATTTTATATACATGGGTTCGATCAACATACCCTTGTTATGACTGAACGTAAGCAATGATTGGACAAAGAAAAGGTGTGGGTCAAGAAGGTCATAACAGGGGGGAATTTTGATGTGGAACTGAGTTGTTAATTCTAACAGCAGTGAGCAAAAAATATATTTCTCCAGTATAAAAAACATAGACATAGATGGAGTGGAAGTCTCACTTCTGGGGACAGTGAAGGTGCAAGCTGCTTGCCTGATCAAACGGTTGAAAAGCAAGAGATGAGCAGCCTTTAGGCTCGTCTATATGTTAGCTAAAGTGATTATCTTTGCGTGTGTAGCTATGTGGGGGTAGCAGGAGGATTACATTATGACAGGAGAACAGGCAACCATGGCCTTATATATTGATTATCTTTGTGTGTTTGTAGCTATGTGGGGTAGCAGGAGGAGTACATTGTGACCGGAGAACAGGCAACCGTGGCCTTATCAGTTATTTGAACTTTAATTTTGGAGCCAGAACCACATGGGAATGATCGAGATTAAGATGCACAAATGCCCATCAGTTACCCAGTACCAATTAAGAGTAATTTTGTGGAAGACAAACAGGATGTAATCAAGTTGGAAATCGGCCAGATGCAAGATAATTAAGACATAATTAAATGGTCATGAATAGGTGTGAGAGGGATATGGAGGAGCTAGCAGCGCTTGTGAAGAGATTAAATTGCTTGCTGCCATATTGTGGCACGGTCAAATGAGTGGACATTCAAGAGAGAGGCTAATTGAGCTTGTAGTGGTACAAAATCAATCTAGCAGTTAAGATGACAACCTCCAGTGGGTGAATGATGATTTGTATAGAAAGAATGGACGGACATGATTTGATAGGGGCCTAAGATCTGACGATGGTAGTTTTATGGGTGATGTGGCTCAATGTGAGAGCTTCTTTATAGCAATCAATGATTTTTAGTGGGTTGCATCTATATAAGATATACTAGCAAAAGTGCCTGTGCGTTGCCACGGGCTGACCGGAGAAAAATATATTAAAAATTTAAATTTAATGAATGTAGAAATAATTTTACTACTATTTAATTTGGAATATTATTAGTTGGGACATGCTATATTGTACAACAAATTGGATTTGGGCCGTCAGATGCATGACGGATGTGGATCGCATGTGGTGACAGATCACATTTAAAAATCTAGTATAGTTGTACATATGCTTGGACTTAGAATCATGACGCAACATGGGACACTTTTTTAAAAGGGAAATTTGTCTGGAACACACTGACAAAGTGTGGCTTCGTTTATAACACATTGAGAAAGCCGAATTTATCTGAGACACACTACAATTTGATGGCTATCGTCTAAGACACACCGCGACCATTAAAATACTACTTTTTTCTGAAATGGGAGAGAGAATATTTTGTAAATGACAATGGGTACCCCTGGACAGTTTGTCTTCTTTCTTGGTCAATGTCCACGCAGCCTACCGGCCATGGCGCCGATCGGCCTGTTCGGTTCGCTGGCTGAATCGGCTGGGCTGGCTGAATCCTCTCACGGGTTACTGTAGCGCCTGGCTGGCGCTACAGTAACCCGTGAGCCAGCCTCCAGCCCAGCCAGAACCGTTCAACCGAACAGGCCGGATGTCCTGCTCCCAAGCTTGCTCGGTTCAACGCGGCGCCCTGCACCTGGCGCGCGACTCACCCAGCCCGCGAGCACTGAGCACCCGCCTTTCCCGGCGCGCCGAGCCAAGGGCCACCTCCAGACCTCCTTGCGCGCATGTGAGTTGAGCACGGCGCCCGCTCCGTGTTCTAGAAATCCCTATGCCGACCGCCGCCGTAATGTTGTTGCGGCACCAACATCCATGCACTCGATTGGCCAAGGAAGCTTTGATATTGCTATGGGGATGCTTAATTTGTTGCCTTCTACAGCCGAACTGAACCGCCAATACGACGAGAAATTGAAATCAAGCACGCAGCCTGGTGGCGGGGCAAGGAAACAAATTGATGTCAGCACAGACAGCAGCAGCAAGTACTTCCCGCAGTGGCTGTATGACAATCTGGATCAGTTCTGTAGCGCAACCTATGAGATCAGTGGAGAGGCCTTGAGCTCCTGACCAAGATTGGATTTGGATTGAGCGAACTGAGGAGAAAAATTGGAGAAAATCGATTGGGGAAAAGAGCTACAGAAGAGAGCTACAGTACAGCGCCTAGAAAGATCTCGTGCGTGCTTCACCGTGTTCTGTCTCGAGCGAGACGGGATTGGAATTCGGAAGCGATAATTAGATACGGCGCCGGTGGCAGGGACGTGTCCTTGTCATTTTCCAAGCAGCTGGTCCGCGACGCGCTACTCGTTGGGCACACGCATGGCCCCATCCTGGGTTCTTGGGCACGCCACGCCATGGTCGTTGAGCTTCATATATTGCCGTCCTAGCCAATCTCGCCTCGAAGCCCCACCTCAATTCGTGCGTCAGAGAGCTGAGCCATCTCCATGCTCCCACGAGCGCCTGATTCCATTGCATCCAGATCTGTTCTTTCTCCTCGATTGATTGTTCTGGGATTCGAATTGATGAAGGGACGGGGAGAGACGAGGGATGTGGGACGGGAGGAAGAATGGTGGGGAATTGCTGCTGGTCTTGTTATTCTTTTTTTTTTTGTTGCACGTGAGGATTTGGGAAAGAAGAAGGGTATAACGGTCATTGCTCCCACCTGAATGTTATTTTAATGGTTGCGGTGTGTCTCAGACGATAGCCACTAAATTGTAGTGTGTCTCAGACAAATTCGGCTTTATCAGTGTGTTGTGGACGAAGCCACACTTTGTCAGTGTGTTCCAGACAAATTTGCCATTTTAAAAAATTCATTATACCGAGAAATAATTAAACTAAGAGTTTTAATTCAACTAGCAAATTGCCGGTGTGTTGCTACAGGAGCGGAAAAAATTCAATATAAAACAGTAAAGCTAATATATTGATTTTGAAGAGTCCAAATCATCCTCGCTCCATCCTGACTTCCTGAGAAATATCCACTTCTCTTGAAATGATGAATACTCCAGAGAATTGTATAATTACTAGCAAATTACCCGTGCGTTGGTACGGGGTGACGTGTGTTATCACGTGAGCTAAAACGCAACTATATATTAAAAATAAATCAAATCGATAGAATCAAGTAATGAATTTAGTAAAAAAATATTTTTGTATGCATATGCATTTCAATATGAGCAAAAATGAAATCACGAGATTAGGGTTTGTAACAACGACTACAATACCATTATTTTATCATGTAATCGAGACTGCATCAAATAGTGGAAGGTTTATAAAAGTCATAAAACATTTTCTTGATTAAATATCTAAAAGTCATAAAACAGGTTTATAAAAGTTTGTATTCAATATTCATGTTGCAAAAATAAAGGGGCCTATTTTATATAATTGCATTCACAAAGTTTGGGACCTATTGTGCAAAAACACCAGGCTAAACAAAAAAATATATGGAAATACAAAGAACCTAATTGCAAAACAGTGTATAGCTGCATCTGAAACATGAAATTCGCCAATTATAAGGGGCTTTCAACAAATATTTTGAGGTTTTATTATCAATTTCTGACCCAGCCCAAACCTCCCTCCCTTCCCTTCTGCGCAGCCCACACATGCAGCCCATTCCATGCAGCCCACTGAAAAAAAGGAGCCCATTATGTGCAGCCCACAAAAAAAAAAGGTTTCAAAACTTGCTGTGAGTGGAATTCGAACTCTGGACCGGTGGGAAGTGAAGGACCGCGCTTACCACCAGAACACGCTATAGCTCATGAAAATAACCGATTCCGTTACTATATATCACAAACATATTAATTTGGATATTTAAAACTTAAATGAATTCGACCCGAATTCAAACGGCAGAGGTCTGAAAACTTTGGGCTGACGACCTCTTTAAGACTTATTAAGTACTACGAACACGCTAAATGTCCGTGCGTTGCTACGGATGCCGGAAATTTCACAACCAAGAAATGGAATCAAAGCAACACCCTTCATACAAAGTTCATGTGGTCCGTCTAACGCCAACTGAGGTAATTAAACTTCACGCTTCAGCTGCAGACAGAGTTTCTTTTTTGAGATAAAACTACCGAAAAAATGTAATGATATAGCCCAGCTGACATAGGGCACCGTTTTCAAATCAGAAAGCACTATAATGTCATAATAATGTGTTGCATTACAAATAACATGCATCGAATTGTATATCATCTGGGAACAACAAAGGCAAATCTAATGTTGGGCTAGCTGCCTTGCCTTCCCACTTCTCTCTCCACGCGGCTGCTGCCCTGCTAGCTGCTGCTCTGAACGCCAGCCGAGCACGCTGATTAACTGGATGCTAGCACGCTGCCGCTAGCCTGATAACTGCCGCAAGGGTCGGGGCTCCTGGGGCGCTGTCGTGCCCGCGCTGGCCGTCAAGGCATTGGGTGGGTGAGTCAGCACAAGGGCACCGCCACACTTGCCGCCGAGGTGCGTGATCGCCGCAATGTCCGTCGAGGAGCGCAGCCACGCCTGCCGGCCGCTGCCGAAGCCCGATTTTGTCGTCGTCGTGGGCTATTGTGAGTTCGACGGCTTACGACCCCGATCTCGTTGGGTCAGCTCTCGCCGGCGTCATCGATTTGACCTGAATAGCGGAAAGACGAAGGAAAGACGAGGAGCGACGACCGACCAAAGGACCACGGGGTGTGGAGCGTGTTCACCATGGACTCGAGAAGCTTACACAGGCCGGGGCGGCGTCGTCAAAAATTACAGGTAGAAGAAATCAAGTTTAGGTAAGAGTCTAAGAGATCGATCCGGGTTATGGATTGTACGCCACTGTTTTCCTTGGAAAGAACTCAGCGCGTGGGAGATCTAGTGGGAGTCAGATTAGGCTGGCAGAGGGCTGAAACCTGAAAGCTCGGGCAGACCGAAGGCAAACGAAAACGATGCAATGACGATGGGATTACACATGGATCAACTTTTTTAAGTAGTAGAGACTAGAGAGTTCAACACTCCATCATAACAAAAGCCGATCCATAGTTATGATTTATCTCAGCAGCGAAGCAATGTCTCACGTTCCCGAACTACATAACCAAAAAAAAGATTAGAAGAAAAAAATAGCAATAAATCCTTTATAAGGAGCCATATTGCATGATTTCTTTTATTTTTGCTTGAGAAGGTACTCTTATCTTACTCATATCGCCACATGTAGCTGGTTAGTGTATTTATCCACGATAAATAAACATATACCCTGTACCTGTGGCGGAACAATAGTGAATCAGCAGGTGGTAAGTAGTTCGCGGAGTACTACAGTATCATAAGCAGAGAACCAAAGGAACAGTGTCGTTACCATGACCTCCGGGTACCCTCAAGACCAAAGGGTCGAGTAACCTGACAAGGGTAGTCGGACCAGCCCAGAAGAAACCGAGTAGCCCACGATACAAGATGGAAGGTTCTACTACTCGGATGGATATAGGAAAGGCTTCTTGCCTTGTACTCTAAATATTTACATGATGTAACCGACTAAGACTCTTTCCATATAACCCTGTACCCCCGACTATATAAGGCGGGCAGGGATATCCTCTAAAACACACACAATCAATACCACGACATACAGGACGTAGGGTTTTTATCCTCCGGGAGGCCCGAACCTATCTAAACTCCTTGTCTCGTGTTCACCATCATATTCTTGGTTCCTTCGCCCCCATAACAAATCTATCGAGGTCCTATAACCTCGACAGTGGCGCGCCAGGTAGGGGGTGCGTCGGGATTCTCTCCGTCGAGTACGATGGATCGCTTCATCAACAATTTCACTCCAGGCGCTCGGCTCAGCTTCGGGAGCTTGGAGTTCGTCGCCGACAACATCGGCAACCTCGTCCCCGTCAACTCGCCGACTACCGGGGTCGAAATTGAGTCGGACTCTTCTCTTTCCGAGTTAGAGTCCGGCTTCTCCAGGCTTCAGATCGAGTCCTACGCAGCCGAGATGAGATCTGCTCTGGAGAACATCCGCTTCAGATCCGACTCGCCAAGCTTGATTTACTATCCGGCTCAACGCTATGGTATGTTTCCCTTCGGTTTGCGCAATTCTGCTGATACTTTTCTCCGGGGAGGCGTGCAGGATCTACTAGCATCAGAGGGAGACATGTCTTCAACCTGGTTGCTTGCATCCGGGAAGATCACATGGACACCTACGATACCTCAATTTGGGACTCCATGTACGAGCCGACAGATCAAGGAACTAACGCTGGTTACAGCTCGGACGGCTCATCCTCACCCATGCTATATGAGTGCTTCGCCGTAATAGGCGATCTGACCGCTCAAGACGGTAACGCGGCTAACTTACCCGGACCCCCACCAGGAGGGCCACCACCGGCAGCAAACACCGTCACTCCTGCCCCGGCAGCCACGACGGCAGCTGACGAAGCAGCCGCGGCGGCCCTAACTGCAATGAACGCTGAGTCCTCTGCTGCAGCTGCAGCTCGGGCTCACCAGTCCCGACTGAACAATCAAGGTGCCCTCGGCACGATACCTGAGGAAGACGAGAACCCTGATGACTACAATCGTTCTCCTAGAAGAAGGAACAATGGCAGATCTCGCGATCTCCAACGTTCACTTTTCGTTGACGTCAACGGTCATCAAGCCTTTCGGACACCGGAGCAGAACATGGTTGCCAACAGGACCATCCTGACCAAGTCGAGGCAGCCATAAACGACCCAAACTTCTCGCCAGCAGCCATCACGCCTCTGCTCGACAAGGCTAAGTGTTACGCCGAAGCTGCCACCCTCCTGAGGAGTCAAACTCCCTCTCGGGCCCCCAGCTCTTCATCGTCCAACAGAAGGCGCAGGCTCCTGGAAAATCCGAGTGACAACCGCCAACGAACTCCAGCAGCCGTGGAAGCACCTCCCCAGCAGAATCTTCACCGCCAGGTGATAGCTCGACCGGGGTTTGATGCTCGCCGAGACATCAACGCCATACGCCGCCAAAAGTCAGAAGATCGAGAACGTGCACGACAAGACGACTATGATCGCTTCGGCATCAGACGGTCACCCGGACGACGATCACCCAGACGATCCCGCTCGCCGCGACGTCGCTCCCCTGACCGGTCACCAACCCCGCCGGCGCGATCACCACCAAGGAGAACTCCACCTCGGGATACACCTCCTCGAGAGGCCCCACGGAGAGAATACCGCCGACAAGAAGAGGAGCGGGACCGCGACAATGACCGCCGTGACGCCCGACGTCGTGATGACGATAGACATCGGGACGACCGACACCGAGAAGATCGCCGAGAAGATGGCCAACGCAGGAACGGCCGTGATGAAGATCGTTACCGTGACGATCATCGCCAACACCGCGGCCAGGACCATGACAGGCGCCATCGCGACGATGAACGCCGAGACACACCTCCACGCCGTAGCGGCTCTCCCCGACGCAACGACCGTCACTCGGATGACGACTCAGCCGACATCGACGGACTACAAGCTCTCACTCGAAGGCTCCGCAACTCGGC
>RWGY01000178.1:0-128798 GCA_007726485.1 Eragrostis curvula
AATCATATGCAGAGGCGCATGAATAGAAGTGAAAAACTGGATAGGACAGTTTAACTTTGAGAAGCATGCTGAAGTACATGGATAGTTCAATTATGAAAACAGAACAGCAGGTTATAGATCACAGAGCAACTTTAGCTGTTCTACATCGACAGAGGTTAACAATTGGAAACAGTCTTCTTGATTCAGACCAATGCTTGGATTTGAAATTAAGCTTAAACGTTGCATCATGGTCATAGTACGTTCAGCAACTGAAGATTATATGAAGTGAATGATGAATAGGTCATCACTTGCTTCACTACTTTCAGAACAACTTCTCAACCACCAAGCTACTCTACTATGCATACTACTACCTCCGTCCCAGAATTTAAGCATTTCTGGCTTTGGTCAAAGTCAATCCTCTTCAACTTTGACTATTAATATCTATAAAAATAAATTATTTTAAATATGAAGAGTTACGTACATAATATGATAATTGATTTCATGATGAATGTAATAATATCATTTATACTTAGTGAAACATTCTAAATTTTATGTTATTCATAGTCAAAGTCGAAGAGAATTGACTTTGAACAAAACTAGGAATGCTTATATTCTGGAACGGAGGGAGTATACACTAACACAGATTGGCAGATGCGTTCCTGAACTGAAATTAGAACTGAATAGAGATCCTTCTGAGAAGTTAGTCGTGAAGTGAAGCATTCCGTCCTCATGAACTACAGTGGAGACCAAGTGGTTGGTGAACTTAGAAGCTTCGGTAAAACAATACAAGGGACAATTATGTTTTTACCTTCACTCTGAACTTTAATTGTGATTTTATCTTCACTTTTTTGACTTTGTGATTTTACCATAAAATCACAAAGTCAAAAAAGTGAGGGTAAAATCAGAATTAGAGTTCAAAGTGAGGGTAAAAACACAAATACCCCAACATACAATGGTAAGTTCAAAACAACTTACAACCTTAATAGCATAAAAGGGGATGGATGATATTCAGTTTTGTAGTTTCCCAAAAAGCTGAAGCTCCAAAATGATCTCCTAATCTAAACAGCTTCCTGCTAGTCTCCAGCTCCAGAGCCACATATGAGACTCAAAATTGAACACAATTACTACCTTAATTCCCCGTGCTTCCCAAGCCTATGGGTATTAAATTTCGCTTCAGCCTATATATTCAGATATCGTTGGGGAGTTTTGCTGCGTCGCCGTGGTATATGGACATGGCTTTGTTGCACCGTGCGAGCAAGAGCAAATTTCTTACCTACTACCAGGTGGCGTGCATGGTACTTAATTTCTTCTGTGGTGGTATATAATTTTATAAAAAAAGCACCTGTTATTGTGGATCCATGAAAAGCCACAAACAGCTACAATGTATTCTCGAGGCCATTAGTACTGCTTAGCCTGAGCGGACGGCGTCATGCACTGCCGCATTGCATCACTGAAAAAATCATGCGACCATCTCTAAGGTTGGGTTCCTCCCAAAATGTCTACTCCCACACAAATAATCACTCATTAGCATTCCACCTTTCAGTGGTGATGAGTAATACGAAGAAGCAATTTGCCCATTCCGATTCCTTTTATTAATTAGCAGGCATTTGTTTTTTTAGTGACATTAACGGGCATTTGTTACGGTAGTCCCAAATAACAATGAACCATTCATTTGAGTAGATCTGGAAGCATAAGATGAACTCACTTGAAGGATATTAGATTCGGATTTTTTTTCTTACTATAATCGGTTGGGGTGAGAAAGAAAGAACTTGTTAAAATTCCGTTGACTGACGTGTTACATACAAAACTTGTTGATTGGTCGATGTGAATACAACGTGTCAAGGGTAGTAGCAGAAACAAACTGATCGTGTATTATTAGCGATAATGTTTTGTATGAGCCAACTAAATATGGAATAATGCCTTTTAATTACGCTTGTTTGCCTTTTTAATGATATGCACGAAATCAACTTTCCAAAAATACCATATTAGCTTGCCATAATTGGCTACAATGTCATTTGTTCTCAGACAAAATTTAAACGCTTCGATGCCATTTGTTATGAGACGGAGGGAGTAGAAACAAACAAACGAAGGAAGTCCGTGATTTTAGGAATGGATGTGATCGTGATTTGACACTGTCGACGTCCACGACATCTACCGCTAAAAGCACAAATGTCATTAAATCCAAGAAAATTCGCTCCTACAGAGAATCAAACCCAGAACCTCAAAGGTGCCTTAACCATTAGGCCAAGACCCCTTTCACAGATTAATTTCTTCTCTTGCGCCCTAGGGTGTAAGACTTGGTAACGCTGCCCAACTTGATCCAAATATATGGAACTAATGTACACATTGATGCAATGCAGGGCAACATATTGAGGAAAAACCTAAATATTGCAGAGGGCAGTTCGTGTTCGCACAACAAAGCAAGTAATCGCATTTTGATGAAGTTGAGGAAAAAGTGCTTCCATGAGTTCCCAACGCTTCCCAAGCCAATGCATCTACTCAGTCAATTAGGCCAGTCTCAATGGGTCTTTCATCAACATTAAATAAGGTGCCACATCAACAAAATAGATGACATGGTACATCAATTAAGATGAAAGAGGAGAAGTTCCTTTCATCCTAATGAAAGGAAGTTGGCACGGTTTTATATATATGAAAGCTTATTAAAAGATCTTTTAATAAGCTTTCATATATATAAAACCGTGCCAACTTTCATCCTAACATGTTTTGACCAATCTCAATGCAAGAATTTAATATTATGCTTTGCTTATGAAACCGTGAGATGAAATTGTGCATTAAAAGAGACCATTTAATTTATCATGTGAAAACTCTAAATCTGATATGGCACTTTTGAAAAGTGTGAAATAAAAGTATCCACTGAGACTGGCCTTATGATAATGAAAGAAAAATGGTGTGTGCCAAAAATAAAAGTCAAACGGGTTTAAACTCTGCTGCTTCTGTCATTGTTGACTATTTATTTAAGTATCCGTCACTGCAGGCACGTCGTCGGATTCTGTAGCACTTCCCAAGCCAATGCGTCAGTAGTGACAGATGCCTCTATGTCTGCCACTATTGTGTTTTTCGCTCTGTCATATTAGGTCCTTTTTGTACTAGTGAAGACTTAGGGTCGCTGGCCATGGCTTAAGGCAACCTAAGCATGCCGAACATTAATATATGAAAAGTTAAAGGAAGAATGCACACAAAAAATAATTTCATTCATCATTTTCTAGAGTTCAATAAACAAGTAAAAAAGGTGATACAGAACTACAACTTTGGGCCCTTAAATCAAATTGGTAATCAATGTACAGTGGTGGATAATCAAATGTGGAAGTCATTTTGACTAAACATTGATAGCGACAGCGGTGGATAATATTTTTATAAAGTAATTTCTAACACTGAAAAGAGGATCTGATAGCCCCTTTCAATGATCAAATATTAAGATATATAATAGATGTCATTACTGAAGTTGTTGCGAGTTTATATGCACATCATTTGAGCTTTGCTTACATTGGCCACACCATCAGGCTCACTTTTGTTTCTCAGTTCGAACGAGGCCTGTCGACTCCAGACTCCCAATAAAGCAGATTTATCTTGGTCCATGAGAATGCACTGCTCTTCGCCGGCTGCACCATTGGAATTCGTTAACGTCAGGATAAACTGGACCATATAACAATTCTGGACAGTGACTCTAATCGCATCTTTCTCAACACCAAACTACACGCCCTATCAACAAGAATTCCCCATGCTTCTCATGCCTAGGACCTGAATTAACATTGGTTCAGACCTAGCCAATAATGCAAGTAAACCACATGGAGCTAAAGTAATGTGTTTACACAAAAAAGCTAAAGTAATATGTCACAGAGATGTAACTTTGTATTGCCGATGTTGTCGTCACTGAAGCTTTATATATAGTGCCACAAACTCTAGTTTCGTGGTGTCGTAAGCGACAGCAACGGTGTCTACCTAACCTCAGGACAACCGAGAAAGAGTCTGGTGCTCCCAGGCCTTATGGTGCTTACGTGCTCCCATTCGAAATAGCGCAAAAACAATGCAACCAAAAATTGCAACAAAAATATGAATGTATAGCTCATGCAATTTTCCACCATCATGTAAATTTTGATATGCAACAGAAATTTGTACAAAATGCAACGAAAAAGTGAAACCAGCAATTGAACAGTAACTGTTAACGGGTCTCACATAAACAGTAAAACCCACAACTGCTTAGCGCACGATTTCTCTTTTTTTTTTTCCCTCCTTGCATGAAAGCTTATTGCATCTGATTTTTTGCATGAGCCATCCTTTCATATTTTTGTTGCAATTTTTGGTTGCATTGTTTTTGCACTATTTCGAACGGGCGCACCATAAGGCCGAGGAGTACGAGAGTCTTTCTCCAGGACAACTATAAATAGCGATGCTATGCAGGGTACAAACCGGAGCATTTCCAATTTTTTTTCCTTACAGAAAATACATTGGGCCTTAATCCCAAAATCCAGTGTACGCTCTCTGGGCCCAAAATCCGGAGGCTTAGGGCCCAACGACGCAGCGTCGAGAGGTCCACTAGATTGATGGCCCATGACGAATCGTTCGTGACTGAGCCCGGCGTGGAAGTCGTCAGCGTCAGCGCACAGCAGCCCACCGATTTGATCCCCCGTGACTGAGCCCGGCGAAGGCATCAAGACGCCGGCGATCTCCTCCTCCTCCGCCTCCGGCACCGGCGAACTGCCCAGGCCGCTTCCTCCGTAGTCACCGCTGGCCTGTTGCCGGACGCCGGAGCAGCCATGGTAACGAACACCCTCGCATCTGATCTTGCTGCTTGCTAGTACTGGATTCGTTCCCCTCCAAGATTGCATCTTTGGCGCCGTAGGGTGAGCAGAGCTTTAGATGGCTAGATCCCGCTCTGATTCCTACTTTCCTGGTACAGAATTACATCATCGGAGCCTTCAAGCCGCCCTGCGACATCTTCGTGACCTTCTCCGATGAGAGGAGCCGGAAGCAGGTAACTTCCCCCCGCCGCATTCTTGAATCTTGATGCCGCATGCCGTTGTTGGACTGGCTGCTGGATTGATGGGTCGATTCCGTGGTTCTGTGGTTCGTGCAGGTGCCGATTAAGAAGGACAACGGGAAGACGGCCATGGTACCGGCCTTCCAGAGCCTCGAGACCATAGCCGGCGAGGTAGTGCCAGTGTCTGTTCACTGATTTGTGCGCTTGTTTAGTAATCGAAGTGGGTTGTAGGATTGAGTTTCTATGGAATTGGTGTTTTCAGGTGTCGATTGCACCGGTCCCTGGTAAAAGGCTTGAGCACACGGGTGTTAAGATCGAGCTGCTGGGTCAGATAGGTATAGATTTTACTAGTCCCAGAATTTCTCCCTTGCTACTCTAAATTGATCCTGAACACTTTTGCCCCAATGGCTGCCATAGCTATGTAGGATGTAGTCGTAGCTCTCGCAAATGTATATGTTTGTATAACAGCAAATTTGCTGCATTGTGGGCTCATGGCTTGAGTTATGCTGAATTTTCATTACTATGATTTTTTTAGACAAAAAGAAAAGAAAGATTTTTCCGAGAACTGCTAGTGATAGGTTCTAACGTTACTGTCTGATCTTTTCTACTACAGAGCTCTACTTCGACAGAGGCAACTTCTACGACTTCACTTCATTAGGTAAGTTGTTAGAGGGTTAATTCTCCTCCACAGTTGCACGCCAATATAACTTTTCATATCCATTTAGTTTCCTGAAACTCTGTTGTTCATTCCGTCTTTCTTTATTTCCATGTTAAATATTACAAAACCATTGGCTTGCATTGTTGCCTAATCCTAGAAGTCCAATTTATGAAAGTTGGAAAGCGAAATGCTGCATCGGGACTGTTTTTCTGTGTGAAACCTACTAAACATAGTTGCATATGTAACTTAACACCTTTTGTTTTGGAGCCTGCTTAATGTTTCTCTGTCAATCCCATAAAGTGCCTGTTTTGTACATGCAGTGCGTGAATTAGATATTCCTGGTGAACTCTATGAAAGAAAGACTTATCCATTTGAGTTTTCTACTGTTGAAATGCCATATGAGACATATAATGGAACAAATGTCAGACTGAGGTAACAAGGTCTTCTTAACATGCTTGATCTGCACAGTAAAAACTAGCGTGCTGATGTGCAGTATCAGCAAACTTCAGTAGTATGGTATTTGAAAGCTGAACTTTGTTTTGCAGGTACATCCTAAAAGTGACAATTGGAAGAAACTATGTTGGCAATATTGTTGAATCCCGGGATTTCTGTGTAAGTGTGGGCATCATCTCATTGATCATTTATTTATGTTGGGTTCACAGTAACTTTTGTATGTCCAGCTTGTAACGTTTGGATATTTATTTGAGTTGATATCTGACAGATCAAAACTCACTTTTGTTTCCTGTTATATTAGCCTTTCATCAAGTGTTCTTTGATAATTCCAGCTTACATGGGATTTATTCAGATTTCATCACTGAATTTCCTCTATACTATATGCTAAGTCATCTGTCTGATGTCTTCCTTTTTTTTTTCAGGTAAGAAACTACTCCCCTGTTCCCACAATTAACAACAGCATCAAGGTGTGTACTCATATCTGTATGGCTTAGCATATTCTTATGCTTGTACACCTATCTTGATAATCGTGCTGCTATCTGGGCTAAGTAATCCTTATCAAATGTAGCAGTTTGGGGTTTTACCATCGTACAGTTTACTATTCTGATCGTGTTGCACAATGTAGCTATAATTCAGCAAAGTTTGAAAAGTTATATGAAAAGTGATAATATCTTAAAGAAAAATGGAGGGTACAACCTAGCAGCACCAGTTTGCATGATGTTTGATACTAAATAATTGAACACTTAGATCCACCTTTTAATGTGCTGAATATAATTGGTCATGCCTTTCCAGATGGAAGTTGGCATTGAAGATTGTTTGCATATCGAATTTGAGTACAGCAAAAGCAAGTAAGCTCTATAAACTGTTTTGATGACTGGTTCTATATTCACCCTGTTCTTCAAGTTTACAAGTCTGAGTGTCCTTCCTTTGGACCAAATCAAATTCAGGTATCATCTCAAGGATGTC
This sequence comes from Eragrostis curvula, assembly GCA_007726485.1. Taxonomy (NCBI): domain Eukaryota; kingdom Viridiplantae; phylum Streptophyta; class Magnoliopsida; order Poales; family Poaceae; genus Eragrostis; species Eragrostis curvula. Next base: position 7,056 of record RWGY01000178.1, read on the forward strand.
ATAGTAGGGAAGATCTATTTTCTTCTAGTCAGAATAAAGATAAAGAACATGGAGCTTGAGATTCGTCGCCGAGAGTCGACAGGATCAGGCGCTAACACATATGTTGAGACTGAGACACTAGCAAAGTTTGAGCTGATGGATGGTGCCCCAGTTAGAGGTACTACTGAGATCCCTTTTCCCCTCTTGAATCTTTCAGAGGCATATATAACCTTCAGAAAAACTTATACTGTAAACTGTGAGCTTCTTTGGTGTCCATTGGACGTCTGCTGCATATAGATTCAACAAGCAAAATACTCCACTTGGTTCTGAGATTATCGAAAAATCCTTGTGCAGGAGAATCTATTCCAGTAAGACTATTCTTGACTCCATATGAGCTGACCCCAACTTACCGCAACATAAACAACAAGTTCAGTGTCAAGTACTACCTGAACCTGGTCCTTGTTGATGAGGAAGACCGGAGGTACTTCAAGCAGCAAGAAATTACCATGTACCGCCTTCTAGAAACACCACAGTCTTCATAGGCTCCCACTGTTGAGACCGACTTGGAAATGGCCGGAGGCATTTCGATGCTCTGGCATGTAAGAGAGCACCAGAGCTAGCAACTTAGACTGATGTGTGTGCCTTCGTTCCTGTATATAGCAATCTAGAACCGCAATTGAACTTCCTATGTGCTGCGTCTGTTGTTGCTTTGTTTCGTTTCACTTTTTAACCCGTTAAATCTTCGTAGGATACAGATTTACAGACATGCATGGAAGTGGTTGTGCCTATGTGCCTTCGCCTTGTAACCATGAAAGATTTTTATATTTGCTTCATGACTTCAATTGGCTGGAAGAAATTGATTACGCCTATTATGTTTGCGAGACATCTTTTCACCTTTTTGCCGCCTTGAAAAGGTAAGTATTGATCAGGTCTTGTGTTGCTTGTAATGGACCGTTTTTCCTCTATAAATGAATGATACCTGCATTTTCGATTAAACAACCTGACAAAAGCGTGATCTGAATGGCTTGATTTGATCTAGCCAGATCTATCTATCGGATTTAAACATATCATTTTTTTGGAATAAACATTTCAGTTAAACATCATTTTCTTTTGATGAATTTCAGTTAGAAAAAAAATGCTTCACGTATGACCCATTTGTCCGACTTTGTCTCTTTGATTGATATGTAAGCCACCACTGGAATGATCTTAACCATTGAATCTTCTGGTTATACAAAAATCTAACAAATATGTCGTGCAGTCCTTCAAAGTTACAACATTGGTACTATTTATTTGTTATACCACGCTAGTTATAATTGATGGTACCGCTAGCTACAAACTGTACCTCACAATTTGTAGTTATCCACGAATTATCTGGACTGCATGCCCACGTCCGCAATGCTCATAGGGGAACAACCATTGCCGCAAATAAACAGTCATCAACAAATTAAACAAACAAAGGCTGATTCAGGGCACCACTCCCATGGAAACCCTCGACTCTCCTCCACCGGAAGACGATACCAGTCCTCCAATGGAAACCGCCACTACTCCCATGGAAGCCCCCGACACCTCCACAAAGGATTGTTCCGCCGCCGCCAACGACGACGACGGGTCAGCGACGAAACCTGCAATTCCGGAGTTGTACGAACTGCTCGGGTACCCTGACGATGAGTCCTTCTTCGCGGCACTGCGGCGGGTAACATGAAGATTAATTAATTTCCTCCTGCCCCAAAAGGCAGCGATTTTTCGATCGATCGGATTAACCTGAAATTAATTTGTTCGTCCGTTGGTCGCTTCGCAGGAGGCGTTCGACGACTACGTCCAACACTTTGCCCCACGCCTCCGCCCCGTGGCGGCGGCCGACAACGTCAAGAAATTCCTCTTCCTCTGCGGCGCGTGGCCGCAGTACATGTCCATCCGCGGCCTCATCGTCCCGGAGATCTTCATCTCGCTCGTCTGCCACAACGCGCTGCGCTGCACCAGGGCGGCGCTCGAGCGCACGGCCCCCGAGCTCCGCCGCTACAAGCTCGACGTCGACGCCCGGCACCAGTACGGGTTCGCGCCACTCCACGTCGCCGCCGAGCTGTTCAACGTCGACTTGGTCCGGCTCCTCCTCCGGCACGGCGCGTCCGGGAACGTTCGCACCAAGGGCACCAAAGTCGTTGAGGGCCTGCTCCCTCTCCATGTCGCTGTCGAGAATGCCGCTATGCACAAGTACCTTGAGGACCATTGGGCTTATGGGGACCCCGTTGAGAACCTCATCGTTCTCCTATGTCTGCCTGAGATGGTTCGTTTCTATTTGCTGCGTGTCTGTCAAAGTTGTTTCATATGCTGTTCTTTCTTCACACTGTTTAATTCTGTTTTTTTTTATTTTGTGATTTTGTTTTTTATTTGTGCCCATTATGCGCATATTAATTACTCGCTGCAAGCTAGCATCAGTATAATCATGTAATCCCCTTCTTGTTTACATTTTCTCCAATTCAATGCCACTCTATCGCAGAAGATGTACTTGGACACGACCCGATTGATCGCCAAGCACACGGATAACATTGTGGATGAGATATGGAACTACATTGAGACGGAAAAGCTTGTCCCTGCGTCGATCTTGCTGCTGGCTGCTCAGAAGCAGCTCCGTGGTAGAAGCGTGAACACGAGCAGTGGCAAAGTTTTCAAGAGCGGATTTGACGATGTTAGAAGCCGCACATTTAATGTTATCAGTGCCTTGCATCGCCAGGAGTTGGCTATGGCTAAAGAGGGGAAAAAGGGCCGGGCCCTTACGCGGATAGTACTCAAGAAGAAAGTTCTTCTTACGGCGGGCGTGATACTTGGTATTGTTGACAAAGTTGGTGAACAACTTGAGAAATACATCCAGACTCACTCAGAGGTGCTTCTTCCTTCCATTTTTTCCTAATAGAATTGCATTAATAAGCTTCCAGCTTACTCCCATTTTTTTTTTTCCAGATTCGCAATTATTGAACATTAATTTTATCAAGCAATCTGTTCAGTTAGTTTGGTGTTATATGTAGGTGCCCCATGAAGAGATTGTCGAACACCTTTCATCTATTCTAAAAAACAATGGCATAGTGCCTTACGGAAAAGGCATTGACACGGCTAATCTCACTTGGTTTGACCTCAATTAGCTTCACTTATATTCAGTTATGATTTTTGTAGCACATCTCATACATAGTTGATGTGTTTTTCTTTAACTACTTGATTTTGTAGCTACCAATATCCTTGGCAAACTTCGAACGTCAAGTCAGATTCACAAATAGGTGTGTAATACTCTTTGGTTAGTAAACTTTTAATATATAATATGTCCATCAACTGTAAAGTTGTTCGCTTCTGGTGGATGAATCACTTGCTAATACTGCAACATCTCTGAGTGGTACCCAGTGCAAAAACTAGTGCCCCTAGAAGACACTACGGGAAACCGCGCCTTTGCCGTGTGTTCAGGGGTTTGCCGAGTGCAATCCATCGGGCACTCGGCAAACCCCCTGTTTGCCGAGTGCCAGGGGCTCGGCACTCGGCAAACTCCTGGCACACGGTACCAAAGGAGTTTGCCGAGTGCCGAGACCCTGGCCCTCGGCAAACAGGGGGTTTGCCGAGTGCTATAACTGGAGGCACTCGGCAAACTCCTGGCACACGGTGCCAAGGGAGTTTGCCGAGTGCCTCCGTTAGTGGCACTCGGCAAACTATTTGTGTGCCGAGTGCCTAACGTGGGCCCTCGGCAAAATAATTTTTTTTTTCATTTTTTTTCACATTTTCCATTTATGTGGTGGATGTATGTATCAATGTTGCTTCATGCGAAAGTTTGGTGATTTGTTCAATCCGTTTGGTATATTTAAGGTGTTTATGACATATAAAGTATATATTGCAAATAATTCAAATTTGAACTTTAGGTGATTCAAATAAAAAAAATGTTCATACGAAAGTTGATATTCATGTTCTTGAGTCCAATGTAAGGTGTCAACCATGAAATGAACTGATAATTCGTTCATATTGTACATAAAATATAAGCGAAAAGATATGGTTGAATAGTATTTTAATTTTATAAAATTCAAACAAAGTCCAAAAATTACGAGACTCGCGCTGGTATCATGAAATCATACGTGGAGACCATGATAAATCGTAGAAAAAGTTTCGCTAAAGTTGTGACGTACGTTGTTTAGAAACAGGAGCATCCTCGAAGAAGATACATAAACTTATGAAGTGATCGTTTTGATTTCGAACCAAAACGGCGGACATAATTTGGTTTCACCTTAAACATATTTTTTATAGGTAAAGAATCATATGAAATGTATCATGGCAAAATTTGGCATTTTTTTGAATTTATTTCGAATTTATAAATTTTTTTTCAATTCCTGGTGAAAATGTTTGCCGAGGGCCGGCCCCAGGGCTCTCGGCAAACAAAGGTATGCCGAGTGCTGGGTTGTTTGCCGAGTGCTTCTGGATCTAGCACTCGGCAAACTTTGTGTCCCGTGACTTAGTCACGGGCGCGGCTTCTCTTCCTCTTTCCCTTATCTCTTTCTTCTCCGCGCCGCCGCCGCACGCCTTCACCCGCGCCCCGCGCCGCCGTCCACCAGCTCGCCTCCCGCGGCGCCCTCCCGCCTCCCGTGGCGCCCTCCCGCGCGCCGCCGCCGCCGAATCGCCGCCTCGCCGACGCCGCGCCGCCCTCCTCCACCCGGCGCCGCGCCGCCCCCGTCCTCCACGCCGGCGACCCCGGCCCGACGCGCCCTCCCCGCTCCTCCGGCTCCCCCGCTCCTCCGGCTCCTCCGCTCCTCCGGCTCCCCCGACGGCCCGGCTCCCCCGCTCCTCCGGCTCCCCCGCTCCTCCGGCCCTCCCGCTCCCCCGCTCCTCCGGGCCGACGCCGGGGCAAGACGCCGCAGCGGGGCCCTCCGGCTGCCCTCCCCGGCCGCCCCCCCCCCCCCCCTCCCCCGACGACCTCCACACCGGCAGCAAGGGCTCCCCGGCCGTAGTGAGTTGGAAGGTGAGCTTCTTCTCCTTTTTTTTTTTCCTTTTTTTTTTTCTGTTTTTGTTAAATGGATTGAAATGTCATGTTTTTTATTTTGAATTCGATTGCTTGTGAAATATGAAATAAAATATGAAAAGAATTGCTTGTGAAATGAGGAATTGTTTGGAAATAATGCCTTTGCTTGTCAAATTGAATACGAAAATATAATTGCTTTGAATTATTTGACCGGTGGTTGTGATGAAATGAGGAATCCCTTGGAACGATTTGATCGGTAATTGTGTATGTCATTGAAATTAAAAATCAAAATTGGACCAAATTATGAAATGTGAATTTGAAGCTAGTTATGAAGTTTCATGTTACATGTGAGCTATGAATGCAATTGAAACAAAATTGGTAATGTAAATAGACAAGTGACGTGGTTGTTTGAATTGGACGAAATGTCGTTGTTTCAATTGAACAAGTGATGTGGTTCGGTGAATTGGACGTGGTATCCGGGCATCGTGTCATTGATTTGTTGGATATGGTTGCCGGCCATCGCGCCGCTATTTTCTTGCAGGTTTTGGGCACCTCACCGTACAGGGGAGGTGCTGTCGAAATTTTAAATTGACAACTTTATGTTTCATTTTTTGCAGGATTGGAGAGGCTTTAGTTTCCACCGTCTTCCACTCGTCACTTTGCGGGACAACAAGGTGAGACATAAAAGATCCCCTCGCCCTTTTTCCATTTCTGTTTGTAGGTAACGCGTAACCTAGTTAAGTGTCTCCCGTTCGAAATAGATACAGTTGGAGATATGTCCGATGGTTGCATATCTAGGACCGTATCTATTTCGAATTGTCCACGTTTCTTGGACAGCTCGAGGATGCGTAGATGAGGCTAGTTTCCATCGTCTATTCCGGTTTGAGACAGAGTTTCGGTCGCGCCTCCCTGTTGTTCTCCGGATACACAATCTCCCTCCCAGGACGTGTATTTGGAGAACAGCGGGGAGGTGCTGCCGAAATTCCGTCTCGGACCGGAGTAGACCTTGGAAACTAGCCCCATCTACGCATCGTCGGGTGGGATTAGGACCTATCTTCACCTATTAGACATTGTAGGCATCGTGTAGGTGCCAATAAATTTTAAATTGCTCCCTCATATATATGATAGAAGATGGATGACCGTGTGTGGATGTACACGGGCCGTCCAAGGAAGGGTTCTGAAACAAGCGAATGGGTTGACAAGACCCTTGCTTTCTTGAAACAAGCATTTGCCAATGTCAGCAAAGGTGGAAAGACTTGGTGTCCCTGCAGCCGTTGCGGCAACACAAGGGAGCAGACGGAGGAGGAGATGGGGTTGCATCTTGGTAACTATGGATTTACGCCAGGCTATACCCGGTGGGTCTACCATGGTGAAGCCCATAGATTGAGGGGGGAGGTCGTGAGACAACGCGTCGATGATTGTGATGCTGATGGCGGGGTGGAGGACATGTTACAGGACTATCAGGAAGCCCAGTTCCGTGAACAACCTAGGGGGGAGGAGGAGCCAGAGGAGTCCGCAAAGCGCTTCTACGACATGTTTGAAGCGTCACAGAAACCTCTTCACGGGCATACCAGGGTTTCAAAACTGGATGCCATTGCACGTCTAATGGCCGTGAAGTCCCAGTTTAGCTTGAGTCGGAACGCGTTCGATGTTATGTTGACAGTTGTTGCCAGCCTGCTTCCGGAAAGTCACATTCTACCAATGAGCATGTATGAGGCACAGAAAGTGCTTAGTGCACTTAAGATGCCATATGAGCAGATACATGCTTGTCCGAAAGGATGCGTCTTATTCAGGAAACAGCATGCAGAAGCAAAATACTGTCCAAAGTGTGGGTCCTCTAGGTTCATGGAGGTAGACGCGGGTGATGGGCAAAAAAGGCAGCTCACGGTACCCGTGAAGATCCTAAGGTACCTTCCGTTCTTACCGAGGATCCAACGGCTGTACATGACCGAGGAATCCGCGAAACAGATGACATGGCACAAACATGGAGTTCGATACAAGGCCGATAAGCTTGTACATCCATCCGATGGTGAAGCATGGCAACGATTCGATAACATTCATCACATCAAAGCTCGGGAGGCTCGTAATGTACGTGTGGCCCTGGCAACAGATGGGTTCAATCCATATGGCATGGGGGCTGCCCCGTACAGTTGTTGGCCCGTGTTCGTTATACCCCTCAATCTCCCTCCAGGCGTCATCTTTCAACGACAGAACATTTTCTTGTCGTTGATAATTCCTGAAAACCCGGGGAGTAATATGTCTGTTTATATGGAGCCTCTGATTGATGATTTGGAACGTGCTTGGGAGGAAGGGGTATGGACATACGATAAAGCTACAAAGACAAACTTCAGAATGTATGTTTGGTACTTCTACTCTCTGCATGACATGCCGGCGTATGGTTGTTTCTGTGGCTGGGGCGTTCACTCAAAGTTTCCTTGCCCGGTATGCAAGCATCTTGTGAGGTGGATTTGGTTGAAGAAGGGTGGCAAGTTTTCTTCGTTCGACCAAAACCGACAATTCCTCCCTCTTGACCATCCATTCAGAAGAGACAAAAAGAACTTTACGAAAGGTGTCCAAGTTCTCAACCCTCCACCGCAGTTCTTGACAGGTGCGCAGGTGAGTGCTATGTTAGATGGTCTCAAGGTCGATGAAACAGACGGTGGTTTTGTGGGATATGGTGAGCTACATGCCTTCACTCAGATCTGTGGCTTGTATAGGCTTTCGTATATGAAAGACCTTCTTCTTCCACATAACATTGACCTAATGCACGTTGAACATGGCTTAGGCGTTCCACTTTTCGGAACAATCATGGACATTGCTGATAAGACAAGGGACAATGTTAAGGCAAGAGTCGATCAAGCTACTTTGTGCAATCGACCAAAGCTAGACATGGCGCCTCCTGCTTCCGGCAAGTCATGGAGAAAACCTAAGGCGGATTTCGTCCTGACGAGGCCCCAAAGGAAGGAAGTACTAGAATGGTTCAAAACGTTAATGTTCCCTGATGGGTACGCAGCGAATATGAGTAGGGGAGTGAACTTGGCTACTATGCGAATCAACGGGGTCAAGACTCATGACTACCACATGTGGATTCAGCGGCTTCTTCCCGTGATGGTTCGAGGCTATCTCCCTGATCATGTGTGGCAAGTGCTGGCAGAGTTGAGCTATTTCTTCCGCCAGCTTTGTGCTAAGGAGATATCACCTTCCGTGATTGCAGAAATGGAAAAAATGGCGCCTGTGTTGCTCTGTAAGTTGGAGAAGATATTTCCACCAGGCTTGTTCACTCCGATGGTGCATATGATTTTGCACCTTCCGTATGAGGCTCGAATGGGGGGGCCTGTGCAGAACCGTTGGTGCTACCCAATTGAGCGGTGTCAAAAGGTTCTTCGAACGAAATGTAAAAATAAATGCAAAATTGAAGCTTCCATTGCAGAGGCACACGTTCTGGAGGAGGTGTCAAACTTCACAACAAAATACTATTCTGACAACCTTCCGAGTGTGCATTTTCCACCCTCTCGTTACAACGTTGACGAAAATGAATCGACCCTCAGCCTTTTCCAAGGGCAATACGGGCGCGGAGGTGAAGCGACCTAAGAGAAGTGGACGTGTACATCAAGTAAGTTATGAACAAATTTCATAATTAGACATCTAACCTATTTGTTCCACATCCAACCCACTTGTTCCTCATTGCTACAGGGGATTTCTTGATGTATTCTGGCATGATGAAGTGCCTCCTACCGCACATGATGTCGATACCCTTCTTTGCAACGGTGCAGGAAATGGATCGCCCGATTTCATTTCTTGGTTCAATAGGAAGGTATTTAGCGTTTTCTTAGTATGACATTACAAGTTTCTCGTACGTGCGAATAATGTAGCTAACTATCTTGCTTGAACTTGCAGGCCCGAACCGAAGCGACAATGAATGCCGAGTTAAGACAGGTTGCCAAGGGCTGTCTTTATGCGGTCAAGTCATTTAAAAGCTATGATGTTAATGGGTACCGCTTTCACACAACAAGCTACGAGCAGAATCGGCCTAATCGTAAAACCAGTAACACCGGAGTTTTTACTCCTGGTGACGATGGGGTCGAATATTATGGAAGAGTTGAAGAAATATACGAAATTTGTTTTGATGGTTGCAAGCCTCTCCCTCTTGTCGTATTCAAATGCCATTGGTTTGATCCTCAAGCAGTTAGACGGACCCCTAATCTTGGGCTAGTCGAAATTCGACAGTCATCCGTCTATCCAGGAGACGATGTATATATTGTTGCTCAACATGCCACACAAGTTTATTATCTCTCATACCCGTGCCAAACTGACGACCGTCTCAAGGGTTGGGATGTTGTGTACAAGGTATCGCCACACGGCAAACTACCGGTCCCAAACAATGAAGATTACAATGTAGACCCAAACACATATGTCGATGGAGAGTTCTTCCAAGAAGATGGGCTAGAAGGGGGTTTTGTGATAGACTTAACCGAAGAGATCGAAACGGAAGTAGACAATGAAACGGTTGTTGATGACGATGCTGGAGATGAGGTTCATAATGCGAACGACTTGAAATTACTTGAGCGATTACATTTAGACGACGATGACATTCCGCCTTCAGAACATGTGCAACATGATATGGACCTTGATGATTATAGTGATGATGAGGCAAACAATGCACAAGATCCTGATCTTGATGATTATTTCTAATACATGTATGGCCCGTAGTAGTTAATTTAATTTTTGCAATACTATGTTACTTTCTATTACATGTTATATTTTTTTTGCATATATTTCGAAATACTGATGGATTTAATCTTGTTAATTGCAGGTGATTGATCAAAGATGGTGGGCAAGGGTGGTGGTGTGATGAGGACGGTGACGTCCCTGTACCAAAAGGCGACTGGGAAGCGGTCCGCTGCAGCTGAGGGGTCTGGGAGCGGGAGTAGTCGAGTCAAGGCTCGAGGCTGCAGAGGTGGCGGCAGGCGTCGAGTGAGGGGGTCGAGGCCACCGTCCCCTGCTCCTTCCGTGCACGAGTCGGAGGAGGAGCGGGAGCAGGAGGCCTCGGAGGCCTCAGAGGAGCAGCCGGAGCAGGAGGCCCCGGAGCAGGAGGAGGAGGACGGGGAGGAGGAGGAGGAGGAGAACGGGGAGGAGGAGGAGGACGGGGAGGACGAGGCGGCGTCTGAGGACGTGCCGAAAGTGTGGGAGCGAGGTCCCGCACGACTTCCAAAGCGATCGATCCCTGTTGAGAGACGCCCGTTGGTTCGACCCAAAGGGAAGAAGTAAGTAACTTTAACTTTTAAGTCATTTGCTATGTTTCAAATCTAAATAGAAACTAATCATTGTCTTGATCACTTGTGCAGGGGCTGGGAGACGATCGTTCCGGGTGACCACGAACGTATTCCTGCCGGCATCCTCGGCCTTTTGTGCAGGAGACACTTTCCTGGCATGGTGTCACTGAGCGACGGGGGGCAGGAGCCGGCCTTGACGTGGGCCCACTACAAACGCGTCGCTGATGTCCCAGACGAGGATGGGAGAGACTTTCGCACCGTGGCGGACCGGGTAGTTGGAGAGCTGTGGGTAAGTCTTGTTTACATTGAATTGGTCAATACATCTCGTTCATTGGATATTCTTCAAATAATGAAAGTATACATCGCGTCAATGTGCAGGATTTTTTCAGGGTCGAGCCGGAATGGAGGGACCGTGCGGTGCGTCGGGCGTACGATGCATGTCCTAAACTCATTACGGACATGCATTACGAGGCGCGCGTCCAGGCCGTGAGGACCTACTACGCAAAAAAACTTGGTAGGAAGATTGAGAAAAAGGCGGCTCGGACCATATGGCTGGCTGCAGAACAATACATGCAGGTAATTTGACATTCTCATGTTTTCTATACTTGATTAAGTACGATTAATTTGTTATTCTCATAGTTTCACAATAACTAACATCTAACTTTGTCAAATGACGTGTAGGTGATTCCGTGGTGGTGCGCCTCTCACAGGGACTGCTGGGAGTACTTTGTGAGTAGGTGGTGCGACCCCGAGTGGCAGAAGACGCACGAAGCTTGCCGGCAGCGGCGTTTGAAGATGCCTGGTCCAGCACACCATCAAGGCAACCGTACCCTTGATGAGTACGCGACTAGATGGGTACGCGAATTCATTTCGTTGTTTACAAACGCTCAATTTTGCATAATTTCTAATCATCTTTCTGTTTTCTTTCCAGTCGCGGGCGCATGAGGGCCGAGAGTGCCCCCCGTTGATGGCTTGGGCAATGGCCCACAAGGGCAAGGCGACGTCGATCGAGGTCGACTACAACCCGGAGGACCCCCCCGAGGCGTACAGCAACCCCACCGTCCACACTCGCCTCAGTCAGTACACCGAGATGGGTAGGGAGAAGCACGGGCCAGAGTGGAACCCGAGCACCGAGGACCTTGATGGAGAGATCATCATGAGGGTGGGTGGAGGTAAGAAGCATGGCCGGTACTGGATTGGGGACAGCACACTGGACACGGCCTCTACTCCCACCCTCTCTGAGATCCGAGCGAGGAGCTCGTCCTCAGCCCCGCCCATACGCCCACGGCCAAGCGCTGCACAGATTCAGTTTGACCAAGCCCAGGTTATTTCTGTTCTATTCGTCGTTTCGTTGGATTTGAGACATATATTTGCTTTGCATTGTAACATTTGGATGACATGTTGTAGGCCCAACTACGGGAGGAGATGGAGGCGAAGCTCCAGGCACAGGAGGCGAAGTACCAGGCACAGCTGCAGGAACAGCAGGCGAGGTACGATGCGAGGCTCTCCGAACAGAATGCAAGGATGCAGGAGGAGATGCAGCGGCAAATGCAGGCGATGTTTTACCAGTGGCACAGTGGTGGCATGCAACCGCCGCCACTACCTCTTCCTCCTGTCGGCACTTCGAGTCCGAGTCAGGGCACTCCGGTGAGTCTACCTAAATCCTTGTAGTTTCATTCCACTTCCTGTCGGCACGTGTATCTAGAATCTTGTGTTAATAATGTAATATCTCCTCTTTGCAGAACATATCAGCGGGATCGAACAATCAGCCGGTTTCCCCTCCCAATGCTTATTCTCCGTTTCATCCTTATCATCATCGCCCTCCGATGTAGATTGTAGTTGTATTTCTAGTCTTATGTCATGAACCAACTAGTTGTGCTTGCTTACGTTTGATGAACTTGTGCTTGTGGTTATCGACGACTTGGTTTATCACTATTTGGACCATTTCTATGTATTTGTGGAGATTTCTATGTGTTGTGATGATTTAAATGCCTGTGATGATGATGGTGGTGATGTGTATGTGTCTATAATGATGATGAGCATATATGTATGATTTGGTGTGATTTTGGTCCAGGTTGCAGTGATTTTAAACATTTTATTGCAATCTGTCGATTTTTTTTGCCGAGTGCCTCAGATTTTTGCCGAGTGCCAAAACTGAGGCACTCGGCAAATGTGCCATTCTTTGCCGAGTGCCTGTGCCTGGCACTCGGCAAACTGACCCTTGTTTGCCGAGTGCCAGAGGCCAGGCACTCGGCAAACAAAAAAGTTTGCCGAGTGCCTGGCCTCTGGCACTCGGCAAACAAGGAAAGTTTGCCGAGTGCCTGGCCTCTGGCACTCGGCAAACCCTTTTGACGGCCGTTTCCCCCGTTTCGTTACTTTATTTTGCCGAGTGCCTTTTTGACGCTCGGCAAAATCTTTGCCGAGTGCCCGACAAAAAGCACTCGGCAAATCCGGCTTTGCCGAGAGCTGTTTGCCGTCTGGTGTTTGCCGAGTGCAACACTCGGCAAACTCTTTGCCGAGTGTAAAAGCTGGTTTGCCGAGTGCCTCTGGCACTCGGCAAACGCCAGGTTTCCTGTAGTGAGATAAGGTTTCATATAATGTAGAACAGATTTGGAAGATACTCACGATTTAGTTTCCATCGATTTGCACTCTCTGTTAACTCTTTCAAGTGATGGATAGTACTAGGAACTATTGCCTCGTTTCCTAAATTCAGAAATTAACGAATTATGTTTCTTAATATAGGGGCAACTAATGAAGCTGACAAGCCATCATCTCGGAATGACGAACGTAGTAAAAGGGTAAGAAGACACACACCTAGATTTGAATCGTGGACGTGCTTTCCCTTTCACTTGGAAACTTAAGAACTATGTTAACGTCAGACGATATGCAATCCTTGGTATCTATGGCCTTGTTTGGCAAACCCTCAACTCCAGAAAATCCATGGATCTATAGCTTTCGGTGATATATATATGGTCATTTACTGATTCATCTTATTATTATTCTCGTCTTAAAAAGAAGAGTCAAATACTTTATTTTACCTTATAAACTCAAAACCCAATATGTATCTCGTAACTGGATCTGTGCTAAACAAGCTTTATATGTAATGTATTGTTTGCTTGAGGGCGAAAACCTTTCTGTTGTTTTGAAAGTTTGCCAGTGGAACTTGCTATATATGATGCTCAAAATAGTTCTAGCTGCATACTTCCAACTTGGAGCTTTATCTCGCACATTGATGTAATTTGGTAACATTTGATATAAAGATAAAACAAGAAGGAACATAACACCCAACTGTTTGTTGCCTTGAGATAAAGTGTCATTTTTTTGCTTCTTTGATAATGGAAAAAAAGTATCCCAGCCTTGCATCAAAGAAGTCAGCCTATTGAGATAACAGGGCATAACATAAGTCGTTATATATTTCTTCCCTGATGTCGGTGTTATGACTAGTTTGTTCATGCATTAAGATGATGCTAATGAATGCACGTTAACAGGTCAGGGCATCACCAAAAGGATTGTCCATGGATCATGCGAGAGACAAGTTCTTCCCGTTCTGGAAATCAGTTCTATCAGCTCGGTCGCCGATACGGATAGCTCCACCTTCTCAACCAAGCAATAAGGACACTAGAAGTACTGAACCAAGCAAAAAGACTGCAAGAACTGAACAAAGCAAGGACATACAATGTGCTGAGAAGCCGAGCCCTGCAGCTCCACATGGTTTTGCAAAAGATCTCGGTTTGTTTCTACGCGTCCCGTCCCCCAGAAATTGGCAAAGCAAAAGGAATTATTCTACTCTTGCTTCCATGACCCTGAAGGTTTTAAGGCGTGCTTGAGAGGGAAAGCTCTGAGGGTATATGTCCTTTTATACCCTTTTATTTTGATTTGTTGATGTTGTAGGGATTTTGTGCTTGAGAGGGAAGTCTCTATGGACTCATAATCAGTAGTACTCTCTCATGTCGCACAGTCCCCATTAATATTGCTAACGGTGCCTAAATCACTGGAAAGCCACGACTTGGTGTATGTGTGTATTGTATTTCTCTGAACTAGATAGTCTGCAACTTCGCAGCTCCTGCCTGATGAGTTCACCATTGCCCCCCCCCCCCCCCCCCCCCCCCCCCCCCCCAAAAAAAAAAGATGAGTTCACCATTGAAATTTAAATTGAAATAGCGGTAGAGGAGAATCACTAGTTGTGGGCATGGCACCAGTTGATTCATGATGATAGAGGCAAGCATTGTGATTGGAAAGAGAAAATAAAATACTAAACATAGAAGATCTGACAGCGCGACTGGCTATTTATCACCATGAAGTTTAGTGTGTTGTGATAGAGGTCCGAGCGCACCTACTTAGTTCTGTATGTGATTTGTGCCTGGCACGTGTGCTGACTTCATCATATTGTGCATGCAGGGAGCTCAATTTGTCTGTCGCCGTGCTTGCCGTAGAGAGAGGACTCCGATTTAGGGTGTTCGGCGTATGGGGGTCTAAATTCTAAATAAGCTATATTAAATAAAGTTTAATTACAAAACTAACTACAGAACCCTGGTCTAATTCGCGAGACGAATCTAATGAGGGTAATCAAGCAATGATTAGATGATGGTTACTGTAGCATTACTGTAGCATTACTGTAACAAAACATAGATTAATTAGGCTCATTAGATTCGTCTCGTAAAGATGTACTCATCTGTAAAAAGGTTTTGTCATTAAATTTTATTTAGTACTGGATTCTCTTTGTTTAGAGGCCTCTAAAATTTAGCGCTAAAAGAAACGAACAGGGCCTTAGGCTGCTTTGCGCTTGGCCGTGGCACAGTAGATTCTTAGTCACTTTGAATTATTTACTATTCAGTTGAGACGAAGATTAGGATGATGGACGATGCCCAACGCGCATAGTCAATTGCGTGACTTTCTTTGTAATTTTTCATGGTGACTAAGAATTCGTGCGGGTAGAATTTTCCATTCATTAAATAACTTAAACTATGGATTTCTGTCATACAAATATTTTTTGCGAACGTTGCTAAGGCTTGCAAATCTGAAAGTAGCACTATAGAGGCTTTTAATTAACGGTCAAGGGTGTTACACTAAAGCATGTGGCCAGTTTCACAGAGGCATAAGACCAAAGCCTGAGGGGCGCTTCATTGGCTACCTTAGCTCAGCTGAAAAAAGCTCCCCAATGCTAAAGCCTGGGATGGAGCGAGTAGAGAGCGAGTAGAGCTGGAGTCATCATCACTCACACAAGCCGATAAAAGGCAATGCAACAAACAGGTGCATTCAGCACACGAAGTCTTGACCAAACCTTCTTACAAGCCAATTCCTCTCGTGAAACAAAATATTTGACACTCGGGTAGTATTAGAAATCATATGGACTCTAGACAAAAGTTTGCTTATAGGATTAGAAGGCATTGGGAATTATCCTTCCGCCATAATTGCGTGTGACATGAGTTGGTTATGTGAGTTCATGAGAGACAAAGAGGTCATGAGTTCAACTCCTACGGACAACATATGAATAAATCTTCCTAGTATAGGAGGGGTGCAGCAAACAGCCTGTTCGTCTCGCTGCGAAGCAACCGTTTTACTATAGCAGTTGCAGAAGAAATAACTGCAAACACTGTAGCTGGTGCTGAAAAGATAACTGCGAACACTGTAGCTGCTGCAAAGCAGCGAGGCGAACATGACAAAAATTATTTCTTTTTGCAGCGTTGTGTAGAACAATGCCTTTTCATATAAAACATTGCTAAATTATTAGATATGTAGCATGAATGTAACTATAAAAGTGTCTAATTATGCAGGCACGCATCTAATGTTTCTATAAATCATGTTATATCTTCTAGTCACACTTTTCAAATCTGTCTCTACAGACACGGCCCGTACAAAGACGCCTCCGACATATTTTATGAAAATGTCTCTATATTCCATTAGCAACGCAAAATGAGCATGTCGAACTAGCCCAGAAATAAATGTGTTTATAAGTTCTTTTCTAGTAGTGGCTCTTCAATGCCTTCGCTTCCGGAGCAGCTGGTCGTAGCCTATATTTTCATGCCAAACTTTTTGTTGGGCCAGCAACTCTTGTATTTGATTCATCTTCAGGCCACCCATCCTCCCTGGCGCTGCTGCTCGCACACCGTTGTGAGTTGGCCATATTTATCGGGCACATAATCCTCTCAAGAAAAAAAGGTGCACATAATCTGACAAGCAATTAATATTCAACAGACCAGATAAAAAAAAAGATCGGGTGACACATGCGAACGTACATACACCAATCCTTATGTTTCTGCTTCCTCCGAGCGTATATCTCAGAGACTGAAATCTTTTTCTCTTTTTTTTTTCTCCTTTTTTGAGCCATAGACCTTTATTGCTACGTGGCACAGTCAGTTCCCCAAATTAACGCTCCTGTGGTTGCACTCGTCGATATAAGAAAGGTAAGCTAGCAACCGTGTGCCACGGTGTCTACCATTTCACTAGCTCTCACTACAAGCTTTATCTGTACGAGTTCTGACCAACGGAGAGGACTGGATAGTTCCTGCGAAAAAAAAAAGAATGGATACTCACATGATAGGACTGGAAGGCCCTGGGAATTAAACTTTGCCAAATATTTATCTTCCATGAGCTTTTCATAACGGTTTGGTCAGCTGCTTTAGAATGCACAGCAATTCAACATTTTGTCCTGGTGCTTTGAAATTCTTTCTCCCTGACCTGAAGCTATTGCAGTTTGTGGGAGACTAATCTTGCTCTGCGTGCATAAGAGCCGTTTTATTGTACACACATAAATTTAGGGCTAACATTTTTATATAAAGCGAGGCAAGACACAGAGAACCAACAATACTAATATTTAAAAAAAAACAAATACTCGAAATTATAATAGCAGTCCTTTCTCGAATTAAGGCTAGGATCTTTGCTTTTAAAGTAAGCATGAGAACGAATTAAGAGGCTAGAATCTAAATATTTGCTTTTATAAGGTTAGTGTGCACGTACCGCCGCTATTTTTTTTTAATCTTTTAAGCAATTCGTGAACACATTAGCTTTATACTATCGTATGCAGACACTCAGTGGGTGGAATCCTAAAACTTAATATGTCATGAAGAACGTGTGTCATAATATAATCACAAACAACAAACTTAGCGAGACAACAAATAAAACATATCACGAAATGTCGTATATAGCTACACATTTGATTGAACAATGGAGATAAATGAAGGGCACACAAAAAACCAACAATACAATAGTAATATTTACAAATCACACCAGAGCCAACTTCTCATCCCTTTTATAGTCAGCACGAGAAGGAATTAGGAGGCCATCCAGATCTTTGCTTTATAACCTAGAGTATGAACAAGATAGTCTGCAACTTCACGGCTCCTGCCTGATGAGATCAATATAGAAATTTTATTGAATAGCGGTAGAGGAATCATTAGATGTTGGCATCAGTTTATTCACGATGGAGGGCAACAATGTGATGGGAAAAGAAAAAAAAAATCCAACAACGTAGAAGGAAGATCTGACAGCACGACTGGCTATTTACCACCATGAATTTTAGTGTGTAGTGAGTCTTGTGACAGAGGTCCGAGCGCAGCCACATCTGTGTCCCTCGGCCTTATTAACGCTCCAGCGGTCACACACGACGATATAAGCAAGGCAAGCCAGCAACCGTATGCCACATCACTACCTCTCCACTACAAGCCTTATTAGTACCATTTCTGACCATCGGAGAAGAATGGATAGTTCCATACATAAAAAAAAGAATGGATACTCACAAGCTGACTTGCTGAGTCGAGATATAGTTTCATTGTTAGTTGTCCATCATTTTTGTGGCCCATTCATATAAAAAAAAAGGTTCACATAATGAAGTAAAGGAAATAATTCCTGGCCTGAACCTTTTTTGAGTCGTGGTGCCACATGGCTCAGGCAATTCCCTCAGCCTCGAGTCGGTCGATTTCAGTTAATTAATTAATACTCAAGACTACGTACATGGCGGCCAGCAGCGACACACGCCCCATATAAGCCAGCAACCGTGTGGCACAATACCCACCAATGCCGATATGCATAGCTCTCTCTAGTACATACCTCTAGACATACCAGTGTCCATTTTTGTGACAAATGCAGAAGAATGGATACCAGTGTCAATTCTCCTGACAAATGCGGAAGAATGAATACTCACATTTTTTTTTATGGAATAGGATTGGAAGGTGCCGGGAGTTAAACTTTGCCAAAGTGCCATGTGCCTTGAGCTTTTAAGATCATTCGCACCAGATTGAAGCGAAGCTGCCGCAATCCAACTTTCTATACTTGGGCAGTGATGTAGTGGTATCTTCACCTGAAGCGATGGAAGTTTGTGAGAAACCAGTCTTGCTTTGCAAGTGCATCTCATGGGACGCCGTGGCATTGGAAACTGCAGTTTCATGTTTAGAAATTCATTTTTATTTTTACATACGTTCTGTTCCTTCGGCCTAATTAATACTAAGGACTAGACTAATGTACCTTGGCAGCAGCCCCACCGATATAAGCCAGGCAAGCCAGCAACACAACAGTGTGCGTACAATGCCCCCCTTATCAACTGGGCTCTCCACTACTTCCTCTGTTATTTAATAACTGTCAGTATTGACTTTTGCAGTCTCAACTTTAATCATTATTTTTTCATTAATACATAATTAAACTCGTATAACTATATTATGTTATTAAAATACTATCTACACCACGTCTATTAATTATATGTTTATTTTATATAACAAAATATTTTAGAAGTTATGAAATGGTCAAAGAGTGAATAGTGCAGTCAATAGTGTTGATTATTTAAAACAGAGGAGGTACTAAGCTCTGGCTTTTTATCCGCGCCAGTTCTGGCAAACGCGGAAGAAGAGTTGATACTCACATGGTGCACAGTATAGGATCGGAAGGTGCTGGGAATTTAACTTTGCCAACAATGTAACTACCATGAGCTTTTTATAACGCTCGTACAGCCTTATTTGGATGCCACCGTAGTTCCAAAGAATACTGAGGTACTGCGCTTGCCTAACGCCCTGACCTGAAGCTAGGGCAGTTTGTGGGGAAGTAGTATTGGTCTGGGAACACAAGAAGTTACATTGGACGCTCTGCTGTGGCTATAGAATTCATTTTTCTTGTTCAAATTTGCAGGTGCAAGATCATTATTATAACAATGTTAATTTCAGTGCCTTACAATTAGCTAGTACAAATCGCCACACATATGAGGAAGAATCGTAGCTACCTAAACCTACCTAGGGCTTGTCTTACGTACCACATGGGTACAGACTCGGAGTCCATCTTGAGGACTGAGACCTCGCACAGGACATTTAGGCAGTCATCATCGTCCACGACCCGATCCGCCGACTGCCGAAGCTCCTTAATCGAAACTAGGTGCCCAGACTCCCCAATGATGGACTCCTCTCCTCGCCAAACCGACCACGTCCGGTAGTGGCCCGGCTCCACGGCGGCGGTGTACGCCGGCTTCCCGGCGCGGTCGAGGATGCTCACCTTGTACCCGGCCATGGCCTCTTTGCCATCTTTCAGCAAAAGCTGGACGGAGACGGTGGGCTCGCCCGTGCTCCACGAAAACCTCTTCATGCCGTTTGGGTAAAACTGAAGCTTCCACTTGCGGCCTCCGGCGTGGAACAAGCCGGAGTCGACGGACGTTCCTTCAAGCACCATCGCATTGACGGTCGAGTAACCGTCGATGCGGAAGATGTGGGTGCCTGATGCCTGCCGCGCGCGGACGGAGGAGATGGAGGCGAACGCATTCCAAGCTCGCCGGCACGCACCGCGGACGGCCGGCACGAGCGGCACCAGCGCAGTAGGAGACGACATGGTCGGTCTCGGTGAGTCGACTGTTGTTGTCTATTGGAGAATGCTGGAAGTTGTATGGTTTGCTGTGCTTGTTGGGATCAGGGCAACGTGGAAGAATAAGCACGCACGTTTCCTAGTTTGTGTGGAGGCCGGTCTAAACTAAATAGAAACGTGAATATATATATGTTTGTTTGGGCCGTAACCTGTTGAGGTTGTATCCGTCTTCTACACCCGTATAAGGATCCGTATCGAAGACGAGTACGACATACATGACTCTGTCGGCTGGGATGCAGAAGCTCTTTGCCATGCTAATGCCGAAATGACAACAAAAACAAATGTTGTCCGATAGTTAAACAGAGAACTCGATTTTTCTCAACTCTGCTACCCTTGAGGACCAATCAAGAGATGGCCGTGCGGCGGAAGAAACTTGACCGGCAGCCAGATGACAACATCTGGAACACTACACCACGGTTGAGTATTACCAACACCTGTTGGTCGGTAAAAATACAGTATTACCAATTGAAGATAAGTCGGTAATGTTAGAATTGTTGACCTCGGTCAAGTGGCCCGTAAAGGCCTAATCCGAATCCACCTAAGATCCCAATTAGTTGCCTTGATCGGGAGGCAAAACTAAACCCATCTAAGGGTCCGGCCCCGCGCCTACAGCACTATATAACCAAAGGGAGACCCCCTGATCTCCTTGATCGCTTAATCTCGAAATTAAGCTTAGGGTTAGCCCTAACCCTAATTTACCGATCAGAAAGACGTGCTGCAAGGCGTGGAAGCCCGGTGTCCCTGTGATCTACATCGATTGCAGCCGTTCTTTAACCTCTACAACATCTACAGCGCCAATCTATGGCGTATCTAAGTCTAGGTAAATCAATTTAGTGTTTAGTTAGTTAATACTAGGTGTGATCTATTTCTGACTAGGCGATTCCTGTTAAGTTAGTGATATTTGATCTAACAGTTGGTATCAGACTCCTAAAACTAGTCGTTTTAGATCCCCTAGTCGTGATTAGCACTAGATCTAATCAATTTTAGTTCAGTTTAATGATCTAGTGATGCAATCAGAGGTGAATTATCTTGTTTAGTTCAGTTATTAGTCAAGTTTCATTCAGTTTTCAATTAAGCTTTTGATAATCTAGCGTTACTCTTATTAAGATCACTTCAGTTTCATGTCTAGATGCATCTGATTCATGCCTCGTTTAAGTTTTAAGTTAGATTAAGTCATGATCAGTAGGCTACCTAAGTAAATTCTGATTAGATTACGTTAGATTAAGTTAGTTTTTTTTTTGTTCAAGTTCCAGGATCTAAGCAGTTAAGTTTTCGGCCAATTAATCTTTTGTTCACGATTGTTACACTTGATTTCGAAATTAGCTAAGAAATTAAGGGGCTAATGTGCTGATCTCACCCCAAACCCTAACCCTAGAGGTTAGGATCAGTAAGGATGGCGCCGGACACCGAGCCGGCACCATCAGCCACTCTCTCTCACCGGGAGCACATGTGTTTACACACTTGTTCAGATGTAAGACCCAAACCCTAACCCTCGCTCAAACCAAAGCCTCAGATTGAGATTAAGGAATTGAGGGTTACCTCATGACGTCGTTCCGCCGTGGCCGTCACCGTGCACGGACGTCGCTACCTTCCCCTCACCGGCCGCCGACGAGGTGGCGCGTGCATCAGATCTGTGCGCGCGCCCGGGACCGAACCGGCCGTGCGGCATCAGTCGCCGCACGCTCGCACCCGCCGTCGTCCTCTTGGTCGTCGCTGCCGGGCTGCCGCCGTCGCCGGGTCGCCGTCGCTCGCCTCCGCGCGCGCGCAACGGCCGAGCCCAAAAGGGGCACCACAAAGGCACCCCTCGACGGCGCCGCGCGCGACTTGGTCGCACGCATGCGCCGGCGAGAGGCGCCGCCATGGCGCCGGCAGCGCGTGGCTGCGTGGGCGGCTCGCCGTCGCCGCCGAGGTCGCCATGAGCAGAAGAGTGGGGAGTGGAGTGAGGCGCGACGGGAGAGACTGAGCTAGGGTTTTTCCTGCCCCGGCCGGTTTTGATCATCCCAGGCGCGTCCTCCATCGTCCGATCGCGTCGGACGGCTCAGATTGAGGCGGGGCGTGCGCCGCCCGGTGAGATGGGCCGAATTGGCGGCCTGCTCACTCGCCGTTAGGGCCACTTCAAGTTGGGCCGAGTTAAGCCTGCGTGGCGCGGTGCCGGCCGTCCGTCGATGCGCTCTTCTGGGCCACCTCGCGCTAGGCCGCGCTGCTGGGCTGCCGCGCCAAAAGTCGTGCGCTGGGCTGCGGGCACCAGATTAAGTCTTGGGCCGCATTTGGATTTTCGGTGAATTTCCATATTCCTTTTTTTTTTAAGTTTTAAGCATTAAGTATTTTGCCCATTTAATTACTATTTAAGCTAAATTGATTATCCAAGCCAATTTCTTTTATTTAAGTGTTCAGTCTTGAGAATAATTCATATTCTTTTGTAAGTATATTTAAGTTTAAATATTTAGCTTAAGATGGGCTTGATTTTCAGTATATCTTAGTTGGGAAATTATTTAAGCTAAATTCTCAAGATTATTTTGTAGCAATATTTCATTTGCTAATTTTAAGCTTCCGCTGTCACATCAAGTAAGTATATTAAGTTTTATTAAGTATATTGAGGATAATATTTTTAAGGCATAAGTTTAAGATTAATTTATCTATTTAGTTGAGTTCAAATTTTGAGAATTTTAATATGTACAAGGGACATATTGCATAAGTTTCATTAATTATTCTGTTTCACAGAACCATGAGCTCTTAGTCATTTAAGTAATTCGCAAGATTATTGAGATTTAAGAGTCTCCCATTGATGATCAAAATAAGTACATTTTCTCAGCGAAATTAACATGGTTGGGGAAATTTTTTCATTAAGTAAATGCCCAGCATGATTGACCTTTTCTCACCATATTTAAGTAATTATTTTTTGAGTTTATATGACATTTTAGTGTCATTATTTCGCTAAGAATATTAAGTTTGATCTATTAAGCTTTGCCAATAATAGAGCTACTTTTATGCTTTACATAAGTTAGTTATATGCTGCTTTATTATAAGTTTAATAAGTTTCGCTTGTTTTCCCCATCGGTGATGCAAGTTGTTACTTATTACATGATTATTTTCATGATTTATTTTTAGTGCATCTTATTGTACTAATTTTAAGTTTTTCACAATTAAATCTATTCCTCTAAGTTTTTCCATCCATCATGCCTTAAGATCAATAAAAATGCATAAGTTGCATTTGCCATGTGCATTTTAAGATTAAATAATGCATCTCTTGCGTTATTATTGCTATTTTATTAGCACACTAAGATATTTACTAAGTATCTTTATTTGGCTATGTCTTTTCAGCTGAAAGCCACATGAAGAACATTAAGCCCTTCAACGGTATTGACTTTCCTTTATGGAAAGAGAAGGTGCAAGACATTCTCAAGTCTCTGGAGCTTGATTATGTGCTTCATAAGGACAAGCCACTTCCTTCCTCTCCCGACATTGAGAAGATACATTAGTATCAATTCAATTTGAAGAAATAGGAAAAGGACAATAAGTTTGCCAAAAGAATCATCAAGCGTTCGATCTCAGAAGGCATAAAGGGAGAATTTGATGATAATGAGGACACGACTGCTAGTGAACTCTTCTTTTTGATTGAGTTAGAACATAAGAGAGTCAGCACATGGTTCCTCTTCACAAGGTTAACCACCTTGCGATATGATGGATACAGTGGAATAGTAAAGCACATACGCAGCATGTATGACATTGCTTATGAGCTTAGGTCATTTGGAATAGAACTCTCCGATTCATTTTTAGAGCATTGTGTTGAGACATCTTTAGTGAATCCATGAATCGGGGGAGTGATTCTTAGAATAAGTTAAAGTTTCATTGTCAGAAACTTCATTTAGAATTTGTTAGTGGATTCAATAAGCTAGCTTGATGACATTCAATGTACTTTCGTGAAACCTTTTGGTTCCATATATCATTTTTTTTATGAGTATATTTCTCTCTAAGTTGTGAAATTATCTCTTATATCCTCAGTTTTAAGTTATTATCTTAATTGCTTTTCTACAAGCAAATTTCATAATGCTAATTATGAATCTCTTACACATGTGAGAGTTAGATGAGATAAGTAAAGTGATGAGACCTTGTCAAATATGTGGCACACTCACGTTTAGACCACAAATTCGGGGGGAGAATGGCGTGTCTCATCAATTTTAAAGATACTCCAGAAAATAATACCAATTAAGAATTGCTCTTATCAATTAAGAATTAAATTTATAAATTCTCTCCATGTCATTTTGTCATTCATAAGATTTAAGGACAAAATTAAGCATAAGATTTTAAGCAAGATATAAGTTTTAAGTATGATATACTCGCTATATCTTCGCTATATCTTATTGCTTAAAATTAAGAATAAGTTCAAGAGCAACTTTATCATGCAAGACATGATTATTAAAAACTACCATTGTGATGGGAGTTTAAACACTCCACAAAGACCAATTGTCTCACTAAGTGTGGTTTTATCCCATATTCTGGCCACCGCTGTTTACGGGATAATTCTCACAGATTGTGTTGTGTCACCCATTTTCTGGCCACCGCTGTTGTGGGTTGGTGCAATAGAATCAGAGACGATTGAAGTATGATTGTGTTCACGATACTGGCCACCGCTGTTTTGTGGACATTTAATCATATCTAGCCACCGCTGGTGTGGGCTAGTGGTGGCAAAGCAAGCTGATCAGTGGTATAATAAATGTCGTGCCAAGATAAGTTAAAGAGCTATCATTGTAAATTTATTTTAGATAAGCTTATGGGCCGACACATTTAATATTCTGATTATTCGGAATTCAATGAAAGCTCATATGGAAGGAAATGGGGGAGAAGAAATCTTATTGAGATGTAGGATAAGTTTCCTCTATATCGATGATTTAAGATGAGATGTATATATATATATATACATACATATATGATTTTCTCATATCGTGCCATAAGTGTTTCTCCATTCTTTTCTAACTCTGTTGAGGATCTACATTAGCAGTTCTTCAATAACAGAGACTCCTAAGATTTTAATAATAAGTTAAGTTTTGGGCACAAAAGTGAAAGCCTCAGTTATTTCTAAGATTATGTAAAAGAGGTCATAAAAGGGTCTATGAATTTTGAACATAAGTATAGTTCATCTCATAGCAATTTTCTGATGGAGTCAAGACAGCAGACTGTAATGGGTCTGCAGATTGTTGAAGAAGTGATTCCAAAGGAAAATAAGATATTAAGTTTATAACTCACTATGAGTTTGTACGTATCATGGGCAACCGTGATTCGCTTTATAAGAATAAGGTGGATTAATTAAGATCCTGATACTCTAAGGTGATTATTTTCCTCCGTAAGTTGAAAGAAATAAGTATGCATTCTAACATATATAGGAGAAATGTTTTCATCATATCTTAAGATACATCTAGTGATGCTTTCCTAAGTTCTGGGGGAGTATGACACTTTGATGGGACCAAAGTGAGTATTGGGATCGTCACTCAAGCACAAAAGTTAAGAGAGGCTTTGAAGTGACAATATGTGAATGCAAATATAATTATGCCTATAAGTTTTGCATGATATAGCAAATTTTATCATAAGAATAAGGTTAAGAATAAGATAAATAGGAAGACGTTCCTAAGGCTTCAGATTGAAGCTACATGCTAAGATCTATTAAGACATTGACTTAGCATGACAAGCCGAAATGCTTGACAAAATTTTATTAATCTTAGTCCAGGGGAGGTCCACTGGAAAAGGGTGTTTAAAGCTAAAGGCACCAAATAACATGCTTATTTAATTAAGTACTATTCAGATAAAGTTTTGTGAGGGTGTATGGATGTAAATGTGCACAATTAAGTTTTATGTCCTTCACTCTTACAGATATGAGCGATTCTGCAGAAAGCTCTAAAACAAGATTAGCATTATTTATGTTGATTTTGTATGGCATGTTTCAGACAGGCATATAAAATATATTCCGGTATTATTAAGTCTACATTGATAGTACTCAATGTCACTGTATTCAATTACAGAATTCCTTCAAGTAATGACATAGTTGATGGTGTCAAGCCCATTGACAACTATATATTGTTATGTCATGAAAGAAGGTTCCCAGGATTAAGTCATTCTAATGTTTTAAGTAAATAGCTAGCAATATGACTAATTGAAGGTGTTATCTCCTATCCTATTTTCGCGAAATTAGTATGGATTTGGTGATTAAACCTGAAATATGATTCTGGATGAGGCCGAATAAATAAACTCCCAATTTAGATTAATAAGTGTTCTATCGAGATACTATAGCAGACTTTGGTTAATTATGTCCCGGGACACCTGTATTGCTTCCGGTGACTGATTCGTCGGGTTTTGTTATGGTGTTGAGTGTGAACATAATGCGAACATAAGTTTAAGGTTAAGATTAAGATTGTTCGATTAAGAGGGAGATTATTGATCTGTGTATGTCCACCTGCACGTGATCGATAATATAATTATTACAAAGAATTAAGCCATTGACCTTTGGTCAAGGGGGAGAATGCTGGAATTGTTGACCTCGGTCAAGTGGACCGTAAAGGCCCAATCCGAATCCAACTAAGATCCCAATTAGTTGCCTTGATCGGGAGGCAAAACTAAGCCCATCTAAGGGCTCGGCCCCGCGTCTACAGCACTATATAACCAAAGGGAGACCTCCTGATCTTCTTGATCGCTTAATCTCGAAATTAAGCCTAGGGTTAGCCTTAACCCTAATTTACCGATCAGAAAGACGTGCTGCAAGGCGTGGAAGCCCGGTGTCCCTGTGATCTACATCGATTGCAGCCGTTCTTCAACCTCTACAACATCTACAGCGCCAATCTATGGCGTATCTAAGTCTAGGTAAATCAATTCAGTGTTTAGTTAGTTAATACTAGGTGTGATCTATTTCTGACTAGACGATTCCTGTTAAGTTAGTGATATTTGATCTAACAGGTAAAAGTGGACGACGGAACGTGAGTCGGTGATTCCGTATTTCCCAACCACCGATTGGTCGCTAAATATGTTGAGCAATAGCGTTTCTAGATTGTAATCTAGCACAAAATTTAGGCTGCCAGGCTGGATCGGTTATGCTTCGTTGTAAATTGGCCGTCAAGGGTGGCATTTCTCACTCAAAACAAAGTGCACATATATATGAGGCAAAGCATTTATAGTTCATCAACAGCCCAGCTAAGAAAAGGATTGTATTTATGAAACATCGCATGCGAACTGGTCGTTAATTTTAGCTTTCAGATGACTTCATTTCAAAGCCTGCACACTTTTTTTTTTCTAGTTCTGGACCACTTAATTAACGCTCAAGAGTTGTGTACCTTGCCATTGCTAGCAGCCACACACGCCCATATAAGCCCGGGAATTAAGCCAGCAAAATTGTGCCACGATGCCCATAGTATACACTCGCTCCCCACTCCAGAGCTCTTAGCTTTACTAGTTGCAGTTCTTCTGGCAAACGCAGATGAATGAATATTCACATGGTCTATAGTACAGGACTGGAAGGCGCTGGGAATTAAACTTTGCCTATAATTCATCAGCTTGCAGCGTGATATTGCCCTCGTCTATAGTATAGGTCTGCATGAACTCTTTTGGAAGCCACCTTATTGCAACATAGTGCTTCCCATGCCTGTCGCCCCTGAAGCAATGGCAGTTTGCGGGCTCAGTGCGTCACAGGATATGCACGGCGATGTCTAGCGTCAACCGCCGATGCCTGCCCTCGCCGGATGAACTTCCACATTGCGGCCTCCGGTGTGGAACTTTCTGGAGTCGACAGACGTACCTTCGAGCACGATTGCGTTGTTGCTTGCCGCGCGCGGACGGAGGAAATGGAGGCGAATGCCTTCCAAGCTCGTCGGCACGCGCCGCAGACGGCCAGAACCAGCGGCGCCAGAGCCGTGGAAGACGACATGGTGGATCTCAGTGAGTTGACTGTTCTGTATTTGGAGATTGGTGAACGTTGTATTAATTGTTTGATGTATTCCAGGGGATAGGGCACCGTGAAACAATAAGCATGCACGTTTCCTAGCTAGTTCGTGGGATGTTGTACTTGTATGTTGTATCCCTCCGTCCGGTTGGAAGGGAGCTGGGAATCAAACTTGGAATCCAACTTGAGCACTGAAACCTCGCACATGACATTGAGCCAATGACGATGCGCTCACTGACGAAGCTTCATTGTTAGCTGGCCATCAAGGGCAAGGCATAAACTTTGGGCACATTTCTCTCATCAAAAAAGTGCACATAGTCAGGGAAAGCAATTATTGTTCAATAGCCCAGCTAAATAAGGGATCATAGTTCTCAACACATGTGAACTGCTAGTTATGTTTCCGCACAACTTAATTTTAAAGCCTGAATTTCCTTTTTTTTATTCATTGGTCGTGGACCTTTTATTGCTACGTGGCCCAGTCCTCTCAGACTATACTCGGGCCAATTTCAGTGAATTGGCGATATAGGGAAGCAACCATGTGCCAAAGTGCCCACCATATGCATTAGCTCTCCAGCACAAGCCTCTAGCTAAGTGCCAATTCTTCTAGCCAACGCACAAGAATGGATACTCACATTGTTTATAGAATAGGATTGGAAGGACCGGGGAATTAAACTTTGCCAAACTTCCATTTGCAGTCACCTTTTCTTAACACTCGTACCAGCCTGGAGGTAATGCGTCGTAATGGAACATTATGTACTGGTGCGTGCCTGCGTGGAACGTTTGAGGCCCTGACCTGAAGCGATGGAAATTTGTGGCAACGCAGTCTTGCTTTGCAAGCAGAGGCGCGTCGACATTGGGCATTGCAGTTTCAGCCTAAGAAATTCACTTTCTTTTTAGTTCGCTTGTGCAAGATCACGATATAGTCATAAGAAAGCGATCAAATTTCTTTCTTTATATTATCTCAGTTTGCCAAAACCCAATGGTACCACTAAGTCCTGCTTCAGTTAATTTGAGCAATATATATGTGGCAGATCTGACAATAACCGAATCATGTTTTAATTGCACTAGTATTTAGAGACCAGTGCAAAAGGGCCTTTACCGTAGTGGTAAAGCGCCTGAGTAGCACCTCCTACGTCCTGGGTTCGATTCCTAGTGGGAGCGAATTTTCAGACTTGGTTAAAAAAAAATCCCCTCGCCTCTCCCCAACTCCCAAAGCACATGTTAAGAGACGAACCGCACTCACACGTTGTACGGCTCCATGTGTAAGGGTGGGGAAAAGGGTTTGGGGGTTTTCTCGGCCTGAGTGAGAAGGTCTTTTTTTTTTAATGAAATGCCGCAGGGGGCGGCTCGCCCCCGGCAGGTCGAGTTTTTTTTTTTTTATACACCATCAGACAGTTGGCATGAAATCTACATAGCAATTTTCGTTGAACATTCAACGTTCTACACTGATGATAGAAACTATTCAAAATATTTTAGTCTCTGTTTTGTTCACAAAGGAAAAAAGAAATCATATGGTATGACAGGATAGAGAGCATGAAACTTCGGAGCACTTAATTAGCCTAATAATGTCTACACAAATTTCTCCCTTGCATTTTTTATTCCTGATGGCATGCATGACGACTCTGTCGGCTGGGATGCCAAAGCTCTTGACCATGCTATTGCCGAACTGACAAGAAAACTAACGACATCTGAATTAACAACAAAACGAAGAACCGGCTTGCCAGATGACTACTGAAGACTCTTATAAGAGCAACTCCAGCAGTCTCCCAATCTCCCTCCCAATAGCCAAAAAATGTGTTATTGGAAGTTTTGGGAGGAAAAAACTGCTCCAGCAGTTTCCCAATAAGTTGCCCACTTATTCTCACCCTCCCTAAATCAACCCTTTCCTCCTCAAATAGTGGGTGGCTCTCCTCCCCCTCCCAATACCATTAAATGCATGGGCCCCACTGCTTCCAGCCGAGCGTGCGGATTTCTATCCCTTTCCTTGTAATATCCCAAGTTTTTTAAAAATTAATAATTAAATTAATCAAAAGACTCTTGAAGTTGACCAAAAATTGACTTTTTGATCTGTTGCTCAGATGGATGATCCGAGGCCGTAGATGCGTAAAGCTCGTCGAAACGGTTCCGTTTGACTACTCATACGTCAGGTTTGGACTTCGAATGAATTTGTGGTTGTTGAATTAATCTGGGCTTTTGGATGTGGTGCTAGGTTTCCTGTTTCTAATAGGAAACGACTCCCTGTTATAGTTCCGTTCTTTCCGATCGCCGCCGCCGTGATGTTTTTCTTCACGCCGCCGCTTGCTTCCTTTTGCCTCCCTTCTGCTTGGGTGCACTCCAACGGGATCCACTGCCTTCACCGGATTTGAAGGCAGGGAAACAGTATTCTGTGAGGTGTGCTACAGTGTCACACAGTAACCTGCCTTCAAAACACTGTTGGCGGGTACTGTAGCGAAAATACTGTTCTCTTATTACTGTCCACGGGTACTGTAGTACCAAATCTTACGCGTTAATTTTTGATCCGATGGTTGAAAACCGGTTTGAAGTCACCTGCCTTCAAAATCGATTGAAGGCAGGTGATCCCAATCCGGGTGCACTGCCGCTAGCTGCTACGCCTGCTGCTAGCTGCTTTGTGTGGCGGCATCTTGCTCCGGAGGTACGTGCCTTGCTGGTTGGCCGGTTGGCCGTGGTGCCGCTGGTTGCCTGCTGGAGTGCCTCTAATCCTTGCATCGTGGTTGTGTTATAGTTTGGAAGAGCCGACTGGGTGCCTACTGCTGCTGTTGTTCATGGGACTGCAACATCACGAGTTGCTCCTGCTGGTTGGAGAGCAAGGGAAAGAACAGAGGTGCGACAGGAAGAATTAGAGGAAGGAGGAAAGATGGAATTCGTGGAGTTCTTCCAAGATTAGTTCAAGTACGTTGCCAGTTCAGGTTTCTAGCATCACGTGTGATTATCAATTAATCCGTAGATGAGAGTAGGTGAATTAAATTCGAATAATTTGCTCCTGGGAATCGAGGTTGGTAGGCTGATGTATCTGTAGTTCGGATGTTTTAAAATCTGACGACAAGTCAGGCAAAATTGGACTTTAAGGCAATAAAGAAAATTGTAGAGCTAGCTTTTATCCTTCCAACAGCTCTGATTTCACTCAGTTTCGATAGGTGGTTGGGAAGAAATCGTGAAAACAATACTGCAGTCTCAGAATCTGTTAAACTGTATAGTCGTCTTTTTATTTCTTTTCGACTTATTTAGAGACCGAATTGGCAAAAGTTACAAACAAGAAAGTTAAGGGAAATTCTCTGTAGATGCTCATAGTGTATTCCTTTGTAGCATTTACATAAGGATTTTTGAAGTTATGGACTGAACAGCGAGAAAGTCAGGTTTTTGGCAGATTTTTGGATAGTGTTAAAACATGTGTTTTAAAACCTTTTTCTGAAATACTTCTTGGGTGAAAGCGATGTAGAATTGTTTTGATGCTAGCAAGAGTTCTAAGTGTAGTTTTCGCTTCACAGGTTTGAACAATTCCGTTATCGAGAGAACGATGGGTTCTCGGCAAGTTTGATTAAGGCAAGTGCAATAACGAACTTCTTTGTAATGTGATTTTAATTGATGGTTCTGTCTTGTTCTCTTTGAATATCATTCGATTTATTTGATTTCATATGTATGTTGCTTCAAGATTTCTATTCTTCTGGTTGAGTATTCAAGGTTCATGTGTTCCCTTTCATATCATTCAAGTACCGGGGGTTTGTAAGAACACCGGTTGTGTTATCTGGTTCTTATATTCAAGTTCCTGTGAGTAAGTGTTAGCCCCACTTGCTCGGCTTTACGGGTAAATGTTAAGGATGTATTCAAGCGATGTCCGTTTCAGACGGAAACTATTGTTTCATTGTTGTTTCAAGGATAAGGTTCATTTGATTGGTTTCCGATTGTTCTTCATATCAGTATTTGTTCTTCCAATTCTGAGTTGTACTTGCTGAGTCTTTTTACCCACTCTTATGTTCATTTGGTTTTTAGGTACCGTTGATTCAGAGCATGCATTGGAGGGGAAGTAGTACTTCACTTTTGAGCACACATACACATGCATTGACATATAATTAGCATCAATATAATAAATTTATTAGGCTGCCACAATTGCTAATTTCATCGGATTGTCGTGTAGAATGTTTCATGATTATTTCTTGGAGTTGCTGGTTGTTTACTGCTTAATAATGTTATGGTGATATTCTTACTAATTGTGTGCCCGCGGAAATAAGAAATTACAGGGGAGACTCTGTCAGAAGTTTGAATATTTTCTACACTTATTAGGATGTTTTAGGTGTTTTTAGTAGCCTCCAGATTAGTGAAAACCTGGGGTGTTACATTCCCGCATGCGTCGCTCCGTTCCCGCTCGAGTGTCGTGATGCCCCCGCCTCGCCGGAGCCCCCTCGCCATGTCGCCGGAGCCGTCGCGCGTGCCGGACATGGCCACGGTGTGCTCCACCCAGCCCCGTCGACGTGAACTGCAGCGGTGCACGAGGTCAAGGGCGGCGTGGCGACGGCAAGTCTTGGTCGCCTAAACCCTAGGCCGATGCGAAGCCACCAAGTGAAGCCGCCGTATGCCCGTGACGCCGCCCTCCTCCACGCCCCCTTGCCGGACCCCCCCCCCCCCCCACCCCCGCGACGCCGCTACCTTCCATGCGGCCCTCCTCCATGACACCATCTGCCCATGCCGCGACCCCAAAGCCGCCGTAACGCGGCCCTGCTCCATGCCGAGGCTGCCCTCGTCCATGTGGTGACGCCGCCCTGCTCCACGCCATGATGCCGCGACACTCACCGGCCCTCTCGTGTCGCGGCGCTGCTCGACGCCGTCGTGCGCTGCCCTCTCGTGCCCGCGCCCGTGCCATGACGCCACCCTCCTTCCACGCGTGGGCGAGGGAGCGGCGAGCGCCACCGGCGGGGGCGAGGCTGACGCGCGGGGAGGGGGAGGGAAAGGGGCGGTTCTTGCAGGCGGCTGCTGCTTGTGCTCCGCTATCATCGACGCGGCGAGACGGGCGCGGCCAGCACGACGCGAGAGGAAGGAGAGGATAAGGCGGGTCCGATGTGTAAGTGAGAGGAAGGAGAGAAAGAAGGAAAAGGGAGCCCACATGTCAGGTTAATGGGGATGAAGGTATTGGGAGACTATTGGAACTGCACCTCCCAATATACTGAAAATTCTATTAGGAGCCTCCCAATAAAGGATATTGGGAGCCAGAATTTTTTTCTGAGAAAAAGGAGGCAGATTATTGGGAGACTGCTGGAGTTGCTCAAGGCCAATCGGCCCATTCTAATTTAGGCTGCC
This sequence comes from Eragrostis curvula, assembly GCA_007726485.1. Lineage (NCBI taxonomy): Eukaryota > Viridiplantae > Streptophyta > Magnoliopsida > Poales > Poaceae > Eragrostis > Eragrostis curvula. The sequence goes on from RWGY01000178.1 coordinate 40,357, forward strand.
ATGCTGCGCTGCCTCTGAGATACGCTTCATTGTTAGTTGGCCATCTACTGTGGCACATTAATCCTCTTCAAAAAGAAAAATACACATAATCAGGCAAAGCAGTTAAGGTTCAACAGCACGGCTACGTGGCTCAGTCAGTTCCCTTGGCCATGCCAACAAGAAATTTTGAAGCTTGAACTCTTATTATATCTCCTCATATTCGTAAACCTCTTTTTGTTATGTGTCTCTGTCACTTCCATCGGCCTCTCATCGTGCCACACTTCAGTGAATTAATTATGAGGCGCAAGAGTACGTAACCTAGCAAGCAGCCACACATGCACGCCGATATATATAAGCAAGCAACCGTGTGCAGCAACGCACCATATGCACTAGCTCTCCGCAACAAGCCTCTAGCTTCATCAGTGCCGATTCTGTTGGCAAACAAAAAAGAATGGATATTCATATGGTTTATAGTGTAGGATTTGGAGGTGCTGGGAATTTAACGTTGCCGGAAACTGATCATGAAAGAGATTTGCATAACGTTTCCCGTCCTCCAAGAGGTATCAGGTACTAGAAGTGCCTTGTTTAAAGCCGTTGGATCTAGAAAATCCAGCGATGTACAGCCTGGGAATCACCCCACGCGGCATCAGTTGGTTCGCATGCCTGCAGGATCAGATTGTCCGGCAAATTTTGAGGAATGAGTTGGTCGTTGGAGATTGGCTTGCGGGAGCAACTATGAGGAGCGACTCGATGACGGACGACGTCGTCTGGTGACGCAAACCAAACGTCACGGCTAGGTTTGGATGTAGGTTCGGATGATTCCGCAACGTGCTGGTAAGGCTCAACGTGGTACCAAACAAGCGCTCCCGGAATGAAGGGTGCTTTCATAACTCGGCAGAGCCAACTTCTCATCCGGCGCAACGAACGGCGCCCGGCCACATGGGACAGAGGAGCAGCCATGGATGTCAAGGCCTTGCAAGGTGCTGCAGCGCCGCAACCCATGGAAAAGGCGGCGCAACTCGCAACTGGCAACGCACGGGGACGACGGCAGGTGCTGCGCTGCAAAGCCTGCAACACCCGTCGTCCGCGGCGCTGCTGTAGAAGGCGGCACAGGAGTTCAAGTTCATGTCGGCTAAATGCAAAAGCTCTTTTCCATGCTAATGCCGAAATGACTGACAAAAAGAAATGTTTTCCGATAATTAAGGATAATTAAACAGAGCGCTCGATTTTCTCTCCTCTGTCGTGCTTGTAAACTGGTACATAATTTAGGCTGCCATGCTAGATCGATTATGCTTCGTTGTAAATTGGCTATCAAGTGCAGGCATTTCTCACTCAAAACGAAGTGCACATAATCAGGCAAAGCATTTATAGTTCTCCGACAGCAAGGTTCTGCGCCGCAACCCATGGGAAAGGCAGCAGCAACTCGCAACCCAGGGGGACGGCAGCAGGGTGCTTCTGCAAAGCCTGTAATACCCGTCGCGGCGCTGCTGGAGAAGGCGGCACAGGAGTTCGGGTACAAGCAGGAAGGCGTCCTCCGCAATTGCTGATTCCGAAGGAGTAGGAGCTCGTCGGTACCCGTTTGCTGGAGACCGATCGAGAGGCAGGTCGCCGAAGCCCGTGCAGACCTGCTCACGCGTGCCACCACTGTTGCCAATTGCCAAGCCACCTGAGGAAAATACTTAGTAACTGCTAAGCAGATCCGTGCGCGACCGTGCTGCGCTCCATGTGTTCCTCAAGAAGACGGATCAGAATGTTTGAATTGGAGTACTACGTACTACATAATTGTCTGGTTCAGGATCAGCGCAAGTACAATCTGAATTTGTAACTGATCATATGTGACAGGATCATAATTATGTAGTCATTACAAATTGTTGTAGCTATAAGAAATCTTCTTGCCATTATATGCAAAGTTTGGTGTTAGATTCTAATAAAATGCAAGTTCTAGTCAAGAGCAAATTATTGATAACCATTTATCATTGGGACTTCTTTTGCGGCGATTATCATTGTGACTTATGTAGCAATTTTCACTGCATGTGCGACACTCTATACTGATGATACAAACTCTTAAAGTGATTTTGGTGCCTGTTTCTTTCATTAAAGAAAAAATGAGAATGTGAAAGGTATGCGATGATAAAGAGCATACAAAACTATGTTTCCAATGTATGGATCTAGATTTTGAATGTGAAGAACAATTCGATGATGAGGCTATCTTAAAAATATATTTCTACGCCTGCAAAAACAAAAAGGAACAGGTTTGTTTTCATTCCATTATTATGCTCCATAATAATGTGTCAACCATGCGTCAAGGAGACTCTTATGGCAGCCTAGGACTAGGACTAGCGGCACATTCTAGATTGTAAACACTTTCCATGCTGCATCAATTATGCTTCGTTGTAAATTGGCCATCAATTGTAGCATTTCTCACTCAAAACAAAGTGCACATAATCAGGCAAAGAATATTTTTTTTACGATTACACAATATAACTCAGACACTCATAACGCACACACACTCACCCCTGTGAACATACATACGAAAACAAAGTCCCAATAACGCCTCGCTATCGACGGCCATGTAGCCTACAGCTGAAAGCACAATGCCGTTAAATCCTAAAAAATTTGCACTCACGAGGAGTTAAACCTAGGACCTCAGGTGTGATACTAAGGCTATTGTAATCACTCGTAAATTTTTAGCTTCCAGACGACTTAATGTCAAAGCCTGCACTCTTTTTTTTAGTCATGAACCGCTTATTGCTACACTGTCCAGCAATTAATGAACAACCAGCATCTGCGACTGGTCGTCATGTTTCTGCTTCCAGACAACCTTTTTGTTACGTAGCTCAGTCAATTGGCTCAGCCTCTGCTAGGACCAATTCAGTGAATTCATTAACGCTCAAGAGTACACAAACTGACGGTTTGAGGCCCTCACGAATACGTACCTAGCCAGCAGCCACAAACTTCGATATAAGGCATCCACCCGTGCGCCAAATTGCCCACCATATGCATTAGCTCTCCACTACAAGCCTGTATAGCTTTATCAGTGCCAAGTCTTCTGGCCAACGCAGAAGAATGGATACTCACATTGTTTAGGATTGGAAGGACCGGGGAACTAAACTTTGACAAAATTTCATCCGCCGTCAGCTTTTCTTAACTCTTGTACCAGATTGGAAGCAAGATGTAGCAATCCAACAATATGTACTGGATCAGCGAACGCCTGTTGCCCTGACCTGAAGCGATGGAAGTTTGTTGCAAAGCGGTCTTGCTTTGCATGTCGATACGCCTCAGCATTGGACATGCAACTCATTTGGCCCTGTAGATGTGCACCTAGTGATGGTTGCAATCCAGGTTAGTGTGCACCTACCTCAGCTATTATTTTTAATCTTTTCTTAATCAATTTGTGAGGACACTAGCTTTGTACTATAGCACGCAGACACTCAATGGGAGGGAATCTGCTGGAGACATTAAAAAACTTTAAGAAGATAAAACGCATAACTTGTGTCATAAAACAATCCCAAATAACCAAATTGAGAACCAAAAAATGAAATATACCATGAGATATCGTATTATCAATTGAACACTGGTGATAAATGAAGGGCACACAAAGAAGTAACAATAGCAACTTAATTTTAACAACGTATTCCAACGATAGCTAGTCAGTCCTTTTTCTGAACAAGGCTTAAGAAGATATGATCTTCGCTTTTATAATCAGCACGAAACGGAATTAAGAGGCTAGGATCCATATCTTTGCTTTATAGCTGAGAATGTTAATTTGAGTGTCCCAAAAAAAGCCTGAACTTACATGGCCCAATCAATTCCCTTGGCCTAATTAACGCTCAAGATTTATGTACCTTGCATCCGTGCCAGCTCCCACAAACGGAGGCATAAGCGCTACAGTGTCCTAGTGGTGGCAAGCATTAGCTGCCGAACTTGGTCGTCCACGGACAACACGATGGGCTTGGCCGCATGCGATGCACCTTTGTGGGGTTTTTTTTTTTGAGGTGGATGCATGAGATGGACCTTTGTGGTGACCGGCGAGCTTAGGCCTCCTTTAAAAATCCCATCGTGTTGTCACAAAGGTTTCAGCTTCCACACAACTTAATTTCAATTTTCAAAATCGGATTTTTTTTCTTCTCGTGGACCTATTATTGCAACGTGGCCCAGTCCCCTCCGACTCTACTCGGGCCATTTTCAGTCTATTGATTAACGCTCAAGGCTACGTACCTAGCCAGCAGCCACACACTGCAATGTAAGGAAGCAACCGTGTGCCAAAGTGCCCACCATATGCATTAGCTCTCAACTACAAGCCTCTATAGCTTTATAAGTGCCAATTCTTCTGGCCAACGCAAAAGAACGGATACTGATCACATTGTTCATAGAATTTGATTGAAAGGACCGGGGAATTAAACTTTGCCGAAATCCCATCTGTAGTCGCCATTTCTGAACACTGGTACCAGCCTGGAGAAAACATGTGGCAATGCAACATGATGTACTGGTGTGTGGAACGCCTGATGCCCTGACCTGAAGCGATGGAAATTTGTGGCGAAGCAGCCTTGCTTTGCAAGTAGACACACCTCAGCATTGAACACTGCAGTTTCAGGCTAAGAAAATCATTTTCTTTTCAAGTTTTCTTGTACAACATCTCAATAGTTGTAAGAAAGCAGAAGTTTCTTTCTTTTTCATATCAGTTTTGCTAAAACCCAATGGCACCGCTAAGTCCTGCTTGAGTTTAATGAAGCATTATAAGGGGCAGATCTCTCAGTAACCGAACCATACATTAATTGTTTTAGAGACCAGCCCCTCCAGCCCTGATGAATGTTCATACACGATCAGTCAGTTGGCACGAAATCTATATAGCAATTTGCGTTGAACATTCAATGATCTCCACTCATGATACAAACTATTCAAAGTATTATAGTCTATTTTTCGTTCAGAAGGAAAAAGGAAATCGTAAGCTATGAGAGGGTAGAGTGCATGAAACGTGGAAGCACTTGGCTTAAATAATAGTAAAATACTTTCAGTATTATTTAAGCACTTGGCTTAAGTAATATGTTTACACAAATTTCTCTTTTGCATTTTCATTCATGACGGCATGCATAATCAGGCAAAGTACGTAGTTAATGTTCAACAGCACAGCTACGTGGTTCAGTCAGTTCCCTCGGCCATGCCAACCATTAATTTCGAAGCTTGAACCTCTTATTGCCATGTGGCTCTGTCAGTCACTCAGCCTCTCATCGTGCCACTTCAGTGAATTAATTATGAGCCGCAAGAGTACGTAACCTAGCAAGCAGACACACATGCACGCCGATATATAAGCAAGCAACCGTGTGCAGCAACGCACCATATGCACTAGCTCTCCACAACAAGCCTCTAGCTTTCAGTGCCGATTCTTCTGGCAAACAAAAAAGAATGGATATTCATATGGTTTATAGTGTAGGATTAGGAGGTGCTGGGAATTAAACATTGCCGGAAATCGATCTTGAATGAGCTTTTCATAACGTTTCCCGTCTTCCAAGAGGTATCTGGTCCTAGAGGTTGCTTACTCAAAGCCGTTGAATCTAGAACATCCAGCGATGCAAGGCACAAAGTGGTACCAAATGGGCGCTCCCGTACTGAAGGGTGCTTTCATAACTCGGCAGAGCTCACTTCTCATCCGGCGCAACGAACGGCGCCCGGCCACATGGGACAGAGGAGCATCCATGGAGGTCACGGCCTTGTTCTCCAACAGAAAGCTTCTGCGCCGCAACCCATGGGATAGGCGGCAGGGTGCTGCGCTGCAAAGCCTGCAACACCCGTCGTTCGCGGCGCTGCTGGAGAAGGCGGCACATGAGCTCGGGGTACAAGCACGAAGGTATCCTCAGCGACTGTGATTCTGAAGGAGTAGGAGCTCGTCCGTATCCGTTTGGTGGAGACTGAGCGGCAGGTCGCCGAGGCCCGTGCGAACCTGCTCGCGCATGCCACTACTGTTGTCAAGCCACCTGAGGAGAGTGACCGCTCTACCGTGCTGCACTCCATGTGTTAGGGTCAGCCACAACATTACTTCTTCCGTCGTTACAAAAGCATCATATCGTGCAAGCATCCTTGTATATCCTCACCACCAGTATATCCTGCTCTCGTTTCTCACAATGCTCACTCCATTAGAGGACCACAGCCCCAAGCTCCCCGCTTGCCACCTTAAGCACCGCTTCAGTTCATGACCAAGCCGGCCTGACCCGCTTCACTTTCCGAATGGGTAGTCAATTGCTTCGTCAAACCTCTTGCCGCCCTTCCAAATCCATTGCTTGTGAGTTGTGATCTGAGGATCAGCAACTCGCTGCCTTGCCGCTGGATTAGCAGCGAGCCGTTAGCGCGGGTAGACTCCGGCTGACCAACTGAGCTGAGGCATGTATGCTAAGCACACCACACTGCAGTTCGCGGCTCAGGAAAAGCAGGAATACAATGGCGACCACAAACGGCGCCGTCTCTCTGTGCGGCCGCCATGGAGGTCACGGCCTTGCTCAATGACAGCGCAACGCCGAGCACATCTTAGCAGTAGTGATGACCAAACGGGTGGCCAAGCCCGGTATGGCCTAGTGTTATTTGCGTGCCGTGCCGTGCCAGCCCATGGGCTTCCCCCTCGGCCAATGGCACGACACGCAATGAAGTAATCATGTCGGGCCGGCCCGTTTAGTCCAGTAGCCCATTTTAAATGTCGGTCCATTTAGTCATTTTGAAAGAATTTAGTGTAGATGCAAAAATAGGTGCAAGTATGGAGAATTGAACCTAGTACCTATCAAAGATAAAAAGGAACACACTTACCACTAAACTAAAACTACTAGTTGTATACATATAAATTAAAAATATATTTAATAAAACTTAATCGTGTCGTGCCGTGCCGCCCATTGAGCCACACCCTCGGCTGAGCTGACTACAACCCAAGGTGGAAATAAGACAAGAGGTAGCCTAGCTGGAAGAATGGGCCGTGGCCCAAATTTCTGTTCAAAGAATGTTGGACGAAAATAAGGACTTAGGATTTCTTGTTGAACGATAAATCCAGAAAATACGAAATCAGTATGGATTAAGATCCAAAAAAAAAATCCAACAAAATTCCAATAGCCTATAAAACAAAATGAGCAGCAAATAATTTTTTAAGAATACCCTCACAGTCCGGATGTTACAGACTTACAATGCGCAACAGCAGGGCAAAGGGATGGAGGGACGTTGGGGCTCTAGCTAGGAGGGTGCCCCTGCAGCTTGGTATAGACCAAGAACGGAAGGTGAATCGCTCAAGACATTGGAGCGGAGGGAAACAGAAAGATAGATATGGCCCACTTGTCAGCACCGAATCTATGTGATGGGGGATGGACCTCCCACCATCACCACTACCAACTTACAATTTTAATTATTAGCCAAAAATGAATCTTAAAACAAATTGCAGGGCGACATATGGAATCCGGATAGGGTTTGATTAAAAAACGTATCATATGTTAGTGATTCACAATTATAAGTAGGCAAATTCAAATTACAAATGTTCCATGCAAATTCCAAATAAAAATTGTTGAGATCCAATTGTAAGCAAATTTGAGCCGTGGACCTTTATTGTTAGGTGGTTGTGACATCCTGTTCCATTTGAGATTAAGTCTAAGTGGTCCATCTGCACTATTGTGTATGAAGGGGTGGTATTTAGTCTCACATTCCCAGTCTAGTTGGAGAAAGGCCAACATATAAGCTTAGGTTGTACATCACCCATCACCTTGAGTTAGGCCGAAAGCATAAAAGGTTGGTGGGATAGAGTAGGGTTCTCTCAAAAAATGTGAGTGGGCCCAGCCAGGTGGGACCTAAAATGTTAAAAATGGTATCAGACCGACCTTCATAGTTGCACGGGCGCGTGGGTCAGGGGTGCAGATATATGGCGCATAGCGCATGTGTGTCCTATGAGTGGGACACAACATGTCATATGAGCTAACACTGGACACGGACATGTGCTAAGAGGAGAGCGTTCCTGGTCCTTTGCCCACTAAGCTATGTTGCGTTGGTAATTCTGACGAGAAGAGCGTTCCTAGTCCTTTCCTTTGACAGGGGTGTTTGTGATATCCCGGCCTATTTGAGATTAGGTGCACTAGTGCGTATGAGGGGGGTGGGATTTAGTCCCATCTTGCTAGTCGAGTGGGGGAAAGGCCAATATAAGCCTAGGTTGTCCACCACCCACCACCTTGAGTTAACCCTTTTACGCAAAAAGAGATTGAAAGCGTAAAAAATTGGTGAGATAGAGTGAGAACCACTCAAAATGTGAGTAAGCCCACAGTGGTCCAGTCATTTTCCTCTGCCAAAATAAATGCTCAAGGCTATGTACCTAGGCAGCAGCAACTCACATCGATATAAGCCCGACGCAATACCTCCTGTATGCTGCACTACTCCCTCCGTTTCTAAATGTAGAGCTTTCTAGTATTCAAATACAGAAATAGTTAAGATGTTAAAAGATTACCATACCCTTCATTTTCACCTCAACTCATCACTCCACCAACCCTCTCACCTACCATAAAGTTTGTCTTATCCTCAAAACGCCCTACATTTAAGGAAAAACTTAAAATCCTAAAACGTCCTATAAAAAAGGACGGAAGTAGTAGTTCTACACTACAAGCCTCTAGCTTTATCAGCACCAATGCTTCTGGCAAACGCAGAAGAATTGATACTGACATGGTGTATAGCATAGGATTGGAAGGCGCTGGGAATTTAACTTTGTCAGATACTTATCTTGAGCTTTGCGTAACGGTCAGACCAGGTATGCCTAAATCAGTATTACTCTCTTGCGTCACACACTCCACCGACACTTCCTTAATAAATGAAAACCAACGACTCCATGTATGTGTATTAATTGTATTTCTCTGAACAAGATAGTCAGCAACTTCACGGCTCCTGCCTGATGAGATGAACATAGAAATTTTATTGAACAGCGGTAGAGGAATCATTAGATGTTGGCACCATTTGATATCAAAAAAAAAAAAAAGATGTTGGCACCAGTTGATAAAGCGTCTCCGTTTTTCACAGGATCGAGTCGGTACGTGCTGATGAACAGACACAACAGTACATCACATAAAAAGCATAAATTTTTACATCTTTAAGTTATTACAAGTCTCAAATAATTTAAAACACGTGAGTAGCACAACGGAAGTCTCAACTATACCAATTCTACAGCACTCGACGATACTTGGCCGCACATCGAAGCCCGCGATGTTGACCTAGAGGAACTCCACCAAGCAGAAGTGGAACAAGACTACCTACACAAAAACATAAAGAGCCAAACCCTGAGTACTAGTTACTCAGCAAGACTTACCCGTCAACGTGGCTAACTACAGCCGACTCCTAATTTGCAAGGCTACAAGGGATAGGCTGACTCAATTGCATAACCCGCATTAATTACTTAGTCCTTACTTTCAAGTTTTATTTCAAATTAAGTACTAACCAATAATACAGTGCACTTATCTAAAACAGATATAAGTAACAAAACATCAGATAAGCAGCATAATAGTAATAAGATAATAATATAACAGTAATAAACTAGCATCATCATATCACCAATCATATCACACTACGAGGTGACTCAGTGAGCAAGGTTGCTCTTGACCAAGAGCGGCGGCATCGATGTACATCATGCAGGAGAAAACCTGACCACACGACGCACACGCGTAAAGTCGCATGCGGCAACCGTTTGCAAGGGTCCCCCTGAAGCTAGACCGGATCCAACCCCTCCCGAGAAAGGCCTTCCCGCACGGTCCCCGTCCCAGACGTACGCCTCAATTGGGAAGCATCATTTCCCTCCCGAATACCATGATAGAAAGGGCAGGCTTCCACCGCACACCAGAGCAACTCGAGCTACGAAGTTTACTAGGCCCATAAAAACACTATCATGTGACCAGTACGTTCGAACTTGCTCAACAGGGTCAACAACGGACGGTCCTTAATCGACACAGACGGGGCTACCACCATGAAGGCCCAGTCTTCTCCAACCATCCTACACAAATAATCCCCCGTCCGGTCTCAACAAATCCTAAATCCATCTAGTACAATCCAGGGTGATTCCTATAATGCGAGTGAGACCTACCACTCGTCTTCTACCGTCCACTAACCACTAAGCATAGCAAGTTCTAACGTAACCTAGACCACATCTACAAAAATAGGACCCAAAGGTCGGATATGAAAGGGTAGTCCTAATGCAGTTCTAAGGTTTCACATCAACTCCTAATAAACCTATAATGCACAAACAATTACTAGCTCCAAACAAGTGATAAACAAAAATCCTAAATAGGGAGGCATGCACTGGGGCTTGCCTGGCTCAGAAGCTATGCTAGTATCAGCAGGGTCAGCTGGTGGCTCCTCCTCCTGTGCCTCCTCCGGAAGCACGAGCGGCTCCGGAGTCGCCTCTGTCGCTACACGTTATGACAAGGAAATAATACAAGTTACATGCAAGTAACATGATGCAATTAAGAAATTGATTACTTGATAGGACAGTCATTTACACTGTAAGTGCAATAGGTTAACTTTGTTAATTACTTTCGTCTAAGTATTTCCTTCATTGACTCTTGTTTAAGTTAGTTACTAATTAACTTAAGTTGATTAGTTAATAACTGGACATTAAAAATTTGTTCAGGTCCAGTGGCATTTTTTGGGTGAAAGCCACCACTGAAAGTAATTTACTGTGAAGTTTGATGATTTGTTGCTTTACAAATTATTTATAATAATTTATACAATGCAGAGCAAGATTTAAATCATAAGTAAATAATTAAACAGGATATGACAGTACAAAAATATTCTGTAAGTGTGTTAACAGTATCTTCACAGGCATGCGAGTATTCATGATTTATTGAGCAACAGGGAATTAACTATAAATTAAACAAGATCTGAACAAAAGCATTCTTACAGAAAACAGAGAACAAGTTTTGTGTGATTTGGCGTTTTTACTGGATAGATCGGAACATAAGCAATCCACCAAAATTGGTTTCACATTTTTCTGAGGTGTATTCGATTTATTGTGCAATTTACAAATTTAAGTCAATTTCTGGTGATTTAACTAAATTGGAAAAGGATTCAAAATGGCGCGACCAATCAGATCTGGACCACAAAGGAGACCACAGAATCTGGGCCGCACCAGATCCACCAAAAGCCACACCGGATCCAGCCACACAGATGCAAAAGCACACGGTGGGCTGCACGGTTGACCGCATCGGATCTCACGTGGCCACACGGGATCACGGCCATGTGGTCCACAGTGCGCGTCGGCCGGCACCGTCACCGGAGGGCGGCGGCGCATCGCCGGAATCACGTCCCCGGCGGTCATTTGGCACGAGGCTTGGACGAGAGGGGAGAGCACGGAAGCGCGGCCTCACCTCAGTCAACAGAGAAGAGCAGGGGTGGCCGGAGCAGGGTCGACAACGAGTGACGGCGGAACGGTGAAGTCCGGTGAGGTCGCGGGGTGGTCGCGGTGCACCAGAACTGGCGGAGCGGGCCTGAGATGCTTCACAGCGACGTGGTGGAGATCGACGTGGACACCATTGACGACGAGGAGGCCGGGAGAGTGAAGTTCACCGGAGAGGTGGTCGCGGTGGCGAGGTTTGACGGCGGGGGAGAGAAACTCGATTCCGGCAACCTGGGCGAAGGAACCATGGTGAAGAGGGTTAGAGGGGCTGCGTGTCATTGCAAGGAAGATTGGGGCGCGAGGAATTGGACCGAAGCTCACCGTGGAGGACGTATGGCTCGGCGAGGCGGTGGAGCTCGGTCACCGGGCTCGGGGAAGAAAGCCTCGAATTGGCGCTCCTCACGGCGGGTGAGGGGGAACGGTGGCCATGCTGGGTTGGAGGGCTACTTGGCGCGTCGATTTGTAGCTCAGCTCGGCCAGGAGGAACCTTGATGCGGCGAAGAAAGGCAGCGGGCTCAGCTTGGGGACGGCAATGGCGGGTGGCTGCGCTAGGATTTCGGTGGCCGGGGAAAAAGGAAAAGAGAGCGAGGGCGAGTGCGGCCGGGGAGCGGGGAAATGGGCGAGGGAGCGAGCCAGGAGAGGAGCGGGGCGTGTTTTAGTGCCGTTGCGGTGTCGAGGAGCGGTGGAGAAGCGCGGAGCCACTCCGGTGACCGTCGGCGACGTGGAGCAAAGGCTCCGACGTCCTGCAGTGAGACGACGGTCGCTGACGATTGGGCCCGGCAGCATCTTTTCCATTTACCGAATTATTCAAACTGAGATTTTCCCCAAACTTTGGCACACGAATTGAGCTAGCAATTGAGCTCCAAAATTAACAAACTTGGTACCATTGGAAATAGCTTGAAAAGATCTATCAACTGGCCAACATGCACATCTGAACTCCAGTGGGATTTCAAATGGCAGCTGATCAAATTGGAGTACTTTCTAAGCTCGTGGGATTTATTTGGGACTCCAGGTGAATTTGAAAAATCACCAAAAATTCTCCAAAATTCTGGTTTCAGAAGGGCTATCCACTGGTATTTTTAGTTGCTCAATTTGTTGGGGAAAAGTTTGAGTTCCTTCAGAAGCTTGGATTTGACAATTATTTGAATATTTGATTTCGAATTTTGAAATTGAATGGCTTTTAGTTTCTGTTCAGTTTGAGCTGATTGCATGAGCGGATTTTCAGTGACACGGGGTGTCACAGTTGATTCACGATACAGGGCAGCAATGTGATGGGAAAGCGAAAATAAATTCCAACAACGTAGAAGGAAGATCTGACAGCACGACTGGCTAATTACAACCATGAAGTTTATAGTGTGTTGTGACAGAGGTCCGAGCGCGCCCACATCTACCCTCGGCCTTATTAACGCTCTAGTGGTCACACACGATGATGTAAGCAAGGCAAGCCAGCAACCGTATGCCACAGTGTCCACCATATCACTACCTCTCCACTACAAGCCTTATCAGTACCAGTTCTGACCAACGGAAAACAATAGATAGTTTCTTCAAAAAAAGAAAAAGAATGGATACTCACATGGCTTAGTATAGGATTGGAAGGCCCTGTGAAATAAACCTTTGCCAAAATATTTGTCTTCCATGCACATCAATTCAACATTTTGTCCTGGTGCTTCGAAAGCCTTTCCTCCTGACGTCAAGCTATTGCAGTTTGTGGGAGAGTAATCTTGCTCTGCGAGCATAAGAGCCGTTGCATTGCACAAATAAATTTAGGGCTAACCATTTGATAAATAAAGCGAGGCGAGACGCAAAGAACCAACAATGCTAAAATTTAAAAAATCACTCCAAATGATAACTAGTCAGTCCTTTCTCCAAATAAGACAAACTATAAAGAGGCTAGGATCTTCGCTTTTAAAGTCAGCATGAGAAGGAATTAGGAGGCTGGAAGCTTTATAGGGTTAGTGTGCACCTACGGCTGCTATTTTTTAATCTTGAAGCAATTCGTGAATACATTAGTATTGTAACACTCAGTGGGTGGAATCCTAAAACTTAATTAGCCATGAAGAACTTGTGTCATAATATAATCACAAACAATAAACTTAGCGAGAAAACAAATGAAATGTCGTATATAGCTACACATTTGATTGAACACTGGAGATAAATGAAGACCACACAAAGAACCAACAATACGCTACTAATATTTACAAATTACACCAGGGCTAACTTGTCCTCCCTTTTCGGGACAAAAACAAACTTAAGAGGCCAGGACTTTCGCTCTTATAGTCAGCTCGAGAAGGAACTAGGAGGCAATCCAGATCTTTGCTTTATGACCAAGAGTGTTAATTTCAGTGCCGTACTTGGCTAGTACAAATTGCCATGAGGAAGTATCGTAGCTACCTAAACCTACCTATAGAGCTTGTCTTATGTACCACCACATGGAGTTACAGACTCGGAGTCCAACTTTAGCACCGAGACCTCGCACACAACGTTAAGTCAGTCATCGTTATCCATGAGGCAATGTGCCGACTGACGAAGCTCCTGAATCGAAACCAGGTTCCCAGACTCCCCAATGATGGACTCGTCTCCACTGCAGCGCTGTACGCCGGTTTCCCGGCGCGGTCGAGGATGCTCACCTTGTACCCGGCCATCGTATTGCCTGATGCCTGCCGCGCGTGGACGGAGGAGATGGACGTGAACGCCTTCACATGCAGCTCTCGCCAACACGCGCCGCGAACGGCAGGCACGAGGGGCGCCAGCGCATGCAGTAGAAGACGTGCATTCACAAGTGCATCATACCAGTGGTTGAAGGGTTCTGCAACGGCTGCCATAGCTCCTTCGCTGACAAATACCACCCAATGAGTTTCCGTTCACTGCGACACCCGATCAAAAAGCTGCGGAGCAAAAAAAATAGATGCACCGCAACTGTATGTTCCTCATGTCTCCTACACCTTTTTTTTTTTGCGATTACACAGTACAACTCAGACACTCATAACGCACGCACACTTACCCCTATGAACGCACATACGCAAACCCTACCCCTATGAGCATCTTCGAAGACTGAGCCGGCAAATCCTCCAGATTGACGAAGTCACCACTGGCGCCTCACTGTCGACGGCCATGTCGTCTACCGCTGAAAGCACAAATGCCGTTAAATCCTAGAAAATGAAACTCGTCTCTGTACTTGAGGATTACTAACTTGCACGCAACTCGTCTCTGTACTTCTCATTGGTTGCTAGTAAATGAAACTATTAGCTAGACTCCATGCATGCGTATAGTGTATTTCAACGACCTAGTTTTCATACGTACAGCCCACAGTAGAGGTCAACTATATATCGTGTGCCCATGGACTGACTAGCTACAAATGTAATCTATGCAGTACCAAACAATGGACAGACGCCGCACGTATTCATATCTGGCTCTATAGATGTGTGCCTAGTGATGGTTGCAGTCCAGGTTAGTATGTGTGAGAAACAGAGGCGCTATGGAAGTTTGGTGGAATCGTCGTTGCCCTACTTGGGTGTCATACCCCATTTCTGGAATATGTTGTGCATCCTGTATCAGTCCCTGGATCAGTAGCTGATACGCATAATAACACAGATATGATAATCAAAAGCATACTTTGAATTGGTAAATAAGCATAATACCTGATATAGGACCCTTAGTGGCGGTACGACAAGGAGATACCCAAGTCCAACCAACCAGCTAACGGTGAAGCAGACAGCGGAAACCTTAGCCCAAAGCCACAAGCACACTTGAGAGGCAGAACCGAAAACCCAAACGTCGTCGTCTTCTACGAAGTCTTCTCCTACTAAACCAACAATCGCAAACGCGTGAGTACATAAGGTACTCAGCAAGACCTACACTACACAAGGGTATATATACATGCATACTTGGTCTTAGCAAGGAAGAGGCTATATGATTTATTTGCAGCAAAGCAAGCTTTATGCAGGGTTCACTAAAGCAAGACAAGGATTCATAGATAAAACAGGGAATTGATTGTCAATATTTTAGTTGGTTGGCCCTGAGGGAGTATGGGCATTCCCGCCAGTTAGTTGGGCCTTCTGACCTCAAGGATCATACCGACCCGGCACACTTGCCATCACTTCCAAAACACGGGCTGACTACAACCCACTCACACGCCAAGGAATAAGAGAGGTGGCTAATCCATACGTGCGCAACAATAATGTGTCATATGCCGTGACAACGTCCATCCGGATGAATTTTACACTCTGCAGAGGTTGTACATCTTTTCCCACGGGCTATGCACTCTTGTACGGAGAGTAACATAACGCCTAGTCCATATCCTCCGAGTAGTCTCACAATTCCACCACGAAATCACACTCAGTGGCTTGTGACATGAAAGGTCACACACTGGCACTGCACACCTGTAAAAGGGTACGTCATGCTCCTGTAACGAATAGCAGGATCCTGTAACACATACCAGGACGGGCGGCACTCCCGTAACCTATAGCGGGTTCCGCGAGCCGGATCATAGGTACGTTTCCTATGTCCTTTTCCTGAGCTTTCGTTGCCTCGACTGGCCTCCAGATGGCATTTGCAAGAGTACTAGGGAGATAGGGTAGGTCCTTCCCATAGGGGTTCCGTGGTTGTACGAGAAACATTATGTTTACGGGCGTCAGAACCGGTCCTTATATGGTCGGGCAAGCACCATATCCCACACTAGGGGCCTATAACACCAACATCCATTCACTAGTGGCCTTGCCCGCAATCCAACCCATCCCATCATCACCGTCACCATCATCATCATCACCTAACACAGTTGTGCTACTCCCAACCCAGTATATCACGCACACCACCAAACTCATTTAACACAGTTGTAAAGCATATATGTGTGTAAAGTGTAGCAATGTAGATACATTGCAGGGGTCTTAAGCATTCTAGTAGCAAGGTAAAAGTGCCATCATAGAAATGATGGAACTATCCTAGGGTTATCAAGGTGACAGGTAAACAAAGGGGTAAACAAGGATTCATATATTAACGCCCTAGTAACAGACATCAATATCAATAAGCAAGTAGGTTTATAGCTACACAAGCAGTAAAATAGCAAGTAATGCATAATACTAGAGTAGGCTCTATAGGTGCATAGCGAAAACAGTAGGTTCAATCATGATCAAGGAGATGTAGAGCTTGCCTTCACTAATTAGTCTTCTTCTTCACGTCCTCGTAATCCGGGTCCTCGGATCCTTCCTAGAAGCTTGTATCTTGACTCCTATGTCGGGGTCGATGTCTTCAAGTCCTTCTTTGAAGCTCGTCTTTGAAGCTTGTATCTTCTGGATCTCTTTTGAATCCTCTGGCTCTTCCTCGAATCCCGCGTAAGCTAGCGTATAAAAAGATACCGTATAAACAAACTACCGCAAAGGAAAATAAGATCGAGAAGAACCAGATAAGATCCAATTAACTCCAATAAGAACCAATAGAACACCGATAAAAGCCAAAGACACAAATCATGCATGATGCATTAGGTTTTACTTTAGGAAGATCTTATTATCTTAAGAGAGACTATTAGGGGTGATGCATCGAGCACTAGGGCTTTTGATGTAAATGAGGGATGCTAAACCATGACAAGTGCATGCGGGTAGGTGTAGGTGGAAACGGCGTGTGTACGTGTTAGTTGTACATTGGTAGCATTACGGCTTTATATAGGTCGTAACCTATATAAAGGTTCATGCAACAACGTACAAGTGCAAGGTGTGTCACTTTTAATTACCTACTTATATTAGGTTATTAACTAATGGTGATTAGCTATTAATTACTTACTATATTGATTAATTACTAAGGTTATTCCACTAATTATTTGCCATGAGCTAAGCGCATGACGATGGCACGTGTACGTGATTATGCATGACATGGATGCATGGTTGCGAATAAAAGACAAGGATCAATCGATAAGGCCAACGAGCAATTAAAATAACGATGAACAATAAATCCAATAACCTCCAATGAAGGACCACATAAATACGAGAACAGTAATAAATAACAGAGCTCGGTAAGGATCGGTGGTAAACAATAGGTTAAGGTTGATTGAGCGATGGTTGAGATAGGTTAGACTTGTAGCTGAGTTGCGATAAAAAGATATTAGGTTTTGGTGTTAAATGATACAACAAGATTGGTTACACTCACGCTAGGAGGTGAATGAGCATTGGCGACAAGCGATATCGACGCCAAATGATTTGCCGTCATGGTATTTAGGTTAATAGGTTTGGAGCGATACGACACGAAGGAGTGGGTAGGTTCAATGCTAGCGAGTCAGGGTGTACGTGCGACATACAAGGTTGAAGTGAGATGCGTTGAGATAAGGAAGGTACTAGGTTTTAGGGTGAAAGATGTTGCAAGATTGGTTAGGGACACGCTAAATGACGAACAATCACTTGTGACAAGTGACATCGACGTCATATTATTTGTCGATAAGGAATACATCGAAAGAGAGAGGAGTTTAAGGTATTAGGATCTGATGTTCTATTTGTGAGGCTGTAAGATTAGCACCAAAAGGTACTACGCGTTACCACGAACGCGTGAGCGCAAGAATTGCTCAAAACGGAGTTACGGTTGAAAAAATATAGCTATTCGAAGGTTTTAGGGGCTTACTTGTAATTACGGAAATATACCGAGGGCATATCTATAATTACAGAAAGGTTTTAGGGACTGAAATGTAATTAGAAAAAGTTTTGGGGACCAATCTGTAAATATAGAAAAGTTTAGGGGCCTCGGTGCAAAAAGATAGGGGCTAAAGTATAATTACAGAGAACTATAAGGTTGTTTCTGTAAAAAGGCAGGGCTTAAACAGAATTACAGTAAAGGTCAAGGGCTTATCTGCAAGAATACAGGGCCTGGGGATTTTCAAGAGTTTATTGATTTATTTTTCCACTGAAAAACCCATGAACCGAGTCCACGGGAGCCGTGGACCGGTCAGAGGTCGCGGTTCACAGTTCTACGGTGGACCAACGAATCTGGTGCGTTGGATCCTAAATGAACGGTTGAGATTTTATGAAATCGAAAGGGTATGTGCGATTTAATCTCAACCGTTGATTGACAATGGACGGCCCGGGGTGGTTGAAGGCGGCGCTCGGTGGCCGGCGACGAGGAACGCGGCGACGCCATGGCTAGGGCTCGCCGGAGTAGCCGTTCTGGCGCTCCGGTGGGCCAAACTTGACGGGAGTTGGACTGGGAGAGAGAGGAGAGGATGGAGAGCTCACCACGGGACTCGTCGACGTCGCGCAGCGACGGGGACGCGTCTGCGACAGCGGGAGGCGGAGCGCGGCGATGGTGTTCGTCGCGGGAGGGCCTCCGGTGGCAGAGCGGGACGGAGAAGAGGTCCGGGGGTCGCGGAACGTCGACAAGGAGCTTGGACGCGTGGCGTTGTCGACGAAGGGGGCGGTGACGCGCGTGGCGATGAAGAGGGGCATGGAGCTCAGCGGCGGCGGCGCTCAACGGTGGCGCTCCGTGGTGGGCGTGAGGGAGCCCGCTGCGTCGTGGACGCGTGCGTCGGGGAGGTGTACGTCAGCGAGGCAATGCCGGGGCGTGCAACGGGCGACCAGGACGAGGTCAGGAAGGCGGTCGGCGTCGAGGGAGCAACGGCGACGGGGGTGCTCGTCGTCGATCTGCGCGTCCGGGGCGCGGCTGCACGTAGCAAGGGCACGCCGAGGTGGCGCACAGCTTGGTGGAGCGCGTCGAAGGGGAAAGGAGGAGGGGCACGCTTCTGCGACGGCGAGAGAGGACGCCGGAGGCTCACCGGGGAAGAAGAGAAGAAAAGGGGAAAAAGGAAAATTGGGGTGACTGGGAGCTCGAGGAGGGGAGAGGAGAGCTGTGAAGGGAGAGGGGAGTGTCATGCGTCGAATTTATAGGCGGAGGAGGACGGGGTTGCTTCGGGGCGACGGCTTGCCAGCTCGCCGACGAATGGGGAAGGGGGAGGAGTTAAGGCACGCGGTGCGGCGTCGAATGGGAGCGGGACAACGGCCGAGCGTGCTGTACGTTGGTCTGGCAGCGAGGAGGAGGAGCAATGGAGACGCGACACGTGCGTACGGCGGCGCGGACCGGCGGTCCGATGGCTGCGGCGGCGCTTCTTGCCCGTCGGGCACAAGGAGGAAGAAGGTGGAGGCGGGCCAAGCTGGGCCGAAGTGGTTCTGCTGGGCCGGAGGAAAAGGGGCGCGGCCCACTACAAGGTTTTTCAGA
Organism: Eragrostis curvula; assembly: GCA_007726485.1. Lineage (NCBI taxonomy): Eukaryota > Viridiplantae > Streptophyta > Magnoliopsida > Poales > Poaceae > Eragrostis > Eragrostis curvula. The sequence continues at coordinate 59,906 of RWGY01000178.1, forward strand.
AAAAGAAAGAGGAAGAGGAGTTGGGCTGGGCTGGCTGGAGAGGGGAAAGGGGAATGAGGCCCAGAGAGGAGTTTAGGAAAAAGAAAGGTTTATTCTTTTCTGGGATTTTTGGATTTGATCAAATTTGAATGTGACTGGGAACAAAATCAAACAAACACCCAAAATAAAAACAAGAAACTCAAAATGCACATGATGAGTTTTTGTGCAGGTTTTCAAAAATCAAAATTTTAAATTCAAGGTGAATTTGCTAGAGATTAACATGCGATTATTTTAGTTTGTTGTAAATTCGAAAAGTTCAAACCTTTAGTGAGTTTTAAATGAAACAAACACTTGAGCACATGTTTTATATTTTAGGAAATTTCATATTCTAACTAGGTTTTAATTTATTTAGTGTATTTTGTTTTGAAAACTCATGACAAGATAAGAGTTAGACAAAAATTTAAATTTTGAGTGATTTTTATTCCTTTTTGTTTTGCTTTGAAATTTTGGGGTGTTACATTGGGTCAACGCCTGTTTGTTATATAGGGGGCAATAACAACCATTGCCGTGGTTTACAAGATGAGAGATCTCGAGAGAGGTTGTTGCCAGATTTAGTTAGAATTACAACAGATATCTACAACCTAGATTACAACACAGTTCGGCAACAACCTTATCTCTAATCTCTCTTGATCAACACGGTACACAATTGAGTTTATCTAACAGCCCCTCTCAATCATAACTTTCCTAAGTTAAGATTGTATTTAAAATTCTCTAATTGTTGTACCGCAAGTGCTTTAGTGAAGCCATCCGCCACTTGATCACCAGTCGGTACAAAATCAATCTTCAGAAGTCTTCTGGCCACTCGCTCTCTGACGAAGTGAAAATCAACTTCTATATGCTTTGTCCTGCCATGAAAAACTGGGTTAGATGACAAATAAATAGCATCCATGTTATCACACCATATCCGTGCAGTACGAGGACTAGAAATTTCAAGTTCCTTCAACAATGTCTCCACCCACATGATCTCTGCTGTAGCATTTGCTAGTGCTTTATATTCAGATTCAGTGCTGGAGCGTGAGACTATCGCCTGCTTCTTTGCATTCCAGGAAACGAGGTTAGAACCAATAAACACAGCAAAACCTCCAGTGGACCTTCTATCATCCAAACATCCTGCCCAATCTGCATCTGAATAAGCACTTACTACCATTGAATTTGACTTGCGTAGCTGCAATCCAAGCTTAACACAAGACTTCAAATATCTCAAAATTCTTTTCACAGCTGCCCAGTGTTCAGTAGTTGGAGCATGTAAATACTGACAAACTTTGTTCACAGGAAAAGCTATATCTGGTCTAGTTAATGTCAAATATTGCAATGCACCAACTATACTTCTATATTGAGTTGCATCCTTGGGTCCTAAGAGAGATCCTCCATGCAAAGTTAATTTTTCACTAGTGGATAAAGGAGTACTAACTGGTTTGCAATCAGACATCCCAACTCTTCTTAACAAATCACACACATATTTTTCTTGTGTCAAAATAATCCCACTAGGAATCTTGTTTACCTCAGTGCTGGTACAACTTCTGAACTAGAGCTTGTGACAATGATGTCATCAACTTAGATAAGAACAAACATAACAATATTTCCTTTGTTATAAAAGAATAATGAAGTATCTGCTTTTGAACCTTTGAAGCCAAGCTCAACGAGTTTCTTACTCAGTCTAGCAAACCATGCTCTTGGTGCTTGTTTGAGTCCATACAAAGCCTTGTCCAACTTGCATACAAAGTTTGGACAAGCCTTGCTTTCATATCCTGGTGGCTGTCTCATATACACTTCTTCTTCAAGAATGCCATAAAGAAATGCATTTTGCACATCAAGTTGACGAAGAGTCCAGCCCCTAAAAACTGCTATAGACAGAATAATACAAATGGTAGCTGCTTTAACAACAGGACTAAAGGTATCCTCATAGTCTATTCCATATCTTTGTTTAATCCCTTTAGCAACCAAGCGAGATTTATATCTATCCAAGCTACCATCCTGTTTTCTTTTGATTTTATAGACCCATTTGCAGTCAATAACATTTCTACCCTTCTGAGGAGGAACAAGATGCCAAGTATTATTTTTCTGTAAAGCTAAATATTCAGCATCCATAGCACTTTTCCAATTATTATCACCTAGTGCTTCTTCTAAATTCTGTAGTTCACCAGTACTTGTAAAACAACCAAACTTGACTGTACCATCACTATAAATTTTTTTATATCTAGCAGTTCCATCAGTATGAATTTTTTCCTTATGTATACCGCTTTGTAGGCGTGTCTGTGGTCGTTCTGCATCAATTGTTGGCGCCGGTGCAGACGATCCAGGAGCTGCCGCAGAAAATCCAGGCGCCGGAGCGGGAGCAGTCGACACCGCAGGAGGAATTTCCCCCGTGTGCTCCCGCGCCAGTGACCCACGCGACGCAGTGGAGCCCGGCTGTCCCCGCGCTAGCGATCCGCGCTCAGTGGCGGGCCCAGCCTGATCGCTGGTTTCCTCAGACAGGCCAGGCACGCCACTACGCGGTTGGCGCGTGGCAGATGAGGACGGAGCCCGCGGGGAGACAGCCGCCACCTGCTGCTGTTCCTCCAATCCCGAGGGTGATACGCCTGGCTCAGGCGCAGGCATATCATCGTGTTCAGCACCCGCAGCGCCTGGATCATGCGCTTCATTTGCTTCTGATTGTGCCTGAAAATCTTCAATCTCGCCATCATTGTTAGCAGGAAAATCAGGATTATTAGCCATATGATCATCAGTATGAAGTACCCCATTAACAATGGTGTTAGAATTTAAAAGAGATGACGGTAGAAGAGAAATTTCTTCACTTAATCTTCTTCCAGCATTGGCATGTAATTTTTCAAAGGGAAAGACTGATTCGTCAAAAACCACATCTCGTGATATATAAACCCTGCCCGTGGAAGGATCTAAGCACTTGAATCCTTTGTGAAGAGCACTATAGCCTAAGAAAGTGCATTGTTTGGAGCGGAATTCGAGCTTGTGCGAGTTGTATGGGCGCAAGTTGGGCCAACAAGCACATCCAAAGACACGTAGAGATGTATAATCCAGTTTTTGATGAAAGAGGCGTTCTAGGGGTGTTTCATAGGAGATGACATGGCTTGGAGTGCGATTGATCAAATATGTGGCAGCTAAGAACGCATCCTCCCAATATTTGAGAGGCATTGATGCATGGGCAAGAAGAGCAAGCCCTACTTCAACTATATGGTGATGTTTCCTTTCTGCTGAACCATTTTGCTAGTGTGCATAAGGACATGAGACATGATGTGTAATTCCAATCTTAGAGAAGAAGGTGTTCAACTTTTGATACTCACCCCCCCCCCCCCCCCCCAATCGGTTTGTACTGTGATGATCTTTTTGTTAAAAAGACGTTCTACTAGGCTTTGAAACTCATGAAACTTTTGAAAAACCTCGGATTTGAACTTGAGGGTGAGAATCCAAGTGAATTTGCTATAATCATCGATCAAGCTAACATAATATTTCTTGCCACTGTCAGAAGTAGGTGCAGCACCCCACATATCAGAGAAAATAAGTTCCAAAGGACTAGTAGAAATACTATGAGATCTAGCATAAGGTAACTGATGGCTCTTGGCCATTTGACACGCATCGCACACTATTTGTTTATTGGAATCAAAAGAACATGGAAGATTGAAATTACTAATGACCTTCTCCACAATTGGAGAGGCTGGATGACCTAGTCGACTATGCCATTGCTCAAGAGATGGCCTAACTGCAGGGGACCTAGTCCACAATGCTTGCTTTATTTTCTTTATTGAAGAGGGTGACGGCAGGGGATAGAGGCCTCTACGACATGGTCCTTTAAGCAGAATGGTCTTCGTTGCCTGATCCTTGATGACAAAAAATTTGGAGTGAAATTCCAGAAAAACAGAATTATCAGAAGCTAATCGATGAACGGAAGCAAGGTTTTTACTGGCTTTAGGAGCATAAAGGACATCTTTAAGGATCAAATCACGATTAGGGGTTTCCAAAACTGAATGACCAATATGACTAATATCAATACCTGACCCTCCTGCCGTGTGGATCTAGTCTCCTCCCTTGTACTTGTCGCGCACGGTGAGCTTGTCCAGCTCTCCCGTGACATGGTCTATCACACCGGAGTCTGCTAGCCAATTGCTGGAGACGCCGTACGCATAGTGATCTTCAGGTTCGAAATCTTCTTCAAACCTATGCCAGCACTTGATGGCCTTGTGGCCTTTCTTGCCACAAAGTTGACATCGCGGCCTGGTGTCCTGTGCGCCATTGTTCTGGCACGGTGCACCATTGGTGCGACCTCTTCCTCTGTTGGCAGCGCCGCCGCCACCACCTCCGCACGAAGGAGAGGCAGTGGCAGCGACGTTGTAGTTGGTGCGCTGCTGTCCACCGCCGCGGCTGCGTGGCGCGCCACGGCCGCGACTTGCTGCATTTGCAGAGTGAACGCCACCATTGCGAAGCAGTTCTTGGCGCTGCTCGTAGCTGAGAAGCTGAGCATACACCTCGCCGACGGTCACCGGCTCCACCCTGGCAACCAGAGAGGTCACGATCGGGTTGTAGTCATCATCGAGCCCGGTGAGGATATAGGAGACAAGCTTGTCGTCATCGAGCGGCTTGCCGGAGTGCGCCATCTCATCAGTGAGTGCACGCATCTTGCCGACATACTCGGCGATGGAGAGATCGCCCTTCTTCATGGTGACAAGGGCGATTCTTGTGTTGATGAAGCGCACTTTGGTTGCCGACGAGTGTGTGGTCTCGAGGACCTCCCAAACCTCAGCCGCAGTTTTGCAAACCGCAACTTGGGAGAGGGAGTCACGAGACATGTTGGCCAGCAGGAAGCCAAGCAGTTTCTGGTCCGTAGCCCGCCATTGTTCATAGGTGGGGTTGGGGGTGTCGATCTCTTCATCACCCTTCTTCTCCTTCAGCGTAGCGACGGGGGCTTTGGATGCGCCGGTGAGGAAAGTCTCCAGGCGCGCGCCCCTCACGATCGTGAGGACTTGAGCTTTCCACAATGAGTGGTTGGCTCGGGTAAGCTTCTCTGAGATGGCCTGGCTGATCAGTGGGTTGACGATCGCGGACGACGACATGGCAGCCAGGATGGAGATGCAATCTAATGGAAGGCTCTGATTACCATGTGAGAAACAGAGGCGCTATGGAAGTTTGGTGGAATCGTCGTTGCCCTACTTGGGTCGATGCCTGTTTGTTATATAGGGAGCAATAACAACCATTGCCGTGGTTTACAAGATGAGAGATCTCGAGAGAGGTTGTTGCCAGATTTAGTTAGAATTACAACAGATATCTACAACCTAGATTACAACACAGATCGGCAACAACCTTATCTCTAATCTCTCTTGATCAACACGGTACACAATTGAGTTTATCTAACAGTATGCACCTACCGCGGCTACTTTTTTTTATCTTTTAAGGAATTCGTTAAATCCAGGGTAGGAATCTGGTGGAAACATGAAAAACTTGAAGAAGATAAAACACATAACGTGTGTCATAAAACAATCCCAAAAATAAACTTATTGAGATGAAAAATGAAATATATCATGAGAAATCATATTATTGCTACACATTTGATTGAACACCGGTAATAAATGAAGGGGACACAAAGAACCAATAATATACTACTAATATTTACAAATTACTCCAATGATAACTATTCCGTCCTTTCTCCTAACAAGGGGGGGCTAGGATATTCACTTTTATGTAGTCAGCTCGGGAAGGAATTAAAGACGGTAGGATCCAAATGTTTGCCTGATGCCTGCTGCGTGTGGACCGAGGAAATGGAAGCGAACGCTTTCCAAGCTAACCAGCACGCGCCTCAGACGGCCAGCACGAGAGGCGCCAGCGCAGTAGAAGACGACATGGTATCGGCAGGTTGATTATTGTTATGTATTCTTCATTGGTGAAAGTTGTATGGTTTGATATACTAATTTGTGTGGATGCCAAGGCAGTTGGTTCCCACCGTGATACTCCTGTCCACTGTGCGCAAGATTGTACATGTCGATTTCCTCTTTTGCCATGATGACTACCCGATAGCTGTCCTTCCAAATATTCCACCATGTGTACATGAGGATTCCGGTTGCATGTATTCGTTGATGCCGACTAAAGGTTCTCGTGTTGAGCTTTAACCATTCTGCTACTCCTTGGTCTTGTGAATCTTGTACCTGTGTACCTGTAAAAGTGAACCATGTCCAGATGTATTGCACAACTTGTTTAGCAAAAGAGCAGTCCGTTAATAGGTGATTAGTATCCTCCTGACCCAACTGGCAAAGAGAGCATAATGGGTTGTGTTGCCATCCCCTTTTTGCTAGATTATCAGCAATTAAAAATTTTCTCATGCATTGCCGTCCATGCAAAAAAGATGACTTTTGGCTCTGCTTTTGCTTTCCAAATAACCGCCGATGTGAACAACGGATGTGATCCGTGGAATTGTGCTTTGTGAGACGAAGAGGTCGTGTAGCTGCCATTAGTAGTCCATCTCCATATAATTGTGTCTCGAACTCCTTGCTGGAGGACTACATTCTGGATGTGTGACCAGGATGCACATATTCCCAAAGTTGTTGTTGAGTCGATATTCGTCGAACTGCTACAATCCAATTATTGTTGTTTAGTTCCTTTGCCACAGTTCTGCTTTTGAGATGAGCAAGTTTGTATAAGCTTGGCGCCATGTCTTTTGGTGACTTCCCCTGTAACCATTTGTCATACCAGAACAAGGTCTTCTCACCATCTCCTAAGTAGCGGAGGGGCGCGCGGCGCAGTGGCAAAGGCCACTGGCTTGCAGCGCTCCCGCCCGGGTTCGAAGCCTGGGTGACGCACGGCACTGCAGCGTGAGCTGCAGTGCGAGAAAAAAATCCCCTCGCCCTCCCCGGGTCAAAGCACATGGTAAAGACTCACGCCGAAGCTCACAGCGGCCAGCTGAGTCCCTGAGTAGGATTGGGGAGGGGGTTCGGGGGTTTTCTCGGCCTGCATGAGAGGCTCTTCTCCTTAAGCAAATGTCGTTGGGGGCCGTCTTCCCCCGGCAGGTCGAGTTTTTTTTCACCATCTCCTAAGTTAATTATTGTGGAGGCCTGAAACAGAGCTTTGTGATCTGTTTCATCACATGGCAGAGACATTCCAGCCCATGGTTTGCTCTCCTCAGACTAAGCCACAATCATCTTTGTCTTAGTGCCCTATAAAAACGCTCCAAATCCATTATTCCAAGTCCTCCTAATTCCTTCGGCCTGCCCACGGTCTGCCAATTTACTAAGCATACTCCTCCTGTGTTGCTTTCTCCATCATCACCTTTCCACAGGAAATTTCTCATAATTTTTTCAATCCTTTTGATGACCCACTTTGGGATGATGAATATTGTAGCGTGATATGTGACAATGGGAAGCAAAACTGACTTCACCAACTGTGATCTGCCAGCCTTGTTCATCAATTTCCCCTTTCAGCCCAGCAATCTGCAACCCACCTTGTCCATCAGCGGCACGTAGTCAATCTTCCTTAGTTTCCTCGTGTGAAGTTGGAGACCCAAATATCAATAAGGGAAAGATTTTATTTGTGCTGGGAAATCTTCAGTTATGTCCTCCAAATCAAGCTCATGACACCTAATTGGAAAAATTTCAGATTTCTGAACATTAGTGCACAACCCTGTGGCCTCCCCAAAGCACACAAGGATATTTTTAGAACTTTGAGATCTCTTTTAGATGGATGCACAAAGATGGCAGCATCATCAGCATAAAGGGAGGTCTTTAATCCTCTCGATCGTGATGTTAGGGGCCTTAGGAGACCCTTGTCATAATCAGAGCATAAAATCCTGTGTAGAGGGTCTATTGCTAATATGAATAGCAAGGGCGATAGGGGATCTCCTTGCCGTAGGCCTCGTTCGTGTTTTATAGGTCTCCCTGGGATCCCATTCAGCAGTACTCGTGAGGACGATGTGGCTAGAATATTGCTAATCCATTCCCTCCATCGAGGGCCAAATCCCAGTCTCTCCATGATATCCAATAGGTATGCCCATGAAACGGAGTCAAATGCCTTGGCAATGTCCAGCTTAAGGAACAATGCTAGTCTTTTCTTGTGTTGTAGTTCTTTTACCAGATTTTGCACAAACACAAAGTTGTCATGTATGCACCTCTTTTTGACAAAGGCACTTTGATTAACAGATACCATGTTGGCCAAGTGAGGAGCCAATCTGTTGGCTAGGAGTTTTGAGAAAATTTTTGCAACACTGTGTATGAGACTTATGGGCCTATAGTCCCCAATCCTCATTGCCTGATCTTTTTTTGGTAAAAGCACAACGTTGGCCGTGTTAAGCAGGATAAATACATTACCCCTTAGCTCCATGAGCTGCCAGAAAACCTGGACCACATATGGTTTGACAATGTCCCAACATGTTGTATAGAAAGCGCCGATGAATCCGTCTGGTCCTGGTGCATTTTCCTTCAGCATGTCGACAATGGCTTTCTTCACTTCATCTTCCTCGATCTCTGCTTCAAGCCCAGCCAGGTCATATGATGGCTAATTTAGCTCGTCCCAATTCAACTTTTTTCTGCTTCTGTGTTTTGTTCCTAACAAATTTCCAAAGTGTTTGCTTATCTCGGCCTCCTTGTTCTCATGTGTGAGTGCTAATCCATTTTCCGTATGCAGAATTTGTATGTGCTTTTTCGGTCTTCTTCCATTGGCTCTCAAATAAAATAGCTTTGTATTCGTGTCACTGTGTCTGATGTTTTTCAGTCTGGCTCTTTGTTTTGTCCTCATCTTCTCAATGGCAACTAGTCCCAGGTATGAATTTTTTATTCTGCTTTTAAAATCTCTTTCATCCTGAGTTAGCGTCCTCCTTTCTTGTGCTTGATCAGGCTGCCAAATTGTTTCCTTGGCAATGGTTAACTGAATATTTATATTGTCGATGCAAGTCTTTTCCAAATTCTTGAGGGCCTTAGCTGTCCTTGACAATTTCGTGTGCAGTCTTCTAACTGCATCCGTATTGGCTTGACTAAGCTTCTTGTACGACTTCCTTGAATCCAGGTAAGTACAACCAATATGTCTCAGACCTGAAGCCCTTAAATCTTGCTTGTACTGTTTCTCCTTGCAGGACTAGGGGACAATGGTAAGATAGAGTTGAAGCCCATGCTTGGAGATGTGCGGTCGGGAAAAGTTCCTCCCAAGAGGCTGTGCAAAACATACGATCAATCCTAGTCATAGTCGGCGTGTCCTGATCATGGTCCATGTATATTTTCTCCCATTTAGGTGAAGCTCCCTTAATTCCAGTCTAAACTAAAAAGAAACATGCATATATGTATGTTTAGGCAATAAAACGTAAGGCCTTGTTTGGATCCTATAGGCGGCTAATTTTAGCCAACTAAAACATTAGCCAGCTAATTTTTTAGTCAACTAATTTTAGGAGGTACTTGTTTGGATCCCTGACTAATGTCTCTGGCTTTTGTATTTTTCTTGCCTTTTTTACGTGTTTCTTGCTTTTTTATATGTTTAGTCGATTTTAGTAGCTTTGAGGTGACTAGAGGCTAAAAGTTTAGGAGGAGGCGGACTAAAAGTTTAGGAGATTTTAGGAGAGCATGTTTGGATGCAAAGTGACTAAAATTAGCCAACTAAAAGTTTAGGAGGTGGATCCAAATAGGACCTAATATGTGTAGTTGTATCCCTCCGTCCGGCCGGGTCTCCCTCCAAGTGTGTTATGGAAAGTGAAAAAAATCAAGCTCATGATCGTTGACGTTGTTTAACAACCAGCACATGCTAACTGCTCGTCATGTTTTAGTTCCAGACGACTTGTTTTCAATGCTTGAACACTTTATTTTTACTTTTTGAGTCTTGGACCACTTATTGCTAGAGATGGCCCAGCTGTTCTCACGGCTTAGTTAAAGCTCAAGACTAGTGCTCCTAGCCATTGCGCGAGAGCAGTTTTACGGTGCCTTATATCAGTAGTATAATAACAGTGGTATGATAAAGGGTAGCAAAGTCATTTTACTCGAATATATAGGCTCCTTTTCCGCCGCCTGCAACGAACTCGATCCGTGACGCGCCTGTCATTCTAGCGCTACGGCGACATAGCGCTGCCGCCGCCACACTCTCGATCTCCCCCTCGCTCGTCATTCCGGTGCCCCCACGCCCACGTTCTTGCCCAGCTCACCACCGCCCTCGATCTCCTTCGCTCGCCGCCAGCCCCGACGTTCTAGCCCAGATCACGTCAACAAATCTTATCAACCATTAGATACGTGCAGATGGGCCCGATTGTTGATTCGGCAATTAGCAGGTTATACAACAGATTATCATGAGCACCGTTCACAGATTAGATTCGTTTGAGGCTTGTCCCAAGTCCGGCAACATATCTTGTTAACCAAATTTCAAACAACTTATATCAAGAGGCATTCGGTGAAGGGTTGGATACAACCAGAGTATATCAACAGCTTGGATACAACCAGCGTGCATTTAGCATGTAAAAGAATATGCAAGTGTGATAGCACAGAACAATCTTCTTGCCATGTACAAACAAATTACATAACAACTCGGATTTAGCATGCAAAGAATATACAAAAAAATGCATCTATGCCACGTCTGCATCCATCATCTACTAAAATGGAATCGATGTCCATTTAACAAGAACAAAAGAAATTACTGGCGGCGACATCACTTCATGCTGGAGGGTGTTGAAAAAACCACGACCATGGGGTTTGTCCATGGCGTGTACGTCGTCGTGTGTGTAAGATGTGTGCGCCGCGTCATGTCGTGACGTGCGCAGGTGTGCTGCAGACTAGCTGCGGCAAGGTATGAGTCGAACGCGATGCGTCGCGTTCCTGGTTGAGCCCGAGTTAGGCGAGCTGCCGGGTGAGTTAGAGTTTGTTAGGCAGGTGTGCTGCGTCGAAGTGCAGGAGAGCTGCGCGAGGCTGAGTCGGGGGTTGTTAGAATTCTGACGTGATCTGCGCATGGATGGCGGCCACGTCGTGCGCAGCGAGGAGATAGCTCGGTCTTGACGTGCGCCCAGGTCGCAGTGTGGAGAACGTGCTCCAGTGCGTGTGTTCCAGGGCTATAAGAGCCCTTGTACTCCCGTATTGCCAATTGGAGTCGAGCAATAGAAAAGAAAAGCAACGGTGTTGTGTCGCCGTGGGCGTTGTGTCGCCATTGCCAGTGTTTGAGCTCGTGTCCATCTCGCATGTGTTTTCCTGGGAGTTCCAACAGAGGGAAAGCAGGGGACGTGAAACAGTTACAAAGAATGTGCCAATCTGCAAAGACATCTGCACGGACTGCAGAGCCGAGAGGAACTACGTGATGATCCTGAGGAGCCATGGACGTTTCAGCCATGGTCAATGACTTGGAAGCACCACACAATCAAACATGTACAGGGGATTCTGAGAATGACGATCCCCGGCCAACAATTTGCAACATTAGGATCCTGCCGCCTCTATGCGAGCGAAGGAGGGGAACATACAAGTGCCATTGCTGGAGGAGGAGTCCCGGATCCGCCGCCAACCGCGCCCGCACGACCTCTCCTTCGCCTTTTGACCCGCCAAAGCCGTCGTCACCAACCACGATCGGCCCTCTGCCTTCAAGCCGCCGCGGCCGCCGCCAGTCCCATTTCAGTGGTCACCGCCTGTGTCAGACCCCATTTCTGGAATCTGTTGTGCATTCTGTATCAGTCCCTGGATCAGTAGCTGATACGTACAAGAACACAGATATGATAATCAAAAGCATACTTCGAATATGTAAATAAGATACCTGGGGTAGAACCCTTAGACAGCGGAAGATCTTGGCCCAAAGCCACAAGCAAACTTGAGAAGCAGAACCAAAAACCCAATCATCGTCGTCTTCTACGAAGTCTTCTCCTACTAAACCAACATTCGCAAACGCGCGAGTACATAAGGTACTCAGCAAGCCCTACACTACACAAGGGTATATACATGCATATTTGGTTGTAGCAAGGCAAGGCTTATTGGTTCATTTGCGAAAAGCAACCTTTATGCAGGGTTTAGGAAGATATACCAAGGATTAGAGAAGGAAAACCATAGTTTGACAATATTTTAGTTGGTTGGCCCTGTGGGAGAATGAAACATTCCCGCCAGTTTCCAAATTTTAGTTGGGCCTTCTGACCTTAATGGCCATACCGACCCGGCACAATTACCATCACTTCCAAAATACGACCAGGCTACTGCTCACGCACACATCAAGGAATTATCATCAAAGTGGCTAATCTTATCGAACTCAACAAAGATGTGTCATATGCCGTGACAACGTCCATCCGGATGAATTTTACACTCTGCAGAGGTTGTACATCTTTTCCCACCGACTACATTGCTCTTGGCGAGGGAGCAACATAGCGAAACCCACCTTTCCCGAGTATCCCCACAATGCCACCCACAAGCCATACCCAGGGGCTCATTCATGAGACTACAAGTAGTCATCATGCAGACCCGTCTGCACATCAAGGTGGGGATCACAAACCAGATCTCCTAAGCAATACACACTCCGGAGTCTTCTCCTGGGCGCTCGTTTGCGCTACTGCCTCCTGGATGGATCAAGGTGGTAGGTACCAGAAAGTTAGGGTCAAGTCCTGCCCATAACAGGATCCGTGGTAGTACGAGAATCATCTAGTTAAAGGTTGAATGAACCGATCCTTATGTGGCCGGACAAGCACCATGCTCCCTCACTAAGGGACTATCATACTTATCCATCATCCCATCATCACTTACTAATGGCCTTGCCCGCAATCCAAACATCCTATCATCACCGCCTCCATCATCATCACTATCATCATCGCCTAACACAGTTGTGCTACTCCCAACCCCAAATATCACACGCACACCACCAAACTCATTTAACACAGTTGTAAAGCATATATGTGAGTAAGGTGTGGCAATGTAGAAACATTGCGAGGGGTCCTAAGCAGTCTAGTAGCAAGGTGATCGTGCCATCATAGAAATGATGGAACTATCCTAGGGATTATCAAGGTGACAGGTAAACAAGGGTAAACAAGGATTTAGATATTAACGCCTAAGTAAATGGCATCAATATCGATAAGCAAATAGGACCATAGCTACACAAGTAGTAAAATAACAAGTAATGCAAGTACGAGAATAGGCCATATGGGTGCATTGCGAAAACTATAGGTTCAATCATGATCAAGGAGAAGTAGAGCTTGCCTGAAAGACGCTATCCTAATCTTTCAATTCTGAGTCTTCAGGATCTTCTGTCGATATCTTTAAGTCTTTCCTCGAACTTTGTATCTTCTGGTTCGTCCTTGACTTGGTTTCTTCGGCTCGTCCTTGAAGATTGAATGCTCCTCGATTTCGTGTGGCTCTTCCTCGGATCTTGCGTAAGCTAACGCATAGAAACATACCGTATAAATAAACTACCGCAAAAGGAATAAAGATCGAAAAGAGCTAAATAAGATTCGATTAACTCCAATAAGAGCCGATAGAACTCCAATGAAGAACAAGGGGTAGAAATCATGCATGATGCATCATATTCTATTTATGAAAGGTTATACATTACTGGTTATGTTATTGGCCTTGTAAAGGCCATATTCACCTAGACAAATTATTAATTATCTAATTTCTCTTAAAAGAAGTAAGGGTGCATGGTTTTGCATAAAACTTTACTTACTGAAATCTTAAGGTGAGTATGATGAGATGCACATGCTTTAATGATGGTGATTGTGTGCATATCTAATATGTAAGCTTATATATTATTCCTATTAAAGAACAAGCATGTAAATGTTTAATTATATGAACTATGCATGACGAGGATATGTAAGCATGCATTTACGTGCAAGGTTAGGTATACAAGTATTTAAAGAACTTACATGAATATGTTTGTTAAGATTAGTTATTTTCTGGTTTAGGTTCTCTACATGCCATCTATTTAAGGGAGGTTACCACGATATTTTATATGTATGAATGCATAATCGAGATTATAAGTAAAAGGCATGCTATGCATATGCTCTTAGGGTATCATGATGTGTACTAAGCTATCACTATGTGTTTGTGCATGTGAGCATATATATACAGTTATATGAAAGGGCAGGCGTTTGTTATAAACGTGTATGAGTTGTTGACATGACAGCAGCACGTGCATGTGATCATGCATGCTATGAATGCACAATTGCAATTAAAAGAGCAATAAATAACAATAGAATTCAATAAGATCCAATGAAAAGACCGCATTTAAACAACATCGACAAATCAAATAGGTTGGTGGCGCCGATGGCCGTCGAATGATTTATCGAAATAGAATTTATCGAGCGAGAGAGGAACTTAGGGTATAGATGGTTTATAGATCTAGTGTGAAGCTCTAAAAGAAGTATCAAAAGATTCTACGTGTTGCCACGAATGCGTGAGCGCAAGAATCGCTCAAAACGGAGCTATGATTGCAAAGTTACGGAGATTTAAAGATTCAAAGGGCTTATTTGTAATTACAGAGGACTTACATGTAATTACAAAAGGTTCTGGGGCTAATCTGTAATTAAGAAAGGTTTAGGGGCCTAAGTGTAAAAAGATAGGGGCTAAATGGTAATTACAGAAAAGTATAAGGGCTTTTCTATAAAAAAGATAGGGTCTAAACATAATTAAAATAAACTAGAGGGGCTTATCTGCAAAATGTATAGGGCCCCGGGATTTCTAGGAATTTTGGATTTATTTTCCTATTGGAAATCCCATGGACTGGGTCCACGGGCTTGTGGACCGGCCGAGGGCTGCGGTCCACCGGTCCATGGTAGACCAGATCGATCTGGCCCGTTGGATCAGGATTGGACGGTGGAGGATGAAGGGGAGATGGGTGCGGCGACCGGCGGCAGCTGAGCGGCGCGGGAGACGGCAGCGACTCGCCGGAGTTGGCCATTCCGGCGCTCCGGTGGGCCAAATTCGATATGGGAGGGAGTGGGGGAGAGAGGAGGTGACAACGGGCTCACCTGAAGGGTCTCGCGAGTCCGGGAAGAGGGGGAGGGAGCTTGCGACGGCAAGGCACTGCGCGGCTAGGGTTTGGGAGCGACGACGGCTCCGGGAATGGTGGAAAAGAGAGCGACGGGCTAGGTTTTATAGGGTAGCGGTGTCGTGCAAGGCAAGGCGAGGGCAGAGGAGGCTTCAAGGCGAAGGATTGCCGGAGTAAATGTGGGGTACGTCGTCCTTATCCGGTCCGGCGAAGCACGTCAGCGTTCTTATCCGATGCGGTCAACGATTGCGACGCCGTCCTGTCTGAACGCGGCAAAAGTTGCGGCGGCGGCTACAGCGGCGGAGAAAGGGACCGGGGAGAGAGAAAGATGGGGCGCGCGCGAGAGAGCTCGAGAGGGAGAGAGAGACTGGAGGTAGGGGAAGGGACTGACATGCGGGGCCCGCCTGTCAGTGGGAGAGGAGTGGACAGGCTAGGCTGGGCCGAGGTGGGCCGAGGGGAAGGAGAGGAAGAGAGGCGGCTGGTCCAGCAGGGAAGAGAAGGAGAAGGTTTCGGCCTAGGGGAGGTTTAGGAAAGAAATTAGTTTAAACTTTTCTGGGATTTCGAATTTGAAAGAATTTCAAATTCGCACAAAAACAAAAGTCAACCAAATATTCAAAATAAACACATTAAAATACAGAAATGCATATGGTGCCATTTGTGCAAATTTTAAATTCAAGATGTTTAAATTCAAGGTGTATTCGCTAGGGTTTGACATATAACTGTCTTAATTTGTTGTAAATTCCAAAGTTCAAACTTTTAGTAAATAATAAATGTAAACAAACACTTGAGCATAAATTTAATATTTCGAAAATTTCAGATTCAACCAAGTTTGAATTACTTTAGTTAATTTTATTTTGAAAATCTTGTGAGAAGGAAATAAATAAACAAAAATTCAAATTCGGAGAGATTTTTATTCCATTTAATTATTGATTTGAAATTGGGGTGTTACAGATATACTACACTTAAAAGGAATCTCGTCCTCGAGATTCAAATGATCTTCTGGATGGTGTAGAACATTTCTTGCGTCTTCCTGCTGCTTGTCAGTAGTAACATCCAATGATTTTGTCATAGGCTTCTGGATGTTGTAAACATTTATAGCACATTCTCTCTACCTTTGTGATCTTCTGTATTGTAGATCAAAGTAGTGGTGATCATTTCTTTAAGGTTGTATGGGCTCCTACCCCACTTAAAAAGGTTTGAATTGGGGTACCAAGATAACGTTCCATTGTTGCTCTGCTTATCTTATCCAAAGAATTTAGGCTTTTTCTTAGTATTCCATCGATTGCTTTTTCCAAATGCCTTTATTTCCAACGTATCCTCAAAGATGGGTTTACTAAACTTCTACACCGTTTTGTAGGTAAAATCATCTCCATTGATTTGGTTTGAAGTCTTTTCTTAATCAAGTCCGGATTTCCTATAGAAAACATAATGATGTACAAAATCATATATGTCATGATGA
This sequence comes from Eragrostis curvula, assembly GCA_007726485.1. Taxonomy (NCBI): domain Eukaryota; kingdom Viridiplantae; phylum Streptophyta; class Magnoliopsida; order Poales; family Poaceae; genus Eragrostis; species Eragrostis curvula. The sequence continues at coordinate 76,308 of RWGY01000178.1, forward strand.
TCGTCCAATCATATCGTGTTCTCAGTTGTACATTGGCGGGCATATCCAGTCCATTAGGTAAGAGACTCCAAAATAGTGGGTGGACTACCCCACTTACAAAGGGTCTATCCTGGGAGATTTCATCTTAATATTCATGTGCTTTACCCAAAAGAAAAGATTATGAAAGTTTCCTTTGTGAATCATGTATTGACGCATGTCACAGTCATTAAATAGAGATTAAACATCTTCTCATTATATCTTATATCATAAACCTGTTTACATGATGGTTCGCCACAGACATTCAGGGTTTTCCAAGGATAAAAGCGACGGGCACAAATTTTACTACTAGTCCAATGGCTTACTCCTTCCAGATAGAAGCTTGCGGTATCTCGTGATCACCTTCAATTATCATTGAAGTGGGAGTCTCAATGGGATTGGCCTGAAAGTCATCGCTGTTATAGTTGGCTTAGGGACAGTCCGCTATGTAGTGTCCTTTCTGCTTGCATAGGTAGCATTTCCGATGTCCTCGTGGAACCTTAACAACATTTCCTTGTTGTAGGTTTCTGTCATCCTGATGACGAGTAGCTGGGTATGTACAATGCAAAGAGGATCCGATGAGCTTCTTCTGTCTTGCTTTCTGATATTTTGGCCTTCTACGATGATTTCTTTTCAGTTTACGGTATTCTTCTTTCTGTTTAAAACTGTGCACTTTGATATTTTGCTCTTGATCCACAATCATATTTTGTTCTTCATCCACAATGATATTTTGCTCCTTATTTACAACAATATCTTGTTCTTTGTCGTTTTCCCACTTTGACCAAGCATCTTCAAGTAAGATGGTAAGATTCATCAAGGTATTGAAGTCTGGATAGACATGAGGGACTAGCTGCAGATTCAGTCTATTGTTAAGTCCTTTCTGAAAGCAATCTTGCGTTTTCTTATCAGTCGATATTTCTTCTCGAGCATAGCGAGAAAGTTTTGTAAACTTGCGAATGTACTCTTGCACTGTCATAGCTCCTTGTTTCAATGAACGAAATTCATCAACTTTCATCTCCATAATTCCTTCAGGGATATGATGGTCACGTAATGCATGTTGAAATTCTTCCCAGCTGATGGTGTCTAGTTCTGTCGTTGCTTCACAGAAATTGTCCCACCATTCAGCGGCAGCTCCAGTTAGTTGATGTGTTGCTAACATCACCTTTTCTAGATCATTAGCGTTGATGACATTGAGATTCTTACTGATGTTCCTGAGCCAGTCATCAGCTGCCAATGGGTCGTCATCTATGCTATTATAGACAGGTGGCCTTAGTTTCATAAATTCTATTATCTTGGAACTGATTCCATGATTATCTTGTTGCTCTTGCAAAAGATCTTGTAGCAGTTGAGTTTGCATGGCTATTACTTCTGCGAAATTGACCGATGATGTTTCAAGAATCTCATTACTTCCTTGGTTGTTGTTACCTTCGGTCTCTTGGTTAGTTTCTTCTTCGTTGTTGTGACTTTCCTCAGTTTCCGGGCTATGAGCTGTGAAGGGTCTTCTTTTGTTCACTTGGCGGTATTGTTGTGTGACTGATTTCTTCCTTTTGTTGGTTCCATCTCTTGCGATTCGTCTCACAGGGTCATAATCTTCAGCTGCTTTTGCACTGCGCTCTTGATGGGTCTGAACTCGAGCGGACCTCTTTGGCGGCATCCTGGTTTCACCAGCAGAGATTTAGGCAGTGGGTAGGGAAGGGTATTGGCCTTAAGCTGTTATTAAGCTGCTACTCTAGTTATTAGACTGTTGTTATTGTTATTATGCTATTTAGTTAGATTAAAGCACACAATCATAGAAAATAAGGGGCCAAAATCAACAAAATCATCGAATCACACAAACAACGCGATTTATTTGTTGAGGCCTCAGGTGTATGCGTGCTACAAACGAGGCTTAAGGCAAAAAGCGGAATGACTATCGATTTTTTATTGTCCTCAGAACTCGACCAATAGTCCATTGACCAAAAGGAATCGAGGGGGTCGTATGACTTGGTCGGTGAAAGAAAAACCATTCTTTACGTTCTCGTATTGGGATGCTCTCTTGACTTGATGGCTTTTGTCCTTTTGTTGGTCTATCAGTGCTCTTTCCATGTTACCCAACCTTTCAAGTATACTTGCTATGATAGGAGGTGACATCAGGGAGGTGCCATCCATGTTATTCCAAACTTCTTGCCCTTGAGGCTTTTCCTATACCTCAATCTCTGCAGATAGTGCAAGCTTTCGAGATTCTTTATTCATCTTGTTGGTCTCTGCATCTCTTGCTGCATTGTATGGTTCGTAGGAGGGGCAAGCATCGACCTTATGTCCAGGGCTGTGACAACTGAAGCATGTCCTCTTAATGACCTTAGCGCCATTGGCATTTCTCTTTTGTCTAGGAACAAAATCCGGTTCGCGGTGGACCTGATATAATCTTCCCTCCACTTCTACGGTCACGTAGCCGGGGTTGTCCATTAGGTTGAAATTTCCTGTGCAGACATGGTGAGTTGAGAAGTGACTTCTGCGGTTGATCGAGAGAAGAGAATGAGATTCTTTTTTTAAAAGAAAATGGGGGAGCGGTAGTATGGAAGATTTTGTAACTAGTTTTGAAAATAGTCATTTTTCGAACGTGACAAATCTTAGGTTTTCGTTCTACGGTCAAGTATTGCTCTGATACCACTCTGTCAGACCCCATTTCTGGAATCTGTTGTGCATTCTATATCAGTCCCTGGATCAGTAGCTGATACGCACAAGAACACAGATATGATAATCAAAAGCATAGTTCGAATATGTAAATAAGATACCTGGGGTAGAACCCTTAGACAGCGGAAGATCTTGGCCCAAAGCCACAAGCAAACTTGAGAAGCAGAACCGAAAACACAATCGTCGTCTTCTACGAAGTCTTCTCCTACTAAACCAACATTCGCAAACGCGTGAGTACATAAGGTACTCGGCAAGCCCTACACTACACAAGGGTATATACATGCATATTTGGTTGTAGCAAGGCAAGGCTTATTGGTTCATTTGCGAAAACAAACCTTTATGCAGGGTTTAGGAAGATATACCAAGGATTAGAGAAGGAAAACCATAGTTTGACAATACTTTAGTTGGTTGGCCGTAGGGGAGAATGAAACATTCCCGCCAGTTTCCAAATTTTAGTTGGGCCTTCTGACCTCAATGGCCATACCGACCCGGCACAATTGCCATCACTTCCAAAACACGAGCAGGCTACTGCTCACGCACACATCAAGGAATTATCATGAAAGTGGCTAATCATATCGAACTCAACAAAGATGTGTCATATGCCGTGACAACGTCCATCCGGATGAATTTTACACTCTATAGAGGTTGTACATCTTTTCCCACCGACTACATTGCTCTTGGCGAGGGAGCAACATAGCGAAACCCACCTTTCCCGAGTATCCCCACAATGCCACCCACAAGCCATACCCAGGGGCTCATTCATGAGACTACAAGTAGTCATCATGCAGACCCGTCTGCACATCAAGGTGGGGATCACAAACCAGATCTCCTAAGCAATACACACTCCGGAGTCTTCTCCTGGGCGCTCGTTTGCGCTACTGCCTCCTGGATGGATCAAGGTGGTAGGTACCAGAAAGTTAGGGTCAAGTCCTGCCCATAACAGGATCCGTGGTAGTACGAGAATCATCTAGTTAAAGGTTGAATGAACCGATCCTTATGTGGCCGGACAAGCACCATGCTCCCTCACTAAGGGACTATCATACTTATCCATCATCCCATCATCACTTACTAATGGCCTTGCCCGCAATCCAAACATCCTATCATCACCGCCTCCATCATCATCACTATCATCATCGCCTAACACAGTTGTGCTACTCCCAACTCCAAATATCACACTCACACCACCAAACTCATTTAACACAGTTGTAAAGCATATATGTGAGTAAGGTGTGGCAATGTAGAAACATTGAGAGGGGTCCTATGCAGTCTAGTAGCAAGGTGATCGTGCCATCATAGAAATGATGGAACTATCCTAGGGATTATCAAGGTGACAGGTAAACAAGGGTAAACAAGGATTTAGATATTAACGCCTAAGTAAATGGCATCAATATCGATAAGCAAATAGGACCATAGCTACACAAGTAGTAAAATAACAAGTAATGCAAGTACGAGAATAGGCCATATGGGTGCATTGCGAAAACTATAGGTTCAATCATGATCAAGGAGAAGTAGAGCTTGCCTGAAAGACGCTATCCTAATCTTTCAATTCTGAGTCTTCAGGATCTTCTGTCGATATCTTTAAGTCTTTCCTCGAACTTTGTATCTTCTGGTTCGTCCTTGACTTGGTTTCTTCGGCTCGTCCTTGAAGATTGAATGCTCCTCGATTTCGTGTGGCTCTTCCTCGGATCTTGCGTAAGCTAACGCATAGAAACATACCGTATAAATAAACTACCGCAAAAGGAATAAAGATCGAAAAGAGCCAAATAAGATTCGATTAACTCCAATAAGAGCTGATAGAACTCCAATGAAGAACAAGGGGTAGGAATCATGCATGATGCATCATATTCTATTTATGAAAGGTTATACATTACTGGTTATGTTATTGGCCTTGTAAAGGCCATATTCACCTAGACAAATTATTAATTATCTAATTTCTCTTAAAAGAAGTAAGGGTGCATGGTTTTGCATAAAACTTTACTTACTGAAATCTTAAGGTGAGTATGATGAGATGCACATGCTTTAATGATGGTGATTGTGTGCATATCTAATATGTAAGCTTATATATTATTCCTATTAAAGAACAAGCATGTAAATGTTTAATTATATGAACTATGCATGACGAGGATATGTAAGCATGCATTTACGTGCAAGGTTAGGTATACAAGTATTTAAAGAACTTACATGCATTTGTTTGTTAAGATTATTTATTTTCTGGTTTAGGTTCTCTACATGCCATCTATTTAAGGGAGGTTACCAGGATATTTTATATGTATGAATGCATAAGCGAGATTATAAGTAAAAGTCATGCTATGCATATGCTCTTAGGGTATCATGATGTGTACTAAGCTATCACTATGTGTTTGTGCATGTGAGCATATATATACAGTTATATGAAAGGGCAGACGTTTGTTATAAACGTGTATGAGTTGTTGACATGACAGCAGCACGTGCATGTGATCATGCATGCTATGAATGCACAATTGCAATTAAAAGAGCAATAAATAACAATAGAATTCAATAAGATCCAATGAAAAGACCGCATTTAAACAACATCGACAAATCAAATAGGTTGGTGGCGTCGATGGCAACACGGGATTAAGTTCAACTAAGCGATAGCTGAAGTAGGTTATGGTTGAATCTAGGTCACGATGAAAAGAGGTTACTATGCTTTGGTATAGGAGGACACGGCGATATTGGCTAGGTTCAACACTAACAAGGTGAAGGAACATTGGCGCTTTGCGGGATAGACGTCGAATGATTTATCGAAATAGAATTTATCGAGCGAGAGAGGAACTTAGGGTATAGATGGTTTATAGATCTAGTGTGAAGCTCTAAAAGCAGTATCAAAAGATTTTACGCATTGCCACGAAGGCGTGAGCGCAAGAATCGCTCAAAACGGAGCTATGGTTGCAAAGTTACGGAGATTTAAAGATTCAAAGGGCTTATTTGTAATTACAGAGGACTTACATGTAATTACAAAAGGTTCTGTGGCTTATCTGTAATTAAGAAAGGTTTAGGGGCCTAAGTGTAAAAAGATAGGGGCTAAATGGTAATTACAGAAAAGTACAAGGGCTTTTCTATAAAAAGACAGGGTCTAAACATAATTAAAATAAACTAGAGGGGCTTATCTGCAAAATGTACAGGGCCCCGGTTATTTTCCTATTGGAAATCCCATGGACTGGGTCGACGGGCTCGTGGACCGGCCGAGGGCTGCGGTCCACCGGTCCACAGTAGACCAGATCGATCTGGGCCGTTGGATCAGGATTGGACGGTGGAGGATGAAGGAGAGATGGGTGCGGCGACCGGCGGCAGCTGACCGGCGCGGGAGACGGCGGCGACTCGCCGGAGTTGGCCATTCCGGCGCTCCGGTGGGCCAAATTCGATATGGAAGGGAGTGGGGGAGAGAGGAGGAGACAACGGGCTCACCTGAAGGGTCTCGCGAGTCCGGGAAGAGGCGGAGGGAGCTTGCAATGGCGAGGCACTGCGCGGCTAGGGTTTGGAGCTTGGGAGCGACGACGGCTTCGGGAATGGTGGAAAAGAGAGCGACGGGCTAGGTTTTATAGGGTAGCGGTGTCGTGCAAGGCAAGGCGAGGGCGGAGGAGGCTTCGAGGCGAAGGATTGCCGGAGTAAATGCGGGGTACGGCGTCCTTATCCGGTCCGGCAAAGCACGTCAGCGTTCTTATCCGATGCGGTCAACGATTGCGACGCCATCCTGTCTGAACGCGGCAAAAGTTGCGGCGGCTACAGCGGCGGAGAAAGGGACCGGGGAGAGAGAAAGCTGGGGCGCGCGAGAGAGCTCGAGAGGGAGAGAGAGAGACTGGAGGTAGGGGAAGGGACTGACATGCGGGGCCCGCCTGTCAGTGGGAGAGGAGTGGACAGGCTAGGCTGGGCCGAGGTGGGCCGAGGGGAAGGAGAGGAAGAGAGGCGGCTGGTCCAGCAGGGAAGAGAAGGAGAAGGTTTCGGCCCAGGGGAGGTTTAGAAAAGAAATTAGTTTAAACTTTTCTGGGATTTCGAATTTGAAAGAATTTCAAATTCGCACAAAAAAAAAGTCAACCAAATATTCAAAATAAACACATTAAAATACAGAAATGCATATGGTGCCATTTGTGCAAATTTTAAATTCAAGATGTTTAAATTCAAGGTGTATTTGCTTGGGTTTGACATATACCTATCTTAATTTATTGTAAATTCCAAAGTTCAATCTTTTAGTAAATAATAAATGTAAACAAACACTTGAGCATAAATTTTATATTTCAAAAATTTCAGATTCAACCAAGTTTGAATTACTTTAGTTAATTTTATTTTGAAAATCTTGTGAGAAGGAATGAAATAAACAAAAATTCAAATTCGGAGTGATTTTTATTCCATTTAATTATTGATTTGAAATTGGGGTGTTACAGCCTGCTTTTTGAACCCTAGCTGAATACGAACGAGATAGAATTGAACTTGTCACGGATCATTGGATCAGGTATACATATCCCTCTTGTCAGTTCAAACATTTACAAGTCTGCCATTTAATTTCTTTCCTAAAATACCCTTGTATTTAAGATACTACTTAAAAATACTAGTGGTACTAGTGTGGGAGAACAATCAATCTGAACCGTCGATTTATAAATACCACTAGTATATATTAGTGGTATAGGGCACCGTAAAACTCCTCTTGCGCGAAGACACAGGACGATATATGCCTGGCAAGGCTGCTCCACAATATCCAAACCTCTAGCTTTATTAGTGACAATTCTTCTGGCAAATGCAGCCGAACAAATACTCACATGGTACGTAGTATAGGATTGGAAGGCGCTGGGAATTAGACTCTGCCAAATGAATGTCTGCCATGACCTTTTCATACTTATCGTACTCGTTAGAGGGGGAGCTATAGCTATTGGACACATTCTTATGGCGTAGAGAAGCCGTGTCGCACACTGACCTGAAGTCAACTATTGCTATAGTTTTTGTATATCATTTGGTGCTGATCGTAGATTGTCGAAACTACACCTTGATCCGGCTCCGCGGCCGTCCGATTCTCCTACCCGCTGGCCAGTGGAAGCACAGCCTTCACCTCCCACAGCAGACAAGGCAGCGCCAGCCGTCCTCTTGCTCACCTGCCAACCCTACCTCCGAAGCTTTGCCCCGCCCACTGCTCCTGTCGCCAATTCATCGCATATCTACGCACTCTCATTCCTACGCGAATCGGTCCTCCAGATTCTTGGCTTTTGATGCTGCTCTTTGATTTAGGAACACGACAGACAAGGATGGTGCTCCATGCTTCGACTGATATAACCATGTATTTTTACCTTTCCCTAGATTTGGAGCTTCCGTTTCTGAGTTAAACCGGTAATGTCGGTTCACAATTGCTCAGGTATCTAATGCATACATGTTTGTATCTAACTAGCAAATTGCCCGTGCGTTGCTACAGGGCGACGTGTGTTGCCCCGCAAGCCAACACGCAACTATATATTAAAAATAAATCAATAGATAGAATCAAGTACAATGAATTTAGTAAAAAATAATATTTATATGCTTATGCATTGTAATATTAGCAAAAATGAAATCACGAGATGAGGGTTTGAAACGACGACTACCATAATATTATTTTATGACGTAATCGAGAGTGCATCAAGTAGTGGTAAAAAGTTTATTAAAGTCATAAAACATGTTTCTTGATTAAATATCTAATTTATTATTCAATATACATGTTACAACAATAGACGGGCCATTGTAAAATTGAGTGCACAAAGTTTGGGGTTTATTGTGCAAAACCCCTGGGTCAAACAACAATGTTTGGAAATACAAGTAACATAGTTGCAAATAGTGTGTTGCTCCATCTGAAACATAAAATTCGATTCTTATAGGAGGCTTACAACAAACATTTTGGTTTCTCTCAATTTCTGACCCAATCCAAACTTCTCTATTTTGCGCGACGCAACCAGAAAAGAAAGCCCGCTACGCGCAGCCCACCGGACCACTTTGTAGTATGTGAAAGGAACTCGATTCAAGTGCTATAAGACAAAAAGAATTGAACTCGGACATTTAAAAATCAAACGAATTCAACACGAATTCGGATTGGCAGGACGAAAATCTGTCAAACGAAAAACGAAGTTCACGACCTCTTACAAACTTATTAAGTAGTCGGATTGGCAGGACGAAAATCTGTGAAACGAAAAACGAAGTCGACGACCTCTTACAAACTTATTAAGTATAGTAAGTATAGATTTACGTGTTGCCCAGAAACCAAGCTGCTCAATTATTTTTTCAATGATCTTAGTCTTACGTGCCTGTGCGTGAAAGAATATTTGCGGTTGACATTGACAGGTTGACTAATGTAACAGTGACAGACTGCCCGATCACTACAATTGCTCAGGTTGTCACACGCTGAGATAAGAGTGACACACTGCCCGATCACCACGATCACCACCTTTGATTTGATTCTCTCTGGTGATTTTTCTTTTCTATTTTTGTCATCTTTTGCCATCTCTTTTTTGCTCTTCCAAAGAATAAGGCGATGACAATGAACAGCGAGATCTTGTAATTCACTGAAAATGAATGAGGTTGTCTCAAGCAAACGAGATAGCAGTGAAGTGAAGCCGAAGAAACTTGACCGGCAGCTTGCCGGATGACAATTGGAGACTCTTATTATGGCTGAGTATAACTGGTACGTAACTTTTGCTGCCATGCTGAACCGAATTATGCTTCGTTGTTAGTTTGGCCATCAACTGTGGCACATTGCTCTCGAAAATAAGAATGCACATCATCAGGCAGCCATTAATGATCAACTGTCCAGCAAAAAAAGAAAAGATGACGTTTAACAACGAGCACATGCGAACTGCTCATCATGCATGTTCTGCTTCCAAACAACTTAATTACAAAGCCTGAACTCTGTTTTTCTTTTGGGGGGTTCTTTTGGGTTGGGGACCTCTTATTGCTATACGTGGTCCAGTCAGTTCCCTCGGCCTAATAAACGCTCAAGACTTGTGTACCTTGCCATTGCCAGCAGCCCACACATGCCGATATAAGCCAGGCAAGCCAGCAACAGTGTGTCACAATGCCCACATACCCACTAGTTCTCCAGTACAAACCTCTAGCTCTGTCAGTGCTAGTTCTTCTGGCAAAAGCAGAAGAATGGATATCCGCATGGTCTATATTATGGGACTGAAAGGCGCTGGGAATAAAACTTTGCAGAAATTTTATCTTGTATGACCTTTTCATAACACTCGTACCAGCTGGGTGGCAAGCCACTGCAATCCAACATAATGTCCTGGTGCTTGGGATGAAGCAGGCCTGACCTGAAGCTATTGTAGTTTGAGGGGAAGTAACCTTGTTCTGCGAGCATAAGCGGTTTCCATTGCACATCCCCCACCTTCTGGATACAAAACCAATTTTCTTTTTCAGTTTGCATGTGCAAGGTCACTATGTCCTAAGAAGCAGCAGTCCCTTCCTTTTTATTAGTCAGTTTATCACAAAGATATATATGCACATCAAAGTCCTGCATATATGCTGTGTTTTTTTAAGCAATATAAGGGGCAATTCCCTTAATAACTGGGCATTGCGCTTCTACCCCTGGTTCGTCTCTCAATTAATTGTGATTTTACCCCTCCTTTTTTAACTTTGCGATTTTACCCCTGGTTTTTCAAACCGATGCAAGAAATTACCCATGCGGTTGCAATTTTATCCCTTGTTTTGAAGCAAATCAGGGGCAAAATCGCAACCACAGTGGTAACTTTTGCTTCAATTTGAAAAATCAAATGTAAAATCGCAAAGTTGAAAAACGATGGGTAAAATCGCAATTAGGAGGCATAGCAGGGGCAGAAATGCAATATTCCCTAATAGCTGGATGCTAATTTAATTGGTCTTGTTTTTTCAGGACTAACCTTCATGCATGATAAATCATTTGTAGCAATTTATATTTGGGTTAATTGGATTTGTGACACTGAAATCATTGAAAGAACCCCGTTAAGATTTCGACCTCTGAAAGATCCAATTTTTTAGAAATTTACCGTTCCGTTAATGTTAGCTGGCCTTTACTAAAGATTTGGACCTTTCGATGCTAGAAATCTTAACGGAGTTCTATCAGTGGTATATTTCTAAAACACGGACCTTTTAGTGTCACAGATCCAATTTTCCTTTGTATGTTATTCATCTTTCAGAGTATTAATGTAGGGGGTCAGTATTTCTTCATGTACTAATGCAATGCTCCTTTCATTCACAAAATACAAATAAAAAAAGCTATGTAGCAATTTTCACTGCATGTGCAATGCTCGATACTCATGATGCAAACTCTTCAAATGATTTGGCCTCTATTTCTTTCATTAAAGAAAAAACAAGAATGTGAAAGGTATGCGAGAATAAAGAGCATACAAAACTCTGTTTTCAATGTATGGTTCTAGATTTTTCAATGTGAAGAACAATGCGATGATGAGGCTATCTTAAAAATATGTTTCTACACCGGTGTGCAAAAAAACAGGTTTGTTTTCATTCTATTATTGTGATCCATAATAGTGTGTTCTTCTTGGGAAATGCTAACTGACCTACGTTAACAGGTTAAGGTCTGCCCGTGGATCATGTGAGATACAAATTCTAATCAGTCTTGAAATTAATGTTAACTACTCAACTTCAGATGCAGCCTACTAATTAAGATTCAACCTGTCCACCATGCATCAAGGAGACTCTTAGGACCATGGAAACAACAAAAACCACCCATTGACAGTAGCCTTATGGCTCGCTAGGACTAGGACTAGCGGCGCATTCTAAATTGTAAAAACTGGTACATAATTTGGGCTTCCATGCTGCATCGATTATGCTTCGTTGTAAATTGGCCATCAATTTTTGCATTTCTCACTCAAATCAAAAGTGCACATAATCAAGCAAAGCATTTATAGTTCAACAGCCCAGCTATAAAAAGAATTGTATTTATGAAACAGCGCATGCGAACTGGTCGTCAATTTTAGCTTCCAGACGACTTAATTCTGCACTCTTTCTTTTCTTAGTTATGGACCACTTATTGCGAGATCAAAAAAAAAAATGGACAACTTATTGCTATACGTGGCCCAGTCAGTTCTCTCAGCCTAATTAACGCTCAAGACTTGTGTACCTTGCCATTGCCAGCAGCCACACACACCGATATAAGCCAGGGAAGCCAGCAAAAGTGTGCCACGACACGATGCCCATAGTATACACTCTCTGTCTACTCCAGAGCTTTTAGCTTTATTAGTGGCAGTTCTTCTGGCTATCGCAGAAGAATGGATATTCACAAGGTCTATAGTATACGACTGGAAGGCGCTGGGAATTAAATTTTGCCGAAATTTGGTCAGGTAGCAGTCGGATGTTGTCCTGGTCAATAGTGTAGGTCTGCATGAACTCTTTTGGAAGCCACCTCATTCCAACATTGAGCTTCGCATGCCTGTCGCCCCTGAAGCAATGGCAGTTTGCGGGCATAGTGCGCCGCAGGATATGAACGAAGATGTTTAGCGTCAACTGCCGATGCGCCAACTGCCCAAATGATACACCCCGTTCTCCAATTGGACGGTGCCTGGCCCGGCTGCACAGCGCCGTTGTACACCGGTTTCCTGGCGCTGTCGAGGATGCTCTCCTTGTACGTGACCATAGCCTGATTGCCTTCTTTCAGCCAGAGCTGGAAAAAGACGGTGGGCTCGCCTGTGCTCCACTCAAACCTTCTCAAGCCTTTCGGGTAGAAGCTGAACTTCCACTTATTTGCGGCCTCCAGTGTGGAACTTGCCGGAGTCGACGGACGTACCTTAGAGCACCATTGCGTTGATGCCTGCCGCGCGCGGACGGAGGAAATGGAGGCGAATGCCTTCCAAGCTCGCTGGCACGCGCCACGGACAGCCAGAACCAGCGGCGCCAGCGCCGTGAAAGCCGAAATGGTCGATCTCGATGAGTTGACTGTTGTGTATATCGAGATTGTGAAAGTTGTTTTGTTTGATGTATTCGAAGGGGATAGGGCACCGTGGAACAATAAGCATGCACGTTTCCTAGCTAGCTTGTGTGGAGGGAGGTCTAAACTGAGTAGAAACGTGCATATATGTATGTTTAGTATAGGCAATTAAAACGTAGGATGTTGAACTTGTATGTTGTATCCCTCCGTCCGGCTGGAAGGAGCTGGGAATCAAACTTGGAATCCAACTTGAGCACTGAAACCTCGCACATGACATTGACGCAGTGACGATGAGCTGACTGACGAAACTTCATTGTTAGCTGGCCATCAAGGGCAAGGCATAAACTTGGGCACATTTCTCTCAACAAAGAAGCGCACATAGTCAGGCAATGCAATTAATGTTCAATAGCCCAGCTATGCAATTAATGTTCAATAGCCCAGCTAAGAAAAAGGATCATACTAGTTCTCAACACACGGAAACTGCTCTTATGTTTCTGCACAACTTAATTTTAAAGCCTGAACTTCCTTCCTTTTTTTTTTCCTTTAGTCGTGGACCTTTTATTGCCACGTGGTCCAGTCCTCTAAGACTCTACTCGGGCCAGTTTCAGTGAATTGGCGATATAGGGAAGCAACCGTGTGCCAAAGTGCCCACCATATCCATTAGCTCTCCAGTACAAGCCTCTAGCTAAGTGCCAATTCTTCTAGCCAACGCACAAGAAACTCAGATTGTTTATAGATTTTTTTTTTTTTTTGCGACTAGATTGTTTATAGAATAGGATTGAAAGGACCGGGGAATAAACTATGCCAAACTTCCATCTCCAGTCACCTTCTCTCAACCCTCGTACCAGCCTGGAGGGAAACCGTAGTAATCGAACATTATGTACTGGTCCTGCGTGGAACGTTTGAGGCCCTGACCTGAGACGATGGAAATTTGTGGCAAAGCAGTCATGCTTTGCAAGCAGAGGTGCGTCGACATTGGGCACTGCAGTATCAGGCTAAGACATTCAGTTTCTTTTTTAGTTCGCTTGTGCAAGATCACAATAGTCATAAGAAAGCGAAGAAATTTCTTTCCTTTTTATCTCAGTTTGGTAAAACCCAATGGTACGGCTAAGTCCTGCTTGAGTTAATTTAATCACTATAAGGGGCAGATCTTTCAATAACGGAACCATGTTTTAATTGCGAGACTAGCGCTGAAGAATGTTCATACACCATCAGTCAGTTGGAACGAAATCTACATAGCAATTTGCGTTGAACATTCAACGTTCTACACTGATGATAGAAACTATTCAAAGTATTTTAGTCTCTGTTTTTTTTTTTTTTTGACCGAAATTTTAGTCTCTGTTTTGTTCACGAAGGAAAAAAAGAAAAAGTATGGTATGAGAGGAAAGAGAGCATGAAACTTGGGAGCACTTAGCTTAATAATGTCTACACAAATTTCTCTTTTGCAATTTTGATCCGTGACGGCATGCATGACGACTCTGTCGGCTGGGATGCGAAAGCTCTTTACCGTGCTATTGCCGAACTGACAACAAAACTAATGTGAATTAACTGTTAGGTTATCGGCGGAACGACGGCACGTAGATCACGACAGATAACAAAAAGTAAAACTGGAATAGAGGAAACGAAATTCTTTATTGCGAAATTTTGGTGTCAGCGTACACAGGGGGGGTCTCCTCAACTATTTATAGGGGTGGAACCCTAACTTCGTGTTGGGCTCCAATGCGATAAAGTAGCCCACATGGACCAGGACAGCTTCTTCTAGAAGTTGGGCCTGGCTCATTAAGAGTTTTACAACACTCCCCCTTGGGCTCTTTATCGTGATAAGTATGCCTCATAAAAACTCCTAAAAACCCAGTGGGAAAAATTGGAGAAAAGAGCACATATTACCACCACTTGTATGCACACATTGTCTCGTTAAAAACCTTATTTAGAAAACTTCATGTGAAAAACTCATAAGGGAAAAAGAGTGCAATGTTTTTAATCTTCATGATTAATGTTTATCAATCTTCATGACTGATATGAATTATCTTCGAGATAACTCATTTAGTTCGGGAATGTGATGTACTTAGGGAAGTTCTCCCCCTGTTCCAAGCACTTCTCTAAGTCTTCTCATGCCAATACCACGCCGACACTCTTCGAGAGTACGGGAAGGTAAGGCCTTTGTGAACATATCTGCGAGATTGTCACAAGATCGGACATGTGTTACTAAAATCTCTCCCTGCTCTTGCATTTCATGCGTGTGGAAGAATTTAGGTAACATATGCTTTGTCCTGTTCGACTTTACGTATCCCGATTGTACTTGTGCAATACAAGCTTTATTATCTTCATAGATAATTGTAGGGGATGGAGTATACGCCACTCCACTGGTCTTCATTATATGGCTTGTCATCCTCCTGAGCCAGGCGCACTCCTTTGCAGCTTCAAACAAGGCGATGATCTCCGAGTAATTTGTCGATGTAGCAACCAATGTTTGCTTCGTTGACTTCCACGAAATTGCAGTTCCTCCAAATAAAAACACATATCCCGTCTGAGATATTGATTTATGTGGATCAGATAAATATCCAGCATCAACATAACCCACAAGGGTTAATTCCCCATTCTTCTTGAAAAATAATCCAAGGTCTTCAGTTCCTCTCAAATATCGGAGGATTTGCTTGATGCCATTCCAATTCCTTCGAGTTGGTGCTGAGCTATATCTCGCAAGTAGATTAACAGCAAAAGCTATGTCGGGCCTTGTACCATTCGCAAGGTACATCAAGGCTCCAATGGCACTGAGATATGGATATTGAGGTCCCAATAATTCCTCATCTTCCTGCTTCGGTCTAAAAGGATCTTGATCTATATCAAGTGATCTCACCACCATAGGTGATCGGAGTGGATATGCTTCGTGCATATTAAATCTCTCTAATACCTTCTTGGTATAGTTTGATTGGTGCAAGAGTACCCCTTCAGGAGTATGTTCAAGTTGTAAACCTAAACAATATGTAGTCTTGCCCAAGTCTTTCATTTCAAATTCAGTCTTCAAGTATGAGCAAGTCTCTTCAATTTCATTGGTAGTACCAATGATGTTCAAGTCATCAACATAAACAGAGATTATGCAAAAGCATTTCTCTGATTTCTTTATGAATACACAAGGACAATCTTCATTCTTAACAAATCCCTTTTCCAAGAGAAATGTACTGAGCTTGTTGTACCACATTCTCCCTGATTGTTTCAAACCATATAGCGACTTCTGTAATTTGACACTATATAATTTGCGGTCATCTTCATTTGGGACTTTAATACCTTCTGGAACTTTCATATAGATTTCTGTATCTAATGTTCCATATAGATATGCTATGACCACATCCATAAGTCGCATCTGCAAATTCATATTCACCGCCATTGAGATTAAATACCGGAATGTGATTCCATCCATTACGGGAGAGTAGGTTTCTTCGTAGTCAATGCCAGGTCTCTGCGTGAAACCTTGAGCTACGAGTCTCGCTTTATATCTAGTCACTTCATTTTGAGCATTTCTCTTCCTGACAAACACCCATTTGTGACCTACTGGTTTAATGCCAGTTGGTGTAAGGTTTACACTACCAAACACTTCTCTTTTCTTCAGCGAGTTTAACTCTGCACAGATTGCATCTTTCCACTTTGGCCAATCAGGACGCTTCTTGCATTCCTTCATTGATTTTGGTTCAGATTCCAAATCAATTTGTGTTGCAATCGTTTCAGCAAAGTATGTATTGACTTCAAGTGTCTTCCTATTATATACCACTCCCGTCTCAACATAATTCGTTGAGTTTTCGTTTCCTTGATCCTCATTATCGATAGATACATTGAGGTCAGGAATTTCCGGTATCCCTTCGTGAGATTCATGCATATTCTCACTTGGGTTTAATTCTTCAAGTCTCACCACTTCATGTGGATCACTTTCACCTTCTTTGGTTTTCTTTTGAGCAGTTTGCTTAGGCTTCTTCTCCGCAGGACGTCTCCTAGGAGTTTTAGCTTGAGCTTGTACTCTAGGCTTCTTGGGTGCCCTTTTAACCGATTCACTCCCCCTCTTCCTAGCATTCGTTGCTTTTATGGAAGATGGTTGGAATTCCATATATTCATCCTCTTCAAATGGGATTTCTATTCTTTCAGGAGCATTTACAGCCGGTATATGAGACTTCACAATGTCTCTTGTATTGGTGAAAGCTTCAGGCAATTCATTAGCAACTCTCTGCAAGTGGAGTATATTCTGAACTTCGAGTTCAGCTTCTTTAGTGCGAGGATCCATTCCTAGGATTCCTTTAGCGTCCCAATCTATTTGCCGGCATTCTTCTCTAGAGAGATACTTTCCTCCCCCTAATGCCGGGAAATGATCTTCATTAAAGATACAATCACCGAACCTTGCAGTATGCAAATCTCCAGTGGAGGGTTCTAAATACTTGATTATGGACGGACTTTCATATCCAACGTAAACTGCGAGTTTCCGTTGTGCGCCCATAGCAGTTCGCTGAGGTGGAGGGATTGGAATGTACACAGCACATCCAAATCTCCGTAAATGGGAAACATTTGGTATTCTACCACGCACCAATGCTAATGGTGATTCTTCATGTGTAGCAGATGGTCGTAATTGGATAAGTGCTGCTGCATGCAACACCGCATGCCCCCAACAAGAGGTAGGCAATAAGCAATTCTGTAACAATGGTCGAGCGATCAATTTGATCCTCTTGATTAATGATTCTGCAAGACCATTTTGTGTATGCACGTGTGGTACGGAGTGTTCCACTTTGATGCCCATACTCATACAATAATCATCAAATACCTTCGATTTAAATTCTCCAGCATTATCCATTCGAATGGATTTGATTCTATGATCTGGAAAATGTGTCTTCAATTGTATGATCTGGTCAGTCAATCGTGCAAATGCATGGTTTCTAGTAGATAATAGACATACATGGCTCCACTTCGAGGAAGCGTCTATTAACACCATGAAGTAGCGGAAAGGCCCTGATAAGGGACTAATTGGTCCGCATATATCACCTTGAATTCGTTCAAGAAATGACATAGATTCTGCTTGAATCTTAAGCTGCGAGGGGCGAGTAATAAGCTTCCCCTTTGCGCATGCAATGCACAAGAAATCTGCTTGATTTGGGAAATCTTTTGTCTTCAAATTATGCCCCGTTGCATTCTTCGTAATTCTCTGCATCATATTAAGGCCAGGGTGACCAAGACGGTCATGCCATAATCTATATGCTTCTTGATTGGTAAAGATAGTCTTGAACGTAGCAAATTCTTTGTTTGGCTTAATATACGTATAGTACAAGCCTTCTTTGACTGACGAACAACTTTTAATAGTGGTCTTCTTATTGTCTTCTTTCTTGGTTATGATAAGACGTTCTTCACCTCCATCGTCATTGGTTTCTACGTGAAACCCATTTCTTCGGATATCCTTAAAGCTTAACAATGTCCGGGTTGAATCCGGATAAAGTAGAGCTTCTTGGGTTGTTAATTGCGTACCATTTGGTAGGACAAATGTGGCCCTTCCTGTGCCAACAATCTTATTATTATTGCCAATAACAGTAAGAATATTCCCAGTATACTTTCGAAGTGTCTGAAAATAACAAGTGTCCCTTAGAATAGTAGCGGTGGTGCAACTGTCTACGAGACAGAGCTCCTCATCCATAGTTATTTTCCTCCACAATGCTGTAATTCATACATAAGAAATGTATAAACAAAGAGAGTAATCAATGACAAACTTCACAAACTGATTTATTCAAAGCAAATGTCTTCTCTTCGAGAGATTACATAAACGAACTAATTCCTTCGAGGAATTTAAACTTATTTCACTCCTATTACAAATAGATAACTAAGTAATTCTTAATAGTCTTCATGACTACGCAGAATCTCCATGCACATCTTCCTCTTCATCCATGAGATCATTGTCCAACTCCAGGTCAGAGGATTTGCTTGGTGTTGCATGGTCCATTGGTGCCTTTGTTGTTGGCTGCGTGCCTTCAACAAAGTTAGCCTCATGCTGCGCGAGCTTCTTTTTGAGGTCTTTGTACATGTCAACATACTTCTGTGGTGTTTCACATATTTTGGACCAATGGCCATGCATACCACACCTATAGCAATCCTGATCCTGTTCACCATACGCTCCCCCTGAAGGTGTCTTCTTTGACTTCCCTTTTGCGTTCTTCTTGAAAGCATTAGGTTTGTTTTGAACCTTCGGGGGTGCATTTGGTGTAGCTTTGGGAGCACCTTTCCCCTTGTTATTCTTGTTCTTCTTCTTCTTATTGAAGGAGACGGCATTCGCTTCATGCGGTGCCAATGAGCCAGTAGGACGATTCTTATGATTCTCCATGATCAATTCGTCCTCCCCCTGATCTTGCTGCAATGCATTACTCAGGGCGACGTAGGTTTCATAATTCTCCTTCTTGTACTGGCGGCTCACATGAGTGAACTTAGGGTGAAAGGTGGAGAGGGTCTTGTTAATAAGATTCTTTTGCGTAAGCTCTTTGCCACAAAGCTTCATGCGTGTGACAATCCCATAAAGCTTGGTGTTGTAATCCTCCACAGTCTTGTAGTCTTGGTAGCGTAGGTTTTGCCATTCACGCTCAACCTTGGGGAGTAAGACATTTTCAATCTGCTCAAAGCGTTTCTTCAATGAGTCCCACAAGACTTTTGGATCACGTTCTGTCATGTATTCACTCTTCAGAGTAGCACTTAAGTGGTGGCGCAAGAAATGCAAAGCCTGCGCCTTCTCCACGTCTGTTGCGGCAGTGTTTCCCACCTTAGGCAGAACGGTCTTCAAAAGATCTTTGCTGCTTAGGAGGATCTCCGCATCAAGTGCCCATGACAGGTAGTTGCTTCCATGAGGAGTCAAGACTTCAAAGTCTCTCTTCACGAGGTCAGACATCTGCATGATGTCAATGTGCAAGGATTAATTCATGTATCCAAGTAATAGAAAGCATAAGTATAACAAAAACTGCGTGTTTAAGTTATAATATCACCAAAAACTGGGGTGTTATATGCAAAAATAACACAATCCAGCAATTTTCGGATTATCCATGTCAGTTTTCGTAATTAACAGGATTTTTTCGTAATTTTCAGATATTCCAGGGATATTCTGGTAATTTCCAGATGTTCCGAGGATATTTTCATAATATTCAGATATTTCGAGGACTTTCTGGTAATTTCCAGAGGGCTTCTTTATAATATTCAGATTTTCCGAGTATATACTCGTAATTTCTGATATCCTGAGGGCCTCCTTGTAAGTTTCAGATCCGCGCAAGGACTGGTTCATAATTTCCCGAAACAGCAAGGTCCTTTTCGTAAAATATTCTGAGGGGAGATAAAAACAGGGCGAAACCCTAGTTTTCCACTCTCTCTTCAGTCTTCCTCCACTTCAGCCGCCACCGCACTTCTTCTTTCTTCCTCTGCTTTCTTTGTTCTTCCTCACCAGATCTGATCTGGCCATGGGGATTTGAGGGATGGCCCGGGGACAGGAGCGCAGAGCTGCGCGGCGCGAAGGCCGGGCGCGACGCGGCGGCCCGCTCCGGCGTCGTTGACGCGGGCGGCGCGGCGCTCGCGCGTGGCGCGGCTGCTGCGCAGCGCGCATGCCGGCGCATGCGGAGGCCGAAGCCCCTGCTACTGTGGCTCGCTAGCCGAAGCTGGCGCGGTGGCCCGATGTTCGGGGCAGCGCTAAGGCCGGGGCGGCGCGGGCGGCTCGAGCCACCCGGTGGCGCGGCGCGGCCCCAGCTCGGTGGTGCGGCTGGGCCGAGGGTGGGCCCGGGTGGTGGCGTTCGGTTGAGCCGTGGACCGGGCTTCGGTTCGCGGTCGCCGGATCTGGGCCGGGCGACGACTGTGGCCCGCGGTGGCTGAGCAGTGGCCCGTGGAGCTCGCGGGCGCGGCGCGGCAACGAGGCCGGCGGCAGTCCGCGGCGTTTTTTTTTCTTTCTTTTGCATGGATCTTGAAGCTCGGGTTAGCGTTTGGAACCCTTAGCCCTTTTGTTGCTTCTGTTTTAGATCTGAACTCGACGATGTGACACCGTATCTGGACCGGACTTCGTGCCGGGTAGGATTAGAGTTCTTCAAATCTCGATCTAGGGTTAGGGAATGAAACCCTTAGCCCTTGTTGCTTCTGTGATGCTTGTAGATCTCGAACTCGGCGACGAACTAGGGTTAGGTTTAATAACCCGGTTCCCTTCTT
The DNA here is from genome assembly GCA_007726485.1 of Eragrostis curvula. Classification (NCBI taxonomy): domain Eukaryota; kingdom Viridiplantae; phylum Streptophyta; class Magnoliopsida; order Poales; family Poaceae; genus Eragrostis; species Eragrostis curvula. Next base: position 97,078 of record RWGY01000178.1, read on the forward strand.
TTTCGAATCTCAATCTAAGATGTAGATCTAGATTAGATCTAAGGAGCTCGGCTCTGGTGACGTTGCACCAGAGGACGATGTCCTGGCGACGTTGCGCCCATCTTATTTTTCTTCATGTTTTTGACGATTCTTCAGATGCAGATCGTCTTCGGACGGCCATAGCTCCTATAGCTCGTCCTCGGATCTGATCTATTGATTTTTGGACAGATCTTGGCTGCAACGAGTCAAGATAGCAAAAATCATACGCAAAAACAAGAACGTACCGTGGTTTTCACCGATCTGCTGGTCGAATTCCTCGTAGAGCGTGCTGATAACGTGTTAGGTTATCGGCGGAACGACGGCACGTAGATCACGACAGATAACAAAAAGTAAAACTGGAATAGAGGAGACGAAATTCTTTATTGCGAAATTTTGGTGTCAGCGTACACAGGGGGGGTCTCCTCAACTATTTATAGGGGTGGAACCCTAACTTCGTGTTAGGCTCCAATGCGATAAAGTAGCCCACATGGACCAGGACAGCTTCTTCTAGAAGTTGGGCCTGGCCCATTAAGAGTTTTACAACATTAACAACAAAACGAAGAACCGGCCTGCTGACTACTGGAGACTCTAATAAGGCCAATCGGCCCATTCTAGTTTAGGCTGCCATGTTGCGCTGCCGCTGAGATATGCTTCATTGTTAGTTGGCCTTCAACTGTGGCACATTAGTTCTCTCCAAAAAAGAAAAATACACATAATCAGGCTAAGTAGTTAATGTTCAACAGCACATCTACGTGGCTCAGTCAGTTCCCTCGGCCATGCCAACCAATAATTTCGAAGCTTGAACTCTTATTACACTCCTCAGTCGTAAACCTCTTATTTCTATGTGGCTCTGTCAGTTCCCTGGGTCTCTCAGGACCACTTCAGTGAATTAATTATGAGGCGCAAGAGCACGTATCTAGCAAGCAGCCACACACGCCGATATAAGCCAGCAACCGTGTGCAGCAACGCACCATATGCACTAGCTCTCCACAACAAGCCTCTAGCTAGCTTTATCAGTGCCGATTCTGTTGGCAAACAAAAAAGAATGCATACTCACATGGTTTGTAGTGTAGGATTAGGAGGTGCTGGGAATTAAACGTTGCGAAACTTCTGTTGAAAGAGCTTTTAATAATAAGTGTTTTTTCCCATCTTTCAAGAGTAATCAGGTACTAGAGGAGTGGCAATGGAGATCACGGTCCCGTCTTGCTCACCGACGGCAATGCGCTGCGCCGCAGCACATTGCAATGAAGGCAGGGTGCTCTGCGTCGCAACGCACGGGGACAGGGTCTGGGTGCTGCGCTGAAAACCTGCATCATGGCGTGCAAGCAGACTTCATATCCTCGCCACCAGTATCCTGCTCTCGTTTCTCCCGATGCGCTCCCATCAGAGGATCGCCGCTCCAAGCTCCAAGCACCGCTCCAGTTCGTGACCAATGCTCCTGCGAATAGGCAGTCAATTGCTTCGTCAAACCTCTCGCGGCCGAGATGGACGACAGCGGCGAGAACCGAATGAGGGACGACAGCCACAAGCCATTAGCGCGGGTGGACTCTGCGTGGCTAGGGTGACCAGCTGAGCTGAAGCACGTATGCTAAGCAGACTACGCGGCAGTTCACAGCTCAGGCAAGGCAAAGCAGGAACACAATGGCGACGACGAACGGCGGCGTCTGTGCGGCCGCCCGCGACGGCTCAACGTCCAGAGAGCGCACAGCTGAGCAGTTTGGGCTGGGCTGACTGCCAGCCCAAGGTGGAGATGAGACAAGAGCTGGAAGGATGGGCCGTGGCCCAATTTCTATTCAACGGATGTTAAATGAAAATAAGGACTTAGGATTTCTAATTGAAAGTTAAATCCAAAAAATATCAAATCAATATGGGTGACCTCTAAATAAATCCAACAAAATTCCAATAGACTCTAAAACAAAGCAAGCACAAATATATAGTTTGCAGAACTTGACTCCAAAATCCAGATGTAATACTGTCCTATAAGTATGTCATGGGACCTTGGGGTTCTAGAGGGTGCCCCCACAGCTTGGTAGATGAAGGAGGGTGAATCGCTCGAGACATTAAATGGAGTAGAGGGGATCAAACCGAAGGTAAATATGGCCCACTTGTCAACACCAAATCTATGTGATGGGAGGATGGACCACACACCATCACAACCACCACCAACTCACAGTTTTCCCCTAAAAAAAAAACAACTCACAATTTTAATTATTGGCCAAAATAATTGCTAAATAATATGTTTTGCAGGGCAACATATGGAAAAATAGTGTAGGATTAAAAACATTGAACATATTAGTTGTTCACAGTTATAAACTGAGAAGTTTAAATTATAAATGTTCTATGCAAATTTCAATCAAAAATCGCCGAGATCCAAATGTAAATAAATTGAGACAACATACTAATATAGTATAGAAACATGACAAGTGGGAAGTTTATATTAACAAGCTCCTAGCACATGTTCATCATTATAATATTTATTTATCACACATCTTTGAAGAGTAATCTCAATGTGAGCATCTCTGTAAAATTTTGCATTAAATTTTCCACGAAGAGAGAAAACTGAATTTAAACAGGACATCGTGTTTATTTTTCATCATGTTTTGCTTGAAACTTCCCATATTATCTGAATATTATCAACAAAAATTTCCTACTTTTTTTTAGGATAAAGAGAAAAGATTACCACTATTGTACTACAAAGGGTTCTCATTTTCCATGGTAACTTTACATATTATCTTAGTGATATAATAACTTTTTTTTACATTTTTGTAAATAAGCATGGGTAAAAAAATCAACATCTAGTCAGTTGTAAGTGAAATTTTATATAGCTTGATATTTTTGAACACAAACAAGGAACTAGTTGTAACTCATATAGTTTTAGTTTTTCTAGTTCATTAGTAATATATAACGTGATAGCCCAAAAGGGCTTTCTCACTTTCTCTAGCTTTATTGTGGTTACCACAGTTACAAATAAATTTGAATGATGCCAAGTGTTCACAATCCAACGTTATGCGCATTGTTCAAAAATATAAGAGATATTTTTAGGTTCTCATGCTACATCAAGGTTATTTTTAAATTGCTCATTTGAGATTTTAGAAAATATTGTGCAACCTTGCAGCGTGATGATGTATGTTGATCTCGTATTGATGTGTAAACATTAGACTACTGAGAATATCTATGTAAGCTAACAAAGAAATGATACTAGAGGCACAACATATGATGAGGTTCGCCTGAGTATGAATGTGCTCCTGTTAACAATCCCATACGAAGGTACTACAATGAGAGGGTTCATGTCATTATGAACTAAGATCATTGATGCATTCATATTTTATAGATATCAGAAAGATTGCATCAATCTCAGCATTCACCTTCTAAAAAGCAATAGCCTCAGTGGTCTTGACTTTTCTAGAAGCAGTCAAGTAGAGACTAAGGTTGGCAATCATAGGAACAACTAAACATCAGTCCAAAGTTGCGTATGAAAAGATTTCAAAACAAAGCATCCATGCATGGAGGTTATGACATTGAGTATGCCGCCAATATCCATCCCAAGATGAGATTAGGTTTTCACCTGGAGACCTTCAACTTGCAGAATAGTAGCACCACGATCGACATCTTCAAGAAGGATAATGGTGTTAGAAGCATCACCATTGCAACCTTGGCTCAAAGTCAAAGTCAGACGAGGCTTTCACCCGCTACCCTCAAATCCAAAGCAACATCTACTTCTGCATTCTTAGCATGCATCCCTGGCATAACTACCGCCATAATGCACACTGCTGCGTTGGGCAAGCCATCATCGCCACAACCAAGCCACCATAGACGAAATCTTTGCTGTGAGGCTTCCCTCGTTGTAGTGGAACAATGCCGATGAGGAAATCCTAGGGAATCAAAGCGATTACGTCCCGGATGTGCATGACGACCACGATAGGGGGATCAGCCCTCATCTCCAGCCGACGAGAACGAGCATCCCAAATCTATCTTTGCGGGCTTCCGGTCTAATGAAAGGGGGAGGGACTGTTTGCCCAACTGCTTCCATCCTCACCATCAACCGGGTTTGTTCTGGTGCTTGGCTCAAGCAACGAATAGACTAAGAATGGGACCTGGGGAGTTTTCGAGACAAATATTACAATGGTGCATTGCAGCCCCAGAGGCCTTGGGGTAACCATCCCTTGAATTAGGCCGATGGTGGATTTCACATGAACTCAATTTTATCAATAGTTAAGGTCCCTTTGACAAAGATTCTAAAAATGCTTCAGATTTTTAGAGAAGATTTTAGAGAAGATTGCCAAACAATTCAAAACAAAACAGCTTCTGCCCCCTTCACTCAGGAAAGAACTTCTCAATTCTCATGACTCATTCACCCATCTTTGCATTGGAATCTATAGGAGAGGCCATTTTGCCTAACATTTTGCAATATGCTTTTTGCATAGGAGATTTTATTTTTTTAAAAATGTTCAACTAAAAAAAGCTTTCTAAGGAATCAATGCCATAAGAATTTTAAATCAAATTGATAGTGTCGACTATTCAAATGGGGTTGATTACCTTTTTTTTTTTGCGACTGTAATGGGGTTGATTACCATTTTTTTTTAAGAAATGGTTGATTACCATGAGCACGCGCACGAGGGAATGATGACCGGAGAGCCGTACCACTCTGTTCCTGTTACGCCACGTCGCCGCGACGCGCCACTGAGGCCACTCCACGCCGCGACGCGTGACGAAGCTGCGTCTCACATGCCGTGGCCCGTGGCGGTGGCGGGGCCGGCAGCAATCAACGGCACGCGTTCCTGCGACCTCACAATCCTCTCTCCCTACCTCTCGCCGTTCCAGCCTTCCGAGGAGAGCAGAGGGAATCTCACTCACCTCCCTCCTCGCGACGGAGTCAACGCGTCGTCGGCGTCCTCGTCACTGTAGCAGCAGCAGTCCTTAGCGGGCCTCCCCTGTCTGGACCCGATAAGGCCGCCTGCCTCTGGTCTGCTCCTGCCCCGTCCATTAGCAAGAGGAGAGAGAAGAGAGCGAGAACACACCACCCGCACGGAACAGCAGCGAATCCTGGGAGGGATCCTTGCTTTCCTTACCCGATCGGTCAACGCCACCACGCACGCCGACGCGCCAGGAAGGGGATTCCGCGCGGCGCGAGAAGTTTCCGTAAACCCGCGCCCCTCCCTCCCTCCCTCCCTTCCTATCTTGTTGCAGGTGAATCCCCTCCTCCTTGTTCTTCCCCTTCTCCCCCCCTTCCGTTTCCGTTCCCCGGATCCTCCTGCGTCCATCTTCGGTTCTTGATTTCGCCGGCGGGCAGATTGGATTTGTGATTATGTGCAACTAAAGGTGGGTTCGTGGCTGAGGCAGAGAGAGGAATCGGGGGAAGGTGGGATTTTGATTTCGTTTGAGAGGATTTCGTGGGGCCCCGTTGCGTAAAGGTCGGAGGGCTCGTTGAAAGGCGAGGTGAAATTGTGTCTTTTCTGTTCGGGTTGGGCTGGGGATTCTTCACTTTTCCTCTCGTCGATTTCCCTGTGCATGAACCAAGCTGGATAATCTTGGATTCTAGTCGATTTGGGTGCCGTTCTGATCGGGAGGCCTGGGATTAAGGTGGATTGCGTACTCACGCCACCAGTTTGTACTGTAAATCTTATCAGAAATATACTTTGATGGAAAACATGGGGATGGAACTGTGTATTTCGTTGTTCTAGTAAACAAAAATAGTTGAGTGGTGATAATGGTTTATCAGAAATATGTTCACCTATAAGAGTCTCAATTTGCCCAACTGATGCAACTTAGTTGAGAGTTCTATCTCTGAAATGACACATTATCCTCTACCATTGTAGGTACCGACAACCACTTGCTTCATTTCGACCCTCTTGGCATTTTTGTAGAATTCAGGATTCTGGAAGACTCGGGCTACACATCAGTTCATATATTGGGCCATTTGGTTCCCGCTTGTTGATTACAGAGTTGTTATTCAAGGAACTCTCTTCGGAGCTTTTGTTGGATTATGGGAGCTTTCTGTTCATGCCTGCAAGTTGATTACTCTGATCATCATGGGAACAACTCATCTTCGGCATTTAGGAACTGTGTGTGCCTCAGATGTTTTACGCAGCAGCTGATCAATGCGGTATGCTTTTCTTCCAGGTGCCTTGATTTTGTCCATGCTGAATGTTGTTCCGGTGCTTGATATGTTGGCGTGGGAATAATCAGTTGATCTTAATGACTCCAGCTTATCAGTCCCACATGAATCAACATTAGGCTTCCGGTTCAAAAAATCAATATTAGGCATTATTTATAGTGCAAATAGTGAATTTAAACCTTTATCCATTTGTCTTGCCCAATGGTATTAGGTTAAAAGGAAAACAGTGGCCTAAATCATTTGTCAGATATCATAAATAGTTTATAGCTTGATTTGTGGAATGAATAGTTAAGTTATGCAGGCTATGCTGTTCTCATTTGTAGCAATATGTTATCTTTTTTGTTGCTTGGCAAGAGAGTAATCAGCGCTATTAAAGACATACTAGTGCGTTGGATGTTGCTCTCTTTAAACTTTAATCGATCCCATCGTTCCCTGGTAACAAATCCTTTTTAATGAATAGTAGTGTATTTGATAGGCTTATGTCAAGCATGAAGTGACCCTTCCTACAAAAGTAGATATTGCACTTAATTAAACTGCTTTAATCTCTGTTGGAAATGGAACCTTATCTTAATAATAGAAGTTTACTAATACAGGTAGTAACCCTTACATCTTGATCTTTCTTACTTTCAGTATACTGTTTTATTCCGTGTTGGAGCGGTGCATCCCGTTTCTCAGGCTATCGAAGCTACTCCTGTTGATACAAGTGAAAGTTCCTTTGATACATATCGTGCACCTCCAAGACCACTGCCCTATGATGATCCAAGATTTTCCCCTCCTTCTCGTGACTGGTTTGCATTGAGGCGTGAGGCCTCTAGTCATTCCCCGGAGGAATCAGAACCACTTAGAGCTGATGACGATGATGAGGAAATGGAGACACCGATCACAGTAGACAAGCCAAGTAAAACAAACTATGATACTAAAATGAAAAGATCCAGTTCTGCTTATGGCGAGAAGGCACCACCAAAGGATCTTGGGAATTACTTCACCTACTTTTCCCCAACCGCAGAAGATGAAGATGTCTGCCCAACATGTCTTGAAGGTATTACTTGCTAATGCTAATTCTTTAGTGTACTGGAAACATGGCTTACAAATTTTACGACGTGAAATAGTTTTTTTTTTGTAACATTATGTTATATATAGATTTTTCATTACATTCGCGAAAAGATTGGTCACATGGCTTGTGCCAGTTGACTCAAATATACTGCTTACTATAAGACGACATCATATCAGAATTGTCACCTTTTTCTTATCTAAATATTGTTTTTCTTGTGTTCTCACTGTATTATATGGTTCCCAAACTAAATTGCAGATTATACTTCTGAGAATCCTAGGATAGTAATGCAGTGCTCACACCATTTCCACCTTGGCTGTATTTATGAGTGGATGGAAAGAAGTGAGGCATGCCCTGTCTGTGGAAAGGTAACTTGGATATCTCCTTATCCCTATGATCTATAAGTACTTCGCGAAAATTATTTTCACTCTCCTCTACTACGAAATCGGTGGCCTGAATTTACGCTGAAAGCTTAAAGCAATATGCACATTGAAGTCTCTCTCCATATTAACTTCTTTTACATGCGACCACTGCGCAAATAAAATAAAAGAACCATGAACCTGTGAATGATAACTGCGTGCTTAAAGATTTGATGCAGATATGAATGGTAATGCAACTTCTGGGATAAATATATCCTCCCAATCAATGAGAAGCATTAGAATTACTAAACATTGTAAACCTGATATAAGCTGCATTGTTGTATTATTTTTGTGATTTGTTGTCTCAGTTTTTAAGCAGTAGTAACTAGTCACCTCCAACTTATTCTTTTTTTTTTTTTTTTTGACTTAGCTCTCAGAGTCTGTTTTCAGCTCCAGCTTATTCGTGACCATACTATGTTTTCCTGGTACGTATTTTTAATCAATCTCTTGCTTTTTCTCATTGACCCTTTGCAGAAAATGGAGTTTGACGAGACAACTTAATCCAGTGGCTGGGCTCCATATCTTGAATTAACATCCTCATTGATGATCAGAAAAGTGAAAATGCATATGGTCTAGTCCAGCAAATCTTCTGTCAATACGCCCTGTACATATTGAACCCATAGTGTCTTCCCTTTTGCCACCGGCATTCTCGGAATGCTGGAGCGCTGCACATAAACATTCTTTTTCGATTTCTTCCAAATAGACAGCTGGGGAATGTTTTCCCATTTGTCTGTCTGCGCCCCTGCGTCGCTAAGACTCGGAGGTGCCTTAATTGTCCGGTTGTAGTTTGACCGGAAAGCTGTAAATTAACGACTTATGATAATATAATCATATGAAATCCCGTGGTTCTGGGGTTACCTCTTAGCTCTTGCAATGTCTGTGTGGCTACAGCTGATAAATGTTCAATGGAATTGAAGCGGTTGCATAAGATTGGATATCTGTGATTTTACTTATGAGGTGCTGCTAATTGTATTCCGTGGTGACAGACAAAAAGTGATTGTAGATTGATATTCTCCAGATGACCTTTTTTTTTATCTCTACTTTTGTTATGTGACCAATGCTTGTTTCTAAGACCATGGGAGTATATTATTGTAAACTCTTTACTTCACCAGATGTTATTGTTCGATCCGGCAAAATTTCAAGGATCTTGATGCTCTGGCTTAAAGAACCATAAGTCACAGGTTTCAATTTCTAATCAGTGAGATGGTGTAGAGTTTAGGAATCTGCTTGAAGGTGCAATGTGCCATCTTATTTTGGAAGAGAAGCACCAACGCACAGCTTGAAAAAGCAGAGAGATACAACTGAACCCTTTTTTTTTTTTTTTTTTGTTGAGATGATACAACTGAAACATTTGCAGAGTCTACACCAGAGGAAAAGAATCTTGTGCATCGACATGTGACAGCCTTTAACGAGCAGCGAAATTACACGAGCAGCATCACCCACCCTTGCGGATAATCATAACACGGATTTGTGAACCTGTGAAACGGTGTACGGCATCATCAGCCATAAACAGTCACAGGCTTGAACTTTGAATATGTGACGTGGTGTAGAGTTTAGGACTCTGCTTGTAGGTACAATGTGCCATGTTACTTGAAGACAAGCATCAGCGCACACCTTGAAAAAGCAGAGAGGCAATAAAAATGAAACATGTGCAGAGCCTTCACCAGAGGAAAAGAATCCAGCGCGTTCGTCATGTGACAACTTTTAATAAGCAATTACATTACACAAGAGCAACCATCATCCTTGTGGATCATCATCATAAACACAAATTCTGAGAAGCAAGGCCAAGAACAGGGCAGTCTGGCTGGCTGGCTACTGACTTCACGAACTGGTACAGAGGCGGCAGCAGAACTAGCATGCTTGTGATACGAGTTCAGTTAGCCGTTGATCACACACGAGAGGAGCTACAGAGACAACAACACACACTTGCAGCCGTGGAACAATGTTATGACTTACGAGCACACCAAAAGTTGCCAAGTAAAACAGAGTTGTCCTGGGCAAAGTACAGGTTCTGAATCGTAGATGGCCCCTCCGACCGTCACTTGCTGCCGGCGGCGCCGCCGCCGAAGAGGTAGTCCAGCGACGAGCCGCCGCCCGGAGCGGCGTGCACCTTGGTCGACGGGCGGTCCTGTCAGCACGACCAATGGAAAATTTCAGGGAAAAAGATAACCAAAAAAGAAGAAGCTGAATGGCATGGCGAAAGACATAAACATGGGGATGGTTTGGTTTGTCACTGACCGTGAGGAAGTTGCCGCAGTTCTGGCCCTGCGCTCGGAAGTAGTTGTTGGTCTGGCTGCCGCGCACGCCGGCGGGGATCTCCTTGATCTTGCCACCCTCTGTAGCCGCGGGCGGCGGCGGCGCCGCCTCCGCTGTCACCGGCTCCTGTGGCCTCTGCTCCGGCGCCGGCGCCGGGGCAGGTTTGGCCGGCGCCGCGCCACCATCGCTGCCGCCACCGCCGAACAAGTAGTCCAGCGAGCTGTGCCCGCCGCCGTAGCTCACGCCGCGGCCGCGCCCCATCGACGACCCACGATCTCACTTGCTCTTCTTCTACTCCGAGAGCTCGGCAGCGATCACCGACGGTCGACGGACGCAGAAAACGCCGTTGGCACGACGGTGTGTACCTATTAATAGAAGCCGTTGCCGACGTGTCGACGCATCGCGGCCGTCGGATTACTGCCTTTGGATCGTGTCCCCACGACTCAACCGATCGGACGGCCGGGCGTCGACCGCCGACGCGTGCGGCGATGCGGTTGGCGGCGCGTCGCGATGCGATGATTGGGAAATGATGGGGTGGGTTGGGTACCCTGGCGCCACCCCATCCGGTTCTGGTGCACGGGCTCGTGAACAGTGAACGTGGCCGGTGATCAATTGATGATCCAAACAACTCTTTCATTCGATCGAACAAACTTGAAAAAGATGGATATGGCGCCAGCAAACTTTACCAATGAATAAAAACCGCCTTGGTAAAAATAAATAGAACGACTGAAAATTGTGATAAACTAGCTAGTGTCGGGCGGTAGACATGGTACTGTTCAGTAACAAGAGAACGACCTCGTACATTGGATTATAAACACGTACTACTAACTCCGGTTTTTTATACGTGACGTTGGTTAGTTAAAATTTGAGGTAACCAATCCAATGTCATATAGAGGGAGTATCATTTATTTCTTTTTTAAAAAAAATAAATAAACAAATAATGAAATTTAAATGGATCACCAGTAATGGAAGCTACTACGACATATCGTCGTACAAGATAATGAAGTGGCATCTCTAGGATCCTGTAGCACCACTGTAGTGGAGCACAGAATAATTTGATACGGCTGGTACAAAGCTGGGGCTACAATCCACAATCTTTAGTCACTAGCTTGCGGTTCGAGGAAAGCATCATCAAAGCCCAGGGCACAAGTTGGGAGAAAGGGATGTGCCATCTGATGCCGCTGCCTAGCATATATCTATTGCAATCACAAGGGTCTGGTGTTGGAGGAGCGGTTAGGTATGTTGTAGGGGTAAAGAAAAGATAAAATATTTAAAGACACAAAACGAAAGATATAAAGAAAGTTCCATTATTAGGTTAGATAGAGGTATCCATGTCTTTATAATCGAGACTAACCAATGCAGAGATCATTCTGTTCACTGTCAGCTGAACCATGCCAAGATATTGAAATTCGAAACATGCCAATTGCAGGGTATGCCCAATGAGCTAGAGATGGATCCATTGATTTCTGCTAGTGGCCAATTGCAGGGTATGATTGGTTTATGTTCTAATATGCACTATTTTGTTTTAACATTTACCACTTCACACAAATCCACAGTATGCAGAATATGTATGTGATTCAGCCCTATAATTTATTTCATTGAATATTCATTCTTAAGCAACTGCTTAAGTGATAATTTGTATTCAATACAATACACGGCAATCTAATACATTTTGAAAGGAAAAAAGAGGAGAGCATAGGACTGATGGAAATAGAAAAAAAAAACATACAACCAGATAATCAGCTAAAATACAAGCATGCCTGCAAAATCTACAGCTTGAAAAGCGGCTGCAATTATTGTCACTTAGTGTCAACAATACAAGAATCAGAATGCTGACGAATCACGTTATGGTAGTTCGGCAATCAGATCTTGAAAGTCAAAGACAACCCAGTCTGCTTTGTCAGCGACTGCTTCTCTCATCTGGACACCGGCATAACAGATGAATAAGTCTGCTCCACCAGGTTGCCGAGCCTGCAAAGATATAGACAAATTAATTTAGCTATAAGTTTTTTATCATTTTCATAAAGTACTGGAACGGCATTAAAATTTCAATTGCCACACGCCAGTAAGTCAATCAGTACTATTAAGCTGTATAGACACTTCAAATTATTTCGTTCATACATAATTTACTAAAAAGTAGCTGTTAGGTGCCAATAGGGTGAAACAATCTGTTTCGAGAGGCTTCAGCCAAACTCACATAACTCGTTGGCATACTCGTTATATCAAGTTAAGTTACTATTTGCAACAAATTCACTCAGTTTCTCACAAACAAAACTAGGAGAAAACATTATGAGACCTGACTAAAGAATATAAAATTATCAAGAAACAAAAGAAAGGAGTCAGTGAGCTGCATGACTCATCAATGGATAACTCTTCGACCATATCATCACAAAGGAACATATTATCGGTACACCTACTGTCAAAAGAGAAATTTCAAAGACATTATTCAGTGGCATACCTCAAGATCTGTGGCGCCATCTCCAATCATAATGATAGTGTTATAGCCGTGGTCCTGATGGCGAAACAAGGTAAGTAACACATAGAGAAGTGAACAGCGCAATACCAAAAGCTACAGAGTTGCACCAGACCTGTCTTATTTGTTGCACTGCTTTAGCTTTACCCCCACTCCTTGATGTGGGTTCTGTGGGGTCAAATCCAGCATATTCTCCAGAAGTTCCAAAGAGAAGTTGGTTTGCAATGATGTTTTCAGGAGGAATGCCAAGCTCAAACGCCACAGGCTGGACACAGAGCACAGAGAAAACAGATGAGTGATTTATGTAACTATTTATCCACCAAATGTCACATACAGAAAATTCTGTGGCACATAATACATCTCAAATTATCTGCTGAAAAATAAAGAAAGTCCACTTATTCTTCTCCGTGAAATAAGAAACAGATCCTTGTTTATCATTGCAACAAAAAATATAGGTGGATTTCAAACTATACCACAAAATTAAAGTGTGGTGCAACATCAGAATATAACAAGCATAAAGTTTAAGAAACTTATAAATTCAGCTGAAATTAGCCATCCCATGATATTCGATGGAATCTAAGATAATAAACCTACCTTGATCATTTGTCGGAAGCCTCCTGACACAAGAAACACATCAATATTGTTAGCTTTTAGCTTCTTAATCAAATCAGGCATTCCAGGAGAAATCCTGCACATAGAAAGACATAGCTGTCGATAATCCTGTGAGTGAACCAAGTAAGTTGCAACATGAAAGCTGATTTCAATGTTAAGCCAAGTTCTATATTTGTTTATTTTACACAGTAGCCAAAGAAATCACAGGCTTTCATGTGTACGAGAGAAGGAAATTCGGCCAAAAGTGCCTTCCGTGACTGGCTCTGTAAACATAAGGTACAGTTGCACAATGTTCGTTTTTGTTTGCAAAGAAAATCTGGTTAAGATCATTTCATCCATACACACATGCTGTTCTGTTCAATTACATATGCAGGGGTAACAACAGAAAAGGGATAGCACCTAGTACAATTTTTAAATGGCAAATAGCAGTAATGCACAACCTGCCAAGATCCAGAATAAGAAGGCAGCATGCAGCATTAAAATGCTGGCAACCAATTCAACTAACTTGATATTTAGACTTAGGTGAAGCTTACCTGGGCGGCCTCTTCTCCAAACACTCCTGAACTTGCGACATAGATGGCTTGATCAATGACAGCCTGGCTGCCAATGCCTCCTCAAACGGCACAGTTCCTGTCATGGCTCTGAGAGCAGCATTATGCCAGTGTAAGCTCCAGGTGACAAATTTAACAATTCGGATGAATTAATTTACACAATGAAGCATTTACTTTGCTGTCCACTCGGCAACAGCTTGCCCTGCGCCACAGAAATCAGCAAGCTCGTCGATGCCCTCGTCCAGGCAGACCGTGCTATCAACATCAAAGCATACTGCATTCGCTTTGCGCCAGGTCTCAATAACATCTGGAAACAAGAAGGAAAGTAATAAGTCTCTGAACATTGCAATATTCTGAGATGAAAATTAATCAGTGCCTAGTGTACAGTAAAAGCAAGAACCTTTGGAAGGCTGGCGGTTAGCCAAACCTGCTGATGCACCGTCCTTGGAGACCTCCAGCGCTGCGGCCACCAAAGAACGGGTCTGACAGAGCTTAGCAGAGTGAAACAGCGGAGTTCCAAACTGAACTGTCACTTTTGATGCCGGCGGTAGTCGAACTGACGATAATGAATGAGAAGACAGAGAGTGGCGCGGGCTGGCGCGAACGTTGATCAGACTGGCCATATCATGCACACCTGAAAATTGGCAAAGGCAACACGAAATGACTAATAGTAGAAGACCACCACTCAATTGACCAGCAGCGATGGAATTTCCCTCCTATATAATCAAAACATCTGGGATCATCAGCCCATGCAAACACCAAGACCATATGATACTCTCTGCAACAAGAGATAGCACGGAATTTGGATTCGGACAGGGTTCGTGCACATTCAGGCAATCCGTCGAACAGGTGCCGTGCACGCGCCGCTGCTCACTCTTTACAACGTAAGAGCACGCACGATTCGCTGGGGAGGAGGAACCGAAGGAGAGCAGGTAATTGGATCAGGAACTCACTCTCGAAGCGGCGGCGGAGGGAAGAACGCGCGCCGCAGCCACCGCCTCCGTTACTGCTCGCGAGAATCTAAAAAAAGCCGACGACCCGAGCAGCTGGTGGCAAGTGGTGACGTTGTCCCAGCAGTTGGTGCGCACCTACCTACCTACCCACCCGCTGTCACAATCACTGACGTGTGGGTCCAACAGTAGAAACGGGACCCACATTCAATGGCGGTGACGCTCAGATTTCCCCTGCTCCGTCCTCCTCTCGCCTTCCCCGGCGTCGGCTCGCCGGCGGCGCGCCGTGGTGGCTGTGCGCGTCCCAACCAATCAATTTCTCCGGAGTGCAATCTAAACGCGCGCCTGATTTCCTTTCTCACCTGCCCCCCAAAGTCTCTGCCACGTATTCGCGTTGACTCCTCCATGGCGATGACCGATATGGGTTGGCTTTCTTCTTCTCCCCTTCTCCTCCGCGGCGCTGTCTCTGTCGCGCAAGCTCCAAATCTCCAGAAGAAAGGGGAAGGAAGGAGAGGGCTCGGTTCTTGCGTGTCCAGCTGCTCTGCGATCTGCGGGAGGTGCGTGCACGGGAACATATCTTTTTCCTTGGTTTTGTTTATGATGTATCGGTAGAGTTTGCTTATGGGGACATGGATGTTCTATCTAGGTGTTCAGAGTTCTGAAATTACGTTGAGTGTGCCAAGCAAATTGCTGAAAGATAGTTAATTTTGCTCTGTTTCTGAAGTGCTTACTTAGATATTTGAGAGCTGGGACTGAAGTTTGTATTTTCGGAAGATATCGGAAATTAATTGCTTGCAGCATCAAGCAAGTAGTGACAACATGAAGCTCAAGCTGTTCACAAGTTTCTGCTTCGTTTAACAGCAAGGGATTCCTTCGTGATTCTTTGATTCTGTGCTAGAAGCCAAGAACAGAGCAAGACATGGATGGGATCATGCAGAGCGCGGCAACAGGGGTGATAAACTCTGTCCTCGCCAAGCTTGCTGAGCTTTTAAGGGACGACTACCAGATGCACAAGGGCATGAGGCGCGAGATCACCTTCCTCAAGGACGAGCTGAGCAGCATGAACGCACTCCTGGAGCGGCTGGCAGACATTGAAAAGCCGCTGGACCCGCAGACCAGGGAGTGGAGGAACCAGGTGAGGGAGATGTCCTACGACATCGAGGACTGCGTCGACGACTATACTCGCCAGTTGCGCCTTGAGCCACAGAGGCCCAGTGGTGGAGGAGTCACAGGGTTCTTCCTTGGCTATGTGCAGAAAGTGAAGGACCTCGTTGCACGCCGCGAGGTCGCTGATCAGATTCAGGAACTCCGGGCTCGTGTCGTCGAAGCAGGTCACAGAAGGAAGAGATACAAGATTGATGCTGCGGTGAATTCTTGTAGTACTGAAATGGTTTCTGTTGACCGTCGGCTGCCGGCGCTCTATGCAAACTTGAGTGGCCTTGTGGGTATCAATGGTCCAATTGATGAGCTTATGAAGTTAGTGGGTGGTGAGGAGCAGGGGATAAAGGTGGTGTCAATTGTGGGCTCTGGTGGGTTAGGGAAGACTACTCTTGCTAACCAGGTTTACCGGAAAATTGCAAAGCATTTGGATTGCCATGCTTTTGTGTCCTTGTCCCAGAATCCTGACATGGGGATGATCTTTCGGTCAATGCTACATCAATTCAAGAAGGATGAGTATGACAGCACCAGCTCGTGTGATATTGAACGGCTCATCGAAGAATTGAGAGATTTCTTAAAGGACAAGAGGTATATAAGAATGATAAATTAATATACAGCTTGACTAAACTGCTTTCTGCCTTAAAAAAAGATCTCTTAACTTTCCCTCTGTATAGTCAATAGCTTTATAGTTACTCTGCATTGAAACATTAGTTTAAGCTGTCAGCTCCAGAATTACTTGTTGTTATCTCGAGAAGCGGGATTGTGAAGGCTATCAGTACTAAATAAATTATGAACAGTAGAAATTAGCTTCCGTAAAACATACCAGATCAGAATTCTGAACTGTGTGATAAGAGGCTTCTTCATACACAATACATTGATTTAAGCACTATTTCATTTTGTAGGTATTTTATTGTTATAGATGATATATGGAGCACTCAAGCATGGAAGACGGTTAAATATGCCTTGCCAGACAATGCTTGTAGCAGTAGAATAATAGTGACGACAAGAATTGGTACTGTTGCCAAGTTATGTTCCTCCCCCTACCATGATCTTGTTTATGAAGTAAGAATGCTAAGTGAAGACGACTCTACGAGACTCTTCTTCAGAAGAATTTTTGGCACTGAGGATAAATGTCCTCAACAACTGAAAGAGGTTTCAACTGAAATAATTAGGAAGTGTGGTGGTTTGCCATTGGCAATCATCACTATTGCTAGTTTGTTGACTACTAAATCATATACAAGATCAGAGTGGCTAAAGGTTTGCAATTCGATCGGTTCAGGACTTGAGAGGAGTTGTGATGTGGAGGAAATGAATATGATATTATCTCTGAGTTATAATCATCTTCCTCATCATTTAAGGACTTGTTTGTTGTATCTAAGCATGTTTCCAGAAGATTATGTGATCAAGAGGGAATATTTGATAAGAAGGTGGGTAGCAGAAGGATTCATCAACACACATGGTGGAAGAAATGTAGAGGATGAAGGAGAATGCTACTTCAATGAGCTTATAAATAGAAGCTTGATCAAACCAGTAGATTTCCAGTATGATGGTAGAGTATATGCATGCCAGGTGCATGATATGATTCTTGATTTTGTTGTACGCAAGGCAGTTGAAGAAAATTTTGTCACTGTCCTGACTGACAGAAAACAAATGATGATCTCTCAAGACAAGGTGCACCGACTCTCTCTTCACTGCCACGATCAAGACAATCGAACAGCAAATCCCATGGTTACTACTCAAGTCCGATCCCTGAATATATTCAAGTACTCTGAACAAATGCCTCCTCTTTCATCTTTTGGGGCCTTGAGAGTTCTTGATCTTGATGGTAATGAGAATCTTGAAAAACTTTATCTTGAAGATATAGGGAAGCTATTTCACTTGAGATACCTACGAATTAAGGGAAGTAATATTGCACTTCCAGAACAGATAGGAGAGCTGCAGTTTTTGGTTATAGTTGATCTTCTTAACTGCCCTGGTCTAGGTGAATTGCCTACAAGTATTGTTAAACTTCGGCACTTAAAATGGTTAATTACTCCTCCTGTCAACTTGCCAGATGGAGTTGGAAACATGCAAGCTTTAGAGTTTCTTTCACTTATGGTTGTGGACCACACGACCTCAATAACTTTGTTACAAGAGCTGGGTAGCTTGACCAAATTGAGAACCCTCGGACTGGAGTGGCGCATTAGTACAGTGCACAAGGATAAAAACGCCTACTTGGATAATTTTGTTTCATCGCTTAACAAACTAGGAAGTTGCAGTCTTCAATATTTAACAATCATCAGTCCCTGGTCACTGGACTTCTTGTTTGATTTTTGGTCCTCCCCACCGCCTCATCTCCTTCAAGAATTAGGGATTAAAGGATGGTATCTCAGTAAGATTCCGGTGTGGATGACATCACTGACCAACCTCACCTACCTGGATATCGAGGTTAAAGTAAGACAGGAAACTCTCCAGATCCTAGGTGATTTTCCTGCCTTACAGTTCGCCAAGTTATGCTCAAATGTTGCAGCTCCTGAGGAAAGGTGCCTCGTCGTCAGCAACAATGGATTCCGATGTCTGGAGAAATTAAGCTTTGTTGGTTGGGTAAATATGATGTTCGAAGAAGGAGCCATGCCCGTGCTTGAAACCCTTGAATTTCAAATCATTGCAAATGAGGCACAAACTGCATGTGGATTTGTTCCTCCTGATCTTGGCGTTCGACACCTCTTGGCCCTCAGGAACCTTGTTGTCAACGTACACTGTGAAGGAGCAAGCCTTGAAGAGGTCGAGGCGGTAGAGGCAGCTATCCGTATTGCAACCAGTATGCTTCCTAACCACCCTACACCTGATTTGCGCAGATTTCTCGTCTCAGAGATGGTAACATAGTAATACAGGAATAGAAAAGGGCTGTAAGCCTGTCCTTAGTTATGCATCCACACGTCAAATTATGCATGGTACTTAGAGATGGTATCAGGATGATACAGGAATGGAAAAGAATATATGGATACGACACTATTATTCTATTCCCTTTTCTTATACATTGAACCATGATTCATGTTCTGATGGGTGGCTATATTGTTCTGTCATGACAAATACGATTTACATCTGGACATTAATTTCATCAACCATGAGCTGCAATACATTTATGAGTAATTTCATTTAGTGATGCAATACTGATTCCTTGAGCCCTATATATATAGCATATGGGGAAAGAAGAAGACGAGCTGCACTCCATCTTAGAGTGAAGTGAATCTAGAGCATATACAAACTTGGTGATAGTATGGTTGCTCAGTCAAAAAGAGGGTCACTAGAGCTAGAGCGGTTCATAGGCCTATGAGGCATCGGGAACATCGAAGCAACTGTATTTCTACAAATGGCTGCCATTCTTAGGCTCAGTATATGCGACAGAAGTGGCCCCTGGCCAATTTCAGTGCTATGTTGTGCCCCATCTCTTCGCACCGATGCTGTGACTGTGCTGCGAGAGCCCCGCCACAGCACCAAAACAGGACGCACGAAGGTGACCACCTCAACCCAGGCGCGAACACGAAGCCAGCCAAACGCGCAAAAGCAGGAGAGAGAGGATCGTGGCTTTTCAAAGGTCGAGGTGCAGGTCAACCTACCAACTAGCGTGAGGTTTTCCGGCCGCGCACCATGCCAGGCAGCGGCGCAACACATGTACAAACTCTCATTCTCTGCTCCGGTGTGGAATCGACCTTCGGCCGTCCTTGTGCTCCGGTGCTGCTGGACGGCCCCGAGACCGACAAGACGGCCGGTCGCTGTGGCAGGACAGGTGGAGGCCGGCCGGCGCGACTCCCGCGCCTCTCAGCAGCTCTAGCCTCTAGGGGTGAAAGGAAACGAGGTGAACAAGTCGCATGGGAAATAAGAAAAGCGCTCGTTTCACACAGTCAATGTGCTTCAGAGTTCAGAAAATATGCAACGTGTAGTAATATGGGAAACCATTTAAAAAATAATGGCTAGAAGCTTCAAAAGGTCCTGATAATTTGTATGTGTAGATACAATGTAGAGATACATGCATGCAAAGTTGCAAGTCCAAATAAAATATGGTTTGAGATATACCAAAATGACAACACTATCTACATCTCATATACACCAATACAAATTTTCAGTTCTTTTGCAAACTACTAGATTTTAAAAAATAAATAAATATTGGTTTCCACTGTAACACATAAATTATCGAGGCCTACCTTTTTAATACCTCTTCCACAGCTGAATATCAATACACTCTAGATTTTGATAAAAACAGATTAGTTATTTGTAATCATTTCAGAAAGTGCAAGGTTTGTTTTTGAATTTTTCATTTGATCATTAGTTTAACACTGTCACCTTATTAATGAATAGGCACTATATATCTTAACCACATTATTACATAACAAGAATATTTATCGAGTGAAGCTGTACATGATGGGCAGTTGCAGCTTCCTTTTGGCCCTATATAAAAAATTCGGAAGGCAAGCAAAGGATGAGCTGCAGTCCAGCTTAGAAGACGTGAACCAAACATCCATGCATGTCGAACTACACAAATCTAATGTTACTCTGGTTGCTCATTTGAAATAGAGGGTCACTATGGCTACAGTTGTTCATAGGCCTATGAGGCACCGGGAACATCTTAGGGAGGAGGAATTGTGTTGCAACTAAAGCAGGACCTCTCTTTGCAATGGTCCAGACATCTGAAGGTAAGTATTGGGACTGGGGCTCAATTATAATTTTATTGGACATGTTCTTTATGACAACATGAATAAGCCTTAGTTAAGGTTTCTTGGGCACTGGCTTCATGTATAAGATGTTTTCATTTGATCTATGAAATATAATTTCTTTTTATCTAGAAAATTTCACTTATACACGGAAGGTTGTATCACAGGGTGAAATTCCTTCCCTTTTTTTTTTAATTTTTAGATAGACGTTAGATAATGAGAAATAAATTTGGGTTCTGAACTGAACTGCAAGCGAAAAATAATTGCATTGAGTGCTGCAGGACGTTAGATGGACGTGAAGGGATTCTGTCCGCTATGCTCCGCGCTCCCATACGCCAGAATCCTCCGGCATATTCTGCTCAGCATTCGTTGTCGCAGCTGCAAAGGAAGAAGGCCGTCGTCACCATGAATACGCGCCGTACCTGGAGGGGAAGTAGGAAGAGACTCACGTTCGGCAACAGTGGACAGGTCGCCGGGCGCCAAATGTGATCTCATCGCTCGTCGATCTCCCAAAACTGTTTTCGTTGGCCATAACGCTGCGGCGAACAGAAAAGAGACGAGGTGACCAAATTTCATGGAACTTGAGATAAGAAACCAGTTCAGTTGACACAGTCAAAAGGTCCCAGCCAAATATCTCTTGCAGTGTTGAAACTAAAACATATTGCAGCATTCAATGAAATCAGAATAGTTTGTAATTAATCGTTACACACTGAAGTGCAAGTTTTTCTATATCATGCCCGGATGTTTCTTACAGAACGTGGCAAGATATCGCTTTCCTTTATTCCTCTGCCAACTTTGAAGAAGAGTTCACACTGTTCATACTCTGCTCCACTTCAAAAATATTCTGTCACAGTGTATTTTATAAATTTATTTTTCATCACATAAAAATACCTTAACCTATTCTATAATTTTATAAATTCATTTTTCATCACATAATGGAATTTATTTAAAAAAAAAAGCTAGGAAAAAATGCTTCACATCCCAAAATAGAAATTTTGGGATGTGACAGTGTATATGATGATCCATGTGCCAAATAAATTCCCACAAATTGACTACATCATTGCAATGGCAACGTACCTAGCTAGACAGGTACATAAATATCTGCATACGCGAGGAGGAAACTAGGCCCTTCATTTGTTGAAGAAATTGTAGATTTCATGTTCATAGTCCACCGAGAATTTTAGGAAACAATACTGCAGAATCATAGAGGAGTTTAGGTTTAGGAGGTATTAGGATCATGTATACTTCATGGTGGGGCCTACTCTCCCTTGGGCGGTGATCACTGGCCCGAATCTAGTTCAGCCACTCTAGCATGGCAGAGACCAAATGTGTGGTCACTATTTCCGGAGCAAAATTTTTACCATTTCCGGAATAAAAGTTTTACCATTTACCTGACCAAAAGGAATAAAAGTTAAGTGCACGACGCATCGTTCCTCTGCTTCTTCCGGAGCAAGTGTCAGTATCGTAATGGGTTACATTTGATGGAGAACGGAGAAGGCCCATGATTCATAGGAGTACAAGCCTGCCAAGGATCGAATAAATCAGCAACTCGACACAAGATGGTGCAATTTCTTTGTTGCCCTGCCAATGTTGAAGATGAGTTCTGAATTCTCATACTATGTATGATATCATCAGTGTCACAGGTTTGTGCTAACCAGCGACAACAACAAATTAAAGAAAACAAAACAAAAGTGGTAATACCATGAAGTATTCCTTGCCAATAATCTTTCAGTGCCATGTACATTGTTTTACTAATGATTATTTTCCTGTAGCATCAACAGGTCCTACAATTTCGAACACCTAGAGAACTTTAGAACATGCAACAGATTTCGATTATTTTCATGAAGAGACAACAATTAATTGTTATAAGACTGCATAACTTGAGTGAGAATTTAAAGGACGTGATTATTTTGTTTTGGTATCTTTTCACTGGACCAACGTTCCATTGGCCATGACAACAACTATGGGATTGTAGCAGCCAGCAAGTACTGATGTATTTTTGTAGCAGTGTTCCTGTTCCATTTCAAAAACATTCAATGTTGTACTCCAGGAATGGTTGTTCCGTGAAAAGCAAGTAATTAATGAGAGGGTATGAACTGTAATTTAGTAGTATTGACCTTCACACGTGTTTCCATGATGGCAGAGGATCATGTGATCAGTTATTATGCAGATCATGTCGTATTGATAGAGGAATACCATAACTTGGATCCTACAAATTGGAGGCTGCTACTAAATGTTGATCGAGGAGGTAAATAGTTAGTTCAGCAGTTGTAGAGTTAGCTTTGCATATGAACCATGTCACTCTGATTGTGTAGAAATCAATGATTTATCCTGTAGTGGATGTAAGTTTGGGAGGTATAGGGAACTTGCATGCTCCAATCTCATTGATCCATCTGTGCTGTAGTCAAAACAAAATATGTCTGAGAGAGCAGCTTCGTTTTCAAATTCGCTGCTGATCCAGGAGGAAGCCCACTAGGGAGCCAGGTTGATGGGCCGCCGTCTCCCTGACACCACGTATGTGTGGTCGGTCCGAGCTCAACACACCGCAAGGAAGATGAAGCTGCGACCTCACTTGTCTTCCAGATGTGGCAACGACCCGGTAAACTGTGTTGGGTCCGAATCGGTGCCGTCCATGTCCGATCCGACTGTTGGCGGATGCTCAAGGGCTGGGCTCTCCCCTTCTTCGTGCAGAGCGTGATGGGATTCTGTCCGCTATGCTCCGCGCTCCCGTACGCCAAAAACATCAGGCAATCTGCTCAGCATTCGTTGTCGCAGCTGCAAAGGAAAAAGGCTGTCGTCACCATGAATACGCGCTGTGGAGGGGCAGCAGGAAGAGACTCACGTTCGGTAACAGTGGACAGGTCGCCGGATGCCAAATGTGATCTCATAGCTTGTCGATCTCCCAAAACTGTTTTCGCTGGCCGTGACGCTGCAGCGAACAGAAAAGAGATGAGGTGACCAAATTTCATGGACCTTGAGATAAGAAACCAGTTCATTTGACACAGTCAAAAGGTCCCAGCCAAATATCTCTTGCAGTTTTGAATCTAGAAAATACTGCAGCATTCAATGAAATCAGAATAGTTTATAATTAATCGTTACTTCAGAATTGAAGTGCAAGTTTTTCTGTATCATGCCCGGATGTTTCTTACAGAACGGGCAAGATATCGCTTTCCTTTATTCCTCTGCCAACGTTGAAAGAAGAGTTCACACTGTTCATACTCTGCTCCACTTCAAAAATATTCTGTCACAGTGTATTTTATAAATTTATTTTTCATCACATAAAAATACCTTAACCTATTCTATAATTTTATAAATTCATTTTTCATCAGATAATGGAATTTATTTTAAAAAAAAGCTAGCAAAAAATGGGTGTGACAGTGTATATGATGATCCAAGTGCCAAAATTCCCACAAATTGACTACGGAGTACATCATTGCAATGGCAACGTACCTAGCTAGACAAGTACATAAATATCTGCATACACCAGGAGGGAACTAGTCCCTTTATTTGTTGAAGAAATTGTAGACCTCATGTTCGTAGTGCATAGAATTTTGCTCGTCTCCACCGAGAATTTTAGGAAACCATACTGCAGAATCATAGAGTTTAGGTTTGGGAGGTATTAGGATCATGTATACTTTATGGTGGGGCCTACTCTCGCTCGGGCGGTGACCACTGGCCCGAGTCTAGTTCAGCCACTCTAGCATGGCAGAGACCAAATGTGTGCTCGCTATTTCCCCAATCCCCTAAAGGTAGGGACAGGTCAGAGCATCTCCAATGGAAGCCCCTAAATCAAAGCCCTTACTTCCTGAGTAGGGGCTAACCCAACTTTTTTGGGGCCTGTTTTTTACCCTCTACTCCAACAGCAGCTCCTAAATCTCAGCCCCTATTCCTTTTTTCTCATGAATCTCATCCATTTCGATTGTGTTCATACATATTCAAACATGAATATTTCCATCAACATTCAAACACGAATAATTTCATTAATATTTAAACATGAATAATTTCAAATGTCATGATACAATCATCATCAGAGTTGTCCTCTTCCTCCTCCCACCACTTATCAATAAGGTCTTCATCACCCTATTAAATCACAATCATGACTTTGGTTATCAAATGCAAATTAAAATGATGGATTGCAAAAGGAGCAGACACTCGCAATTCAGCATGCAGCGGCATTGCAAAAGGATTAATTAATCTAGCAACAGCATTGTATTAGGATTCATTTCTGCACACAAGTAGCAGCAGCCATTCGTAAAGAAAAGAAAAAAAGATAGCAGCAGCCATTCGTAAAGAAAAAGAAAAGGATGGCAGCAGCCGGCAGCACTAGCAAGCACGCACGCAGCACACGCGGCGGCGGTAGCAGGCAGCGGCCAGGGCCAGCACCCGGCGGCAGGCGCGCGCACAACATCCGAATCAATCAGATCTCGCGCACGGCCAGATCTCGCGCACGGCCAGGCGCATGCGCGCACAGGAGAGGAACGGAAAGGGACGAGGTACCTCGAGGGAGGGCAAGGTCAAAGCCAGGACGACGGATCCGGCTGATTTGGGGCGGCGGCGCCCGAATCTGATGTCTGGCTCGAGGTAGCTGGAGGGCGGGTGAGGTGGCGGGAAGGCGCCGTGGGCGCGGGAGCGGAGTTGGGGCTGGCCTCCGGACCCGTAGGAGAAGGGGCCGGAGGCGTGAATTTAGGTGCCCCGCCAGAATACGGGCCCTAGTAGCGACCGTGTTGGATTGAGCTTTTTGCCCCTCGGCCCCTAAATCGCGAGTTGGGGCTGGAGTAGGGGGCTGCGTTGGAGTTGCTCTCAGGCAGGCACCGGAGTGCGGCTGCCTTCCGTCCTCTGCGTTCTACCATTTCCGGACACCAGAATCCAGGGCGCCCCAGATTCCTTTGGTTTTTAGCATTTGTCTTCCCTGTGCAAGGTCAACACTAAAGCGTGCTATAATGCGGCAACAGCATGGCACACAGAGAACAAGACTCCATCACCTATTGAGTCTCGAGCCATACGCGTTGGCGTCGATGATCGAGTAGTCGGTGCGCAACACAACATGGCAAAGGGTCCGGTTCTTCGGTGCAGGAAGTTTTACATCAGGAGTAGGTGGCACTGGTGGTAAAGTCCATTTTGGACGCTGTCACGGAACTCTTTCACTAAACAACACTAGCAATAGCCAAAACCATATTCTTTGTCCTGTTTTAGCCATTTTTGTTCCTGTTCTCAGTTTGTTTCCTTGTAATCGTATGCCACTTGTTTGTTTTTAACTCTTAATATATTTACCAGTTCCGGCTTGCCCCACTCGTCCTCTCTCAAAAAGGAATAAAAGTTAAGTGCACGCATCGTTTCCTCTGCTTCTTCCGGAGCAAGTTTCAGTATCGTAATGGGTTACATTGGATGGAGAAAGGAGAAGGCCCATGATTCATAGGAGTACAAGCGTACCAAGGATTGAATAAATCAGCAACTCGACACAAGATGGCACAATTTCTATGTTGCCCTGCCAATGTTGAAGATGAGCTCTGAATTCTCATACTTTGTATGATATCATCAGTGTCACAGGTTTGTGCTAACCAGCGACAACAACAAATTAAAGAAAACAAAACAAAAGTGGTAATACCATGAAGTATTCCTTGCGAATACTCTTTCTGTAAGAGGAATAGATTGTTGTATAATGGATTCGTCTTACATGGTATCACGAGAGGGTTACAATTCTGTAACTTAACCCTAGCTCACTATAGCTTATGCATTGCGCGCCCCCGGGGAGATCCTTCTCCGTCGGGGGCAGCGCCTATGGTTTGCGACGGGCATATTGATCCGGCCGCTCGTCGTTTTGGCGTGCGGCAACAAGCAGATCAAAGATCTTATACAACAATCTATTCCTCTTACACTTTCCGTGCCATGTACATGGTTTTACAAATGATTATTTTTCTTGTAGCATAATAGACAGGTCCTACCATTTCGAACATGTAGAGCACTTTAGAACATGCAACAGATTTCGATTATTTTCACAAAGAGACAACAATAAATTGTTATAAGGATTTATAACTTGAGTGAAAATTTAAAGGACGTGATTATTTTGTTTTGGTATCTTTTCACTGGACCAACTTTCCATTCCATGACAGCAACTATGGGATTGTAGCAGCCAGCAAGCGCTGATGTATTTTTATAGGAGGGTTCCTGTTCCATTTCAAAAACATTCAATGTTGTACTGAACATCTGGTATATGTAATTGTAATAAACATGGACCGGTAGCCAGTAATGGTTGTTCCGTGAAAAGCGAGTAATTAATGAGAGCTTTGCATATGAACCATGCCACTCTGATTGTGCAGAAATCAAAGATATCCTGGAGTGGATGTAAGTTTGGGAGGTTGCATACTTCAATCTCATTGATCCATCTGTGCTGTAGTCAAAACAGAATATGTCTGAAAGAGCAGCTTCGCTTTCAAATTCGCTGCTGATCAGGAGGAAGCCCACTAGGGAGCCATGTTGATGGGCCCCATCTCCCTGACACTACGTACGCATGGTCGGTCTGAGATCATCTCATCGCAAGGAAGAAGAAGCTTGGAGCTCACCTGTCTTCCAGTTGTGGCAACGACCAGGTAAACTGCGTTGGATCGAAATCGGTGCCGTCCATGTCCGATCCGACTGTTGGCGGATGCTCAAGGGCAGGTCTCTCTTCTGCTTCGTACAGAGCGCGATGGGGTTGTGTTCGCTATGCTCTGCGCTCCCGTACGCCAGAATCCTCCTGCAATCTGCTCAGCATTCGTTGTCGCAGCTGCAAAGGAAGAAGGCCGTCGTCACAATGAATACGCGCCGTGGAGGGGCATTGTGGCGTGGATAATCTGAGCAGTCGACGCCTCACTCGCCAGGAAGAGACTTCCGCAACAGTGGACAGGTCGCCTTGCGCCAAATGTGATCTCGTCGCTCGTCTATCTCCCAAAACTGTTTTCGTTGGCCATGACTTTGCATCGAAAAGAATAGAGACGAGGTGGCCAAATTTGATGAACTTGAGATTTTTTTAGATAATGGAACAACTGTTCCCGCTTCTACTCCTTCGAAAAGGAGTACGCAGCGATGCAGCATTACAGAGTTATAGGGTGCTAGCACTTAGGCTTACAAACGCTCCAAAGAGCAGCAAATTGAAGGAAACCAAGTTGATCAAACAGAGGGACAGCAGCTAGGCTGTGATTCTATTAGAAAACTTCCATCCAAATCTAGCAAACACTTCCATGGTGACGGTCTCCAAAAGCCGGCAGGCATTCTTCAAGTTCTCCCTTGCATCTAGATCTTTATGTAGCAATGACCAAGTGCGAGTCCAATATGTAGCCCTGAAAATTACCTGCAAGATAGTGTTAGTCTTAGATTTATTGAAAACCACATCATTTCTATTCAACCAAATAGCCCAACATATAGCTGTCAAACCTACACAAATTTGGTCCCTGAGTTTGGGCTGTATGGCATTAAGCCATGTACCAAACATATGGGCAATGCTAGACGGAGGTTGAATTCCAAATGTGATATAGATTGTATTCCAAACGAAGCGCGCAAAGTGGCACTCAATAAAAAGATGTTCTATGGTCTCTAAAGAGCAACACGAACAACATCTCAAGTCTCCTTTCCAATTGCGTTTGGCAAGGTTTTCCTTAGTGAGAATGACACCGTTCTTAAGGTACCACAAAAAGATTTTAATCTTTAGAGGTATGTTCAGTTTCCAAATGGGACACTTATGAGGGACAATGTCTTTTTTGAGAATAGCCGAATACATAGAACTAGTAGTAAAAACACCACTTCTATGTAAATCCCAAATGAACACATCTCTTTGGTTAGTTAAATTGGTTGACAAAACTTTTGCCACTAGTGCGTACCAATCTTCTAGATTTTTCCCAACTAATGCCCTTCGGAAAGACACGTTTAGTGGTATGGTGCTTAGCACCTCCGCCACCGTGGCTGCCCTTTTTCTCACAATATTGTATAACCCGGGATATGACAATTTGAAAGGCCGATCTCCTATCCAAGTGTCCTCCCAAAATCTAATTTCGGTGCCACTATGGACTTTGAAATGCCCATATTCTAGGAATTGGTCTTTCATTTTCATGAGGCCCGACCAAAAGTGAGAGTCCCCCGGCTGTTTTTTTACTTGGGTGAGAGTTTTATTTGACAAATATTTTCTCCTTAGGAGCGTTTGCCAAACACCCTCTTCATTGATTAATTTGAAAAGCCACTTGCTCAAAAGACACATATTCTGGATTTCCAAGTTTTGTATACCCAATCCCCCACAATCTTTTGGCCTACAAAGAACGCTCCATTTAGAGAGCCTATATTTCTTTTTATTCTCATCGCATTGCCAATAGAACCTAGAGCGATAATAATCCAGTTTTTTAATAATCCCTTTAGGGACCTCAAAAAATGACATCATATACATCGCTAAGCTTGTGAGAACTGAGTTTATCAAAACAAGTCTCCCTCCCACCGAGAGGAGCTTACCTTTCCAACTACTAAGCTTTTTCTGAAATTTTTCTTCAATTATTATCCAATCACTATTAGAGAGTTTCCTATGATGCATAGGTATTCCGAGGTATTTGAAAGGTGTAGACCCCGTGTTACATCCGAACAACCGAGCATATTCGGGTTCGAAGTCCTTGGCCTCCCCATAACAATACAATTCACTCTTATGGAAATTTATTTTTAACCCCGACAGTTGCTCAAAGGTGCTTAACACTAGTTTAAGATTCTTGGCATGGTTAAAATCATGTTCCATAAAAAGAATTGTGTCGTCCGCATATTGGAGAATTGAGAGTCCGCCGTCCACCAAGTGTGGAACAACTCCTCGGAAATCTCCATTATTCTTAGCTCTCTCAATTAGTATAGCCAACATATCAGCCACTAGATTGAAGAGGAGCGGGGATAAAGGGTCTCCTTGTCTAAGTCCCTTCTTAGTTTGGAAATAGTGACCTACGTCCTCATTCACTTTTATTCCAACGCTACCCCCTTTGACAATTTGGTCAATCCATTTACACCATAGAGAAGAGAAACCCTTCATCCACAATGTTTGTTGAAGAAAAGACCAATTAACCTTATCATAGGCCTTCTCAAAATCTAGTTTTAAGATGACTCCATTTAATTTTTTCCTATGCATTTCGTGAATGGTTTCATGCAAAATCACTACCCCTTCCATAATATTTCTCCCGGTCATGAAGGCCGTTTGAGAAGGCCTAATGACTTTTTCGGCTACTAGAGCCATTCTGTTTGTCATTACCTTTGTAAAGATCTTAAAGCTCACATTAAGCAAGCAAATAGGTCTAAACTGTTGTATTTGTTTAGCTTCTTTTTGTTTGGGCAGCAACGTGATGATGCCAAAATTTAAGCTAAACAAGGGGAGGTGACCCGCATGAAATTCATTAAATAGAGCCATGAGATCGGCCTTTATGAGCTCCCAAAAGGCTTGATAGAATTCCGCCGGGAAACCGTCCGGTCCCGGTGCCTTATTGTGTTTCATTTGAAAAATGGCTTTCTTTACTTCATCCTCCATAAAGTGTGAAGTAAGAATTTCATTCTCCTCCTCCGTTACTTGAGGGATGTCATCTCTTATGGACTCAACCATGGTAAAGCTATTTTTCTCGGACGCACCAAAGAGGTTTTTATAGTAACTAGTGATGTATCGTTTAAGATTATCATCACCTTCTATTAGTCCCTCTTCTTGTTCTAACTGAAAAATTCTCGTTTTCCTATGCTTGCTATTGGCGATGAGATGAAAATATTTGGTATTGCAATCGCCTTGCAACAACTTAGTTGTCTTGGCTCTTTGATACCATTTTTATCTCTTCTTCCCTTAATAATTGTGCAAGACGTTGTTTAAGACATTGTTTTAAGTCGAGCTCTTGAGGACTAAGCAACTGAGCCTCGGCTTTTTTGTCAAGTTCATCCGCCTTTTTATAATTTCTTGTTTTTCTTTTTGTATGCACCACTAGTATTCTTGGCCCAACCCCTTAGGAATTGTCTAAGCCGCTGAATTTTAAATTGCCATTTTTGTAGTGGTGTGTGCCCTCTAGTTTCGTTGTTCCACACTTGTGTGACTAACTCCGCAAAACCATCTCTCAAAAGCCACCCTAATTCAAATCTGAAAAGTGGTTGCTTATTCGAGTGTGTACCATTCCCCGTACTTAAAAGCAAAGGTGTATGATCGGAGATTGTCCCGGTTTAGTGCTTGAACCGTTGATAAAGGAAACTTAGTTTCCCATTCAGTTGTTACCAACACACGATCAAGCGTCTCATAGGTGGGAACCGGTTCTCGCGTTTGCCCAAGTGAACTTACGATTCGATGTCCCAATTCCCGCAAATTCAAGCTATCTATGACCGCATTGAATAGGAAAGGCCATCGGTCGTTATATTTATCATGTTCTTCTCTTGTGGTTTTCTAATGATATTAAAATCACCACCCACAATTAAAGGCAAGTCCTCCTTAGCACAAGTCTGTACTAACTCAGCTAGAAAGGCTTCCTTGAACTCCTCTTGGGCAGCCCATAGACCGCCACTAGAACCCATCGGAAGCCATCGGATTTATTTCGGAGGTGAAATTTCACATAGAAATCACCTTCATCGATACTTCCGATATCAAAGACTTCTAAATTGATACCCAATAAAATGCCACCGGACCGACCATGAGGTTCGGACCAATGCCAAATGAAGTCTCGTCCGGCACAAATATTATTCAAGGTGCTTTGAAAAAAATCTTTTTTCCCGTTTCTAGTAGAGCGATGAAGTCTAGCTTCTCTTCTCTACACGTATCTGAGAGGAACTTAAATTTAGCCAAGTCACTAAGACCTCTGCTATTCCAAAAAATTCCTTTCATTTTGCACCATTTTTATGTTTTTTAATGATCCTAATCTTTGCATTATCTTTCTTTCTAGAGGAGCTCTTTGATTTGTTCTTTTTGAAGACAGTTTGGAAATCACAACTTAGGTGATCACTGTCATCATCCATAACCTCCTCCATTAAATCACCACATAAGTGACCGAGAGTAAGGTTATCAAAATCCTCCTCCTCTTCGTCCTCATTTTCTGAGAACTCAAATTGTAGGTCTGAATTATCCATCAAACAAATTGCATTCGACACTATATTTGATTCGTACCGCTGTTGCTCTAGCAATTTTAAACAATTAACAGACTCTGAGATTTGTTTAGAGTTTGAACCGAGATTGACACCTATTCTAGCAACAGAATCTGAAATGAAATGATCGGGGAAAGAACAGAAGGACAGTGGTTTACCTTCGGGGTCGAGGTTCTTCCACGCCGCCCTCTTCTTTGCCCTTTCCATCGTGTGTTCGTCAATAGCCCCAGCTAGACGGGGCTTGATCGCTGTGGTTTTACCACCACCTCCTGGATGGCAGCAGCAGCCGCAAGGGTGGCAGCTATAGCCAGGCCACACCTCGGCCGCTGCTGT